>OZ025253.1:23040384-23079705 GCA_964019135.1 Arenicola marina | reverse complement strand
GTGACTGCGGGGAAGGGTAGGAGAGGGGTGACTGCGGGGAAGGGTAGGGGAGGGGTGACTGCGGTGAAGGGTACGGGGCGAGGTGACTGCGGGGAAGGGTAGGGGAGGGGTGACTGCGGGGAAGGGTAGAGGAGGGGTGACTGCGGGGGAAGCGTAGGGAAGGGGGTGACTGCGGGGAAGGGTAGGGGAGGGGTGACTGCTGCGAAGGGTAGGGAGGGATGACTGCGGGGAAGGGTAGGGGAGGGGTGACTGCGGGGAAGGGTAGAGGAGGGGTGACTGCGGGGAAGCGTAGGGAAGGGGTGACTGCGGGGAAGGGTAGGGGAGGGGTGACTGCTGCGAAGGGTAGGGGAGGGATGACTGCGGGGAAGGGTAGGAGAGGGTGACTGCGGGGAAGGGTAGGGGAGGGGTGACTGCGGGGAAGGGTTGGGGAGGGGTGACTGCGGGGAAGGGTACGGCGAGGTGACTGCGGGGAAGGGTTGGGGAGGGGTGACTGCGGGGAAGGGTACTGGCGAGGTGACTGCGGGAAGGGTAGGGGAGGGGGTGACTGCGGGGAAGGGTACGGGCGAGGTGACTGCGGGGAAGGGTTGGGGAGGGGTGACTGCGGGGAAGGGTACTGGCGAGGTGACTACGGGGAACGGTAGGGGAGGGGTGACTGCGGGGAATGGTAGGGGAGGGGTGACTGCGGGGAAGGGTAGGGGAGGGGTGACTGCGGTGAAGGGTAGGGGAGGGGTGACTGCGGTGAAGGGTAGGGGAGGGGTGACTTCGGGGAGGGGTAGGGGAGGGGTGACTGCTGGGAAGGGTAGGGAGGGGTGACTGCGGGGAGGAGTAGGGGAGGGGTGACTGCTGGGAAGGGTAGGGGAGGGGTGACTGCGGGGAGGGGTAGGGGAGGGATGACTGCGGGGAAGGGTAGGGGAGGGGTGACTGCGGGGAAGGGTAGAGGAGGGGTGACTGCGGGGAAGGGTAGGGGAGGGGTGACTGCGGTGAAGGGTAGGGGAGGGGTGACTGAGGGGAAGGTTAGGGGAGGGGCGACTGCGGGAAAGGGTAGGGGAGGGGTGACTGCGGAGAAGGGTAGGGGAGGGGTGACTGCGGGGAAGGGTAGGGAGGGGTGACTGCGGAGAAGGGTAGGGGAGGGGTGACTGAGGGGAAGGTTAGGGGAGGGGCGACTGCGGGAAAGGGTAGGGGAGGGGTGACTGCGGTGAAGGGTAGGGGAGGGGTGACTGCGGGGAAGGGTAGGGGAGGGGTGACTGCGGAAAAGGGTAGGGGAGGGGTGACTGCGGGGAAGGGTACGGGCGAGGTGACTGCGGGGAAGGGTAGGGGAGGGGTGACTGCGGGGAGGGGTAGGGGAGGGATGACTTCGGGGAAAGGTAGGGGAGGGGTGACTGCGGGGAAGGGTAGGGAGGGGTGACTGCGGGGAAGGGTACTGGCGAGGTGACTACGGGGAAGGGTAGGGGAGGGGTGACTGCGGGGAAGGGTAGCGGAGGGATGACTGTGGGGAAGGGTAGGGGAGGGGTGACTGCGTGGAAGGGTAGGGGAGGGGTGACTGCGGGAAAGGGTAGGGGAGGGGTGACTGCGGGGAAGGGTAGGGGAGGGGTGACTGCGGTGAAGGGAAGGGGAGGGGTGACTACGGGGAAGGATAGGGGAGTGGTGACTGCGGGAAAGGGTAGGGGAGGGGTGACTGCGGGGAAAGGTAGGAGAGGGGTGACTGCGGTGAAGGGAAGGGAAGGGGTGACTACGGGAAAGGATAGGGGAGTGGTGACTGCGGGGAAGGGTAGGAGAGGGGTGACTGCGGGAAAGGGTAGGGGAGGGGTGACTGCGGAAAAGGGTAGGGGAGGGGTGACTGCGGGGAAGGGTACGGGCGAGGTGACTGCGGTGAAGGGTAGGGGAGGGGTGACTGCGGGGAGGGGTAGGGGAGGGATGACTTCGGGGAAAGGTAGGGGAGGGGTGACTGCGGGGAAGGGTAGGGAGGGGTGACTGCGGGGAAGGGTACTGGCGAGGTGACTACGGGGAAGGGTAGGGGAGGGGTGACTGCGGGGAAGGGTAGCGGAGGGATGACTGTGGGGAAGGGTAGGGGAGGGGTGACTGCGTGGAAGGGTAGGGGAGGGGTGACTGCGGGAAAGGGTAGGGGAGGGGTGACTGCGGGGAAGGGTAGGGGAGGGGTGACTGCGGTGAAGGGAAGGGGAGGGGTGACTACGGGGAAGGATAGGGGAGTGGTGACTGCGGGAAAGGGTAGGGGAGGGGTGACTGCGGGGAAGGGTAGGGGAGGGGTGACTGCGGTGAAGGGAAGGGAAGGGGTGACTACGGGGAAGGATAGGGGAGTGGTGACTGCGGGGAAGGGTAGGAGAGGGGTGACTGCGGGGAAGGGTAGGGGAGGGGTGACTGCGGTGAAGGGTACGGGCGAGGTGACTGCGGGGAAGGGTAGGGGAGGGGTGACTGCGGGGAAGGGTAGAGGAGGGGTGACTGCGGGGAAGCGTAGGGAAGGGGTGACTGCGGGGAAGGGTAGGGGAGGGGTGACTGCTGCGAAGGGTAGGGGAGGGATGACTGCGGGGAAGGGTAGGGGAGGGGTGACTGCGGGGAAGGGTACGGGCGAGGTGACTGCGGGGAAGGGTTGGGGAGGGGTGACTGCGGGGAAGGGTACTGGCGAGGTGACTACGGGGAAGGGTAGGGGAGGGGTGACTGCGGGGAAGGGTAGGGGGGGTGACTGCGGGGAAGGGTAGGGGAGGGGTGACTGCGGTGAAGGGTAGGGGAGGGGTGACTGCGGAGAAGGGTTGGGGAGGGGTGACTGCGGGGAAGGGTAGGGGAGGGGTGACTGCGGGAAGGGTAGGGGAGGGGTGACTGCGGGGAAGGGTAGGGGAGGGGTGACTGCCGGGAAGGGTAGGGGAGGGGTGACTGCGGGGAAGGGTAGGGGAGGGGTGACTGCGGGGAAGGGTAGGGGAGGGGTGACTGCCGGGAAGGGTAGGGGAGGGGTGACTGCGGGGAAGGGTAGGGGAGGGGTGACTGCGGGGAAGGGTAGGGGATGGGTGACTGCGCGAAGGGTAGGGGAGGGGTGACTGCGGGGAAGGGTAGGGGAGGGGTGACTGCAGGGAAGGGTAGGGGAGGGGTGACCGCGGGGAAGGGTAGGGGAGGGGTGATTGCGGGGAAGGGTTGGGGAGGGGTGACTGCGGGGAAGGGTAGGGGAGGGGTGACTGCGGGGAAGGGTAGGGACGGGGGTGGCTTGGGGGAAGATTAGGGGAAGGCGCGGCTGAGGAGAAGGGTAGAGCAGAGGGGTGTTGGAGGGGTGGGGCGGGGGGTGTTAAGAGAAAGGGAAGCCTGAATCGAAATGAATTTGTGTTTCAAGCCGCGTTAGTGCACACAAGGCGCTAAGCTGGGTCATAGAACCTCCGGGACGATGACACGTGCTCCAGATTAGGTGGACGGGTCCAGATTCGACCACAGGACCTACTGATCTGCGATCCAATGCGCGGCTTAGCTAGTGCGCGGTTCAGCAGTGCGCGGACAGGAATAGGAAAGAGGCGACTCCGGGGGGGGGGGGGGGGGGGGGTTATACTGAAACACTTTATGTCGGAATCCAGGAGTTCGTCAGTGGCTCCTTTTGTTTTACAGTCTGTCCATGTCGGACGACGACAACGACAACCGTACCGAATTCTGTAATATATATTCTGTAATATATATTCTGTAATATATATAATATATATATGGGCGGATCCAGGGGGTGGGGGTCCAGGGGTCCGGTGCCGGTGCCGCATGGACCCCCCCCCCCTATTTCAAATTCCTGGATCCGCCCCTGTAGGCTACATCTGAAAGAATAGAATATCATTAAAAAAACATTAAACAAACCGCGTTCCATATATGTATATATATACATTCACTGTGGAGAGATGCGCGACGTCCACCGTCATTCATATTAAATTAACCAAATGCTATGTTCAGCAGATCATGGAATTAGGGGGGGTGGGGGGGGGAGTTGCGAAGGGGTATCATGTTCCCAGATCACAAAGAAAAAATTGCATTATTCCCAGTTCACGAAAAATTAAACCGAGAACTCCCCACATACAAAGGATGGCCGGATATATAATATAAATTCTCTATTTCTCGATTCACGGTTATCTAATATTAAAATTCCCAGTTCACGATCAATGAAAATCCTTGACCACGACGGTCGGCTAATACGTTATCCCCCCCCCCAATAGTTGGTTGGTTATTCGAGACGCTTTAACTCCTTTTGGTTATATCGCGTCAATGGGAGAAGGAAGGGCGAGTGGAGCCAGGGGTAACCCCCTCTTCTTTACGAAGAAAGACATAGGGTCTTTATCCTGCGACCACACAGACATGGCCACAGCGGGGCTCGAACCACCGATCCACGTGCCGTTAGGCTCTCAGGTGACCAGATCACTCTCTAGCCCACTGAGCTATCGCGCCGGCCCTTCCCTTCGCCCCCAAATAGCCTAGCCTAAATGACTTATTCATTCCGTTATAATATTATTGCAGTCGGCAACGGCAAACCCGCGTTCGCTATAATGACGCATGTATACGGGCAGATCTAGCCCTAGACGTGGGCGTACGCGTCAGGCGAAACCACCTCTCTAGTCTCTTTTTATGTGTGACGGCTTATCTTATAGTCATAAACAAATTGTTTTTAGCGCACTTGGCACACAAACTATGATGGAGCGGGGGTGGATGGGGTGGAGCGGAGGTGCATTGGGAACATGTGACCCCCCCCCCAATCGTTGCCTGAATCTACCCCCTCCCCCCTCACGCCACCGCGGGGAGGGGACAGCCTCGCGTCCTGCTTGCAGGCCGGATTACGCAATCATCGAAGGACAGCGGCAACTGACGTCACGAAAACAAGGCTATTAATAGCGGAATCGCCTAGTGGTGACGTCATCGCCACGAGGCTCGCTGCACTACCATCATGCAGAGATCGTAGGGCTCTGTATGCATAATCTCTGCAACCAGAGTGGTCTGACCGCGGCCGAAATGGAACACATGTGCTAGGGTGGGGGTGGAGGGCGTGAAGGGCGTGTTAAGGGTAAAATGATGCGTCCTTCGAACTAATTGTGGTCTACCCTCCTCCACGGCCCTGGGAGGGGGAGGGAGATTAGAAGGGGGAGGGGGCTGAGCACTCAGCTGGAAGGCGGTCGATACCCGGGAACAAGAGGCCGAGGGAGCAACCTTGTCCTACATTAATACGCTGTGGAACGCGGCGTCTGTTCGATCTCCGGTCAATGACCTCCACGTTACAGGGACGGATCGACCATTCGATGGACAAGGGGGGGGGGGGGGGGTAGGGGGGGGGGACTATGATTTGTAGCTTGAGATTTTTTTTGTCGTTGAAACCGAGGGAAGACTGATAGGAGGAAGCTTCTTTTATACTTTATCAAAGTATAATTTTCTAATGTTAGCAGAGAGGCTTCTGCGGACATTTCAAGGCCAGAAAAAAAAACATGTGTATCAAATGGGCCGGACAGTGAAATTAGGCCCAAAGAACGATTGGGAAGTGGAAACAACGGGCCATTCAGAACAACATTTCGTGGTTATTATTACCCTACAATGTATAACACTCTACCATTGTCGGACGAAGGCAAATACTGCAGCGAAAATGCCAGTGGCACATGTATGCCACCATACAAAACAGCTATTTTTGTTGAAGTTGAAGGCGCTATTTTGAATTTGACGAAAAATTTCAAGTTGGCAATGACTACTAGTAGTAGTGGTGGTGGTGGAGGGGTGGGTGGGGGGGGGGGGCGGTGAGGAGTAGGCCTGAACGGTCTGATGCTAGACACAATCTATGCTTCAATATAAGGCCACCATACCTATCCTTCTGGTCAGTATTGAGTAGAAGTCATTACTAAAACAGAATATATGAACATCATCAGCAAACTAAAACTCAAACTCACGAAGTACACACTTTATTGAGATGCACAATACTCGCATGTCAGTACGATGTTTAACAAGGCATCACATGTTCCATTGTGGCCAGATGACCAGTAAAGCTGAGAAAGGAATTGCTTATATACTGTACATATTTACTGCTTAAAACGGAAATCCTATGTTGATAATTCAATGACACAAAACTAGACGGAAGGTAATTGTCGCGACGGTATTCCTTGTGGGAGAACAGAGTAAGTTACCAAAACAGACCGAATTAATAGGAATTTTCAGACACATTTCTGTGGACAAAGCTTACAACGACAAACATTGATACGAAAGCACCATTTGTTTTTCGCGATTATAGCGTCTTAGTTATTATCTGAGCAACACACGAGCAGCGAACGAATGACCCCACAGCACCCATCTTGGCATGACCAAGCACAACGGTGTCTTGTAACTAAAGCTTCTTTTGTCTGGCGTCTGATGCACTTGCGAGCATGATGGTTTACAGACATTGAAGATGTACAACATAGAAAAAGTGTAAACAGAAATTATCCCACAATTAACTTGAAGACCATTAAGTTTTAATACGATAGTAGGGGTCTGGAAGGCGGTAATGGCGACACGCGACATTGCCGTTGTTTGAGAAATCGACATCATCATCCGAATTCCGCCGCAAAAGGTTCCAAATTCGACACTGACACACTTGCTAAGTACTTTCGCTAAATCCGACAGCAAAACTATTACTCGATAAATCGACAATGGACATCGTGAATTTTCAATAATAAACACTAGACACTGGAACTCCCCTTTCAGACCTCTAATAGTGTAATAGTAAGCTCGTAACTTGAGACCCAAACTCATCTGAATAACCAATTCTAACATACTGATACGTTTAAAGCTTGGACACGATAATCTACATACGAAACCTACAAATTTGATATGCGACAACTTACAAATTACATACGGCAAACTTAAATTTTAATGAACCGGTCTCAGTTAACGAACCGGTTAAGACAGGACACTCCATAATTTAGATATACGCCCTCGAAACTTAGATACAATACCGTACAACTAATACACAACACACGTAAGCGTGAAACACACACAGGTTTAGTTGGTCGGAATAATATATATCTCCATAAGTTCACCAAAAATATGTGAATATAGCACCGAAATTTAATACCACAGAGCCGTACTATACACGCAAGTTGACTTCAAGCGTTGAGAGCTGTACCAGCCAGTAACTTCCAAGACCTAGATCATCCCACATATGAAAACGGACTCAAAAGACCATTTCTTGCGTTCCATCTGATATGTAGCAATATAATCTATCGAATCTTAAAATATGTCCATTCAAAGTAAGACTTTACCAAAGAAGGATAAGGGCCAACACAAGAGTGGAAGCACGTGTTCTAGTGATACGAGGTGTTGCTATTATCGCTCACCGCGCTACTTGTTGTAGGCCACGCGAAACTTTCAGTGACAATGAAACGGGTCTCCAGTCTAAACGAAGTACTATTGTATGCCACTCATTTTAGGGGCCCGAGATTCTTGTCACAGTAAAAACAGTCATGCGTGAACGTACGTCGTCACATCTTTTATGCCATTTAATGCAAATATATGGTACCATAATGACTGAGATTCTTTATTTCTCGCATTTCATGTTCTTTTTTAACGTTTTCCCTAATATAAGTCACCAAAAAATATACACACAGCAAAAGCAGAGTTTTGCCACCAAATTTGTCGTGACATCAGCTCACTGACGTAAGCCGCCGGGAACCACCTAGTTTAGTGTGGTCTGGTCATCTTGAGGTCGGGAACCAGCCAGTCCACAGTGTAGTCTTGCGATCTTGAGCTCGGGAACCAGTCAGTCTACATTATGGTCTGGCCATCTTGAGGCCGTGAACCAGCCAGTCGACAGTATGGTCTGGCGATCTTGAGGTCGGGAACCAGTCAGTCCACACTATGGTCTTGTCATCTTGAGGCCCGGAACCAGCCAGTCGACAGTATTGTCTTGTCATCTTGGAGCCCGGAACCAGCCAGCTCACAGTATCGTCTTGCCCATCTTGGCACCGGGAACCAGTCAGTCCGCAGTATGGTCTCGTCATCCTGCGACCGGAACGATGTATAACACGATATCCCGACATGGGGACGCAACAGCGTGTCATGTTTGCCGGAACCAGCCTAGTCTGTGCTGACTGGTCAGGAACCAGCCTAGTCTGTGCTGACTGGTCAGGAACCAGGTTATACCATTAACATTAGCTGTACTTGACCCTTTAATTATTTCAACTTTAACTTTGACCAACTGGATCCAGTAGCGAACGTTGCTGACGAAGGGCTATTGCGTAGAATACTTCGAGGCTTAATAGAGCAACAAGAACATATTTAGTTTGCCTCTTTTGTGCACATAAAGGTTGCATTGGGCCCAGAAACCTCTGTGGACCATGACAGGGAGCTCTCTCAGAGCGTGCCCCATGTGCAGGTGTCAGATTCGAACCCACGACCTGTTGATCTGCACCTCAGTCAACTGGTTTACCAACTGCAGGCTCTTCGTTACTGGAGGACTGACTCCCTGCTGAGTCAAGGCAAGTCAGTCGGTACGATAAGGACATGATATCAGGTCTTATCACAATTGAGGGGGATCAAGGGTAGCGCAGAGCCATGGCCCCCGGTAGTAACAGCCGCTTACTGTTGTCAAAGCAGGTCATTGGCGCATTCATTACACAGGAACAAACACCATTCGCACAGAGGGGCGCGAACCCGTGAACTCTTGCACGATGGCTGGCCTGGCAGAGCCGACCCGTCAATTAACTGTGGTATTTCTCCTTATATTGCTCCTTCCGAAAATTCTGAGATGTTTTCCGGCTGCCCTAACCGAGGCGCGAGCCCCCGACCCTCCGATCACCGGCCCGCCACGCTATCCCTGGGGCTGCAAAAGGAATATTTGCCGAATAAAATCAATATCACATAACCACCAGACCATTCGTGTTGCCCCAGTCAACGCAAGGAACTAAATAATCATAAGGTCACAGTATTTGGCATCCCCATGGTTCTCACCACGACATAAACCTCCCCTTCATCACAGACTCAGCCAGATCACATATACTGAACCACTCGTTCATAGTGCTATTTACCTACATAGTAGGTAAGGTACCCACGACCAAGTACAGTCCAACGTGCCGTCGGGCTACCATGCATGCATATAAAACCAATCTCCAACATATTAAAATGAGCCAACCAATCAGTCAGCGAATGCGAAAGACTTCTCAGCAAAGCGAGATACAAGTATATACAATAGCACATACAAACGATACGACCAGCTGGCAAACTGATGAAAATACAACTTGATGAACATACATATGTTATACTAAGCTTACATCATATATTCAGCCATACGGCGTACATAAAATACAGAATAACTACATGCACTAGGATTGCTATATAGCATCCTCAGTGATGCAGTAATGATCCATAGCAGAGCAAAATGTTGACAGTTACAGGCCACTTTTAAAACAAAATGTGTGCACTTAAAGAGGCTTGGTCCAACAAGATTGGTCCAAACTGGTCCAAGAATCTCGCCCGGGATATTGAAATGGCGCTAGATGAAACCTGCCCTAGATGCAGGAGTCAGGGTTCGAACCTGTAATGAGAGCGCTCGGAGAGATCCGCGAGAGGTCGAGAAGCAGTCTTAGATAGTGATAGTTAATAACTAATAACAATATAGTTATAGTTAGTTGAGTTATATCGGCGACCACGTTACCATAGCAACACCCATCTTACAGTCCAGCCTTCAGTACGTTGGCAATAAACATGTATTCCGCCCCCGAACAACAGCAATTAGCTCTCAGCGAGATGGCAGCACATTTTAACAACAGTGTGCGCTAAATGAAGACGCCATGGTAACCAATTACGTCTAATAACTGAAATCTCCTCCCCAATTATTAACCTGGTTGAAGCCAGGTTGTTGTCAGGCAGAAAGAAAGGGGTTATAATAAAAAAAAAGTCATCAATGTTCTGGCGACTCGCTGTCACGAGCGCCCAAGTGGTCGCAGGAACACATCTTCAAGACAGCCGATCGCATCCACTACTACTTAAAAGATACTCACACAGCAATATTTTCCTATAGTTACTAAAAAATTTCAATGAAAATGATGTACTTAGGTTCTACACACATACTGTATGAAATCAATAACAGGGCATGTTGTTAAGCCCGTTTTTGGCCAAACTAGCGCATCTCGTGTGAGAGAGACTTTCTTGTGTACTACGTCATCACGGCCGTTGTTGACCTTTTTAAATGTGATAATATTTCAATTTCGTACAGAGTCAACATTCACACAGTCAGATAGAGTGTCCAAGACATTCGTCCAAAAGTTTCTGAAAATCGTCATGTAGGTGGAAAATTGCTGTATGAGCATCTTTAAAAGATGCCATTGACGAGCCCAAGCGTCCTTGTCGGGCACTGTGTGTAGGCGTCCTAAGACAGCTTGTTGACGGCGCTGTCGGTCATGTCGAAGAGATAGTGGTAGGGACAGTTGCGCTGCGCCAGCTCCTTCGCCGTCTCGCCGACGCTGTTCGTCAGCGTGTAGTCGACGCGTCGATCCATCAGGAGCACTTCCAGCGTCTGTCGACAGTCGGCATTACTGGCCGCCAGGTGGAGCGGCGTCTGCTTGCCGTTGGTCTGGCCGTTCACGTCGGCGCCTCGTGACAACAAGATGGCCACCACGTCGGCATTCCCCCAGTAGGCGGCGCTGTGAATGGGCATCCAGCCGTCCAGGGTTCGGGCTTCGATGTTGGCGCCTTGGTCCAAGAGGAACTGCCAAACCCAGAAATACACACTGCCGCCATTAGGGGGTCATTGTCGGTGTGACATTTGTAGCTATCAGCCCATAGGTCAATCCATATCATATTGTATGTTACTGACTATCAAGAGAAGTGATGCTTAGTGTTTAATTTTTTCAATCTTTAGTGTATAAACCTGTTATTCAGTATCATATATTATTATACTTTATTTATTATAATCGTTATTAATTATCACAACGGAGGTAAATCGTATTTTGTCCAGGTACTTCATTAAATAAATGATGTTTAATGCCAAAAAAATAGAAAAAGGGAGGATATCCAATATCAGGTGCTATTTATAAGGCACCGTCTGCAGTTTATAAATACAAAAAATATGAAAAAGATAAGTTCACAAAAAGAAATTTCCGTCCGTATTTGATGGGAGCCCTACGTTAATGTTTGTAACAACTGTCTGCAACTGGCGTATAAAGAAAGACAGATTGTCAGATTAACAAAGATGTTTGGTTTACTTTTTATTTATTTTTAAACAACGCTTCAAGAAATGCTTGTCATGTCATATCTATCTTCATTTTAAAGGCGTAAAGTGGTAGCCGTACCCAAGAACAACTATGCCGTCATAAAAAAATCGCTTTTTTTACACATAACGCTTACTGCAAACGAAAGGCGCTACTATGGCATTGATCATTAGGTTTAGGGTCCGCTTACCGTGACGTCATTAGGTTGAGGGTCCGCTTACCGTGACGTCATTAGGTTGAGGGTCCGCTTACCGTGACGTCATTAGGTTGAGGGTCCGCTTACCGTGACGTCATTAGGTTGAGGGTCCGCTTATCGTGACGTCATTAGGTTAAGGCTCCGCTTACCGTGACGCCATTAGGTCGAGGGTCCGCTTACCGTGCCGCCATTAGGTCGAGGACCCCCTTACCGTGACAACCTCCGCGTGGCCGTTGTAGGAGGCGCGGTGAAGGGGGGTGTATTTGTCCGTGTCTTCAGCCTGGATCAGGTCCGGGGCACCCTCCAGAAGGCCCTTCAGGATGTCCAGGTGATTGTTCTCTGCTGCCCACAGAGCCCTCTGGACAGGATTGTCTGATGTAATCATAAAATTTTAATATTTAGTTTTGTCAATTATCACTTTGTTTGTGTGTTTAATTAATATGAGTTTTATGCTTCAAACAAAACGAGCTTTATTAGGTTTGCACAATGTAAGATATTACACACATATATAGCTGACCAAAGCTATATTTGTGAGAAAACTTAGTGTTAGTTTGAGGGGGAATTGAAACAACAAAGTATCATGGTAGACATATATCTTCAATAAAAATGATATAACACAATATATCCATGTACAGATATGATAATGGAAATAACGAGTAAGCTTAAAGATATTTAGTATCTCTCAGTATGCTGCAATACTGTATAATTTGACTTGAGAATAGTGGGCATAGAGTTCAATACTTACTTGCTATTTCTTCTTCAGTGGCCTCATTCACATCTAGTTCATCCAATTCCCAGTAGCTGGGAAACTGACTCGGGTCACCTCGCTTGGCATCTAGGATCTAAAATATATAATGTTTACACACCTTTTCATACACATGTATATATTTATATATATAAAACTATATGGTATGTATGATCTGGCCAAAGGTTTGGCCATGGCATAACAATGCATACTGTAATATATTTTTATACATATTGTGAGATCTAACCAACAAAGACCATATTCTTCAATTTAATACAAGCAACCACTCATAATAGATGGTTGCAATGGGGTACATTCATTTCCACTGAAAACAATTAGGAAAGTAAATCTTTATCAATATATTGGCACTTTCTCTATTCAGCAGATTTGTTTATCGCTAACTATATTATAACCATGACGAAAAGCTATGTTTTTTTATACTAATTTGACTTGGTCAAAGCGATAATATTTAATAATAAGCTACTACAATTGTATGATACATTATATAACAGGGTCATTTAGAGTCATCTTTACAATTCACCTAAAGCGATTACCAAAAGCAATCATTAATACTGACCTGTTGCATCAATGATGAATCTTGGTAAAAGCCACCAAATTGGCCTTCCTCCTCTTCTAACTCCCTCCCCTCTGATACTTCCAACATCTCCTCTTCTTCCATCTGCAAACAAAAACAATTATTTGAACATGAAGTAAATTTTTAATTGTTAACAGTTGTGTACCTTTTTTGTTGCTTGGTCCACCAGATTTGGTCACATGTTACAGTTTGAAAGAAATAAGTCCTCTTATAACGTTATCCAAGGATTGTAATATCAAAATGGCAAGGTATTACATAAAGCCATATGTTTTCTTGTGTTAATATCACTATATAATATTCAGATGAACTGGTCTGTGTAACATAGGATGTCGTATAAAAACAAGGTGGTTTAAAATGAAAAACATGTGTCCCTGCAGAGATGATCATATATCAGAGTTAAAATAGCTTTCACATTTATCAACAATACCATTTATGAGTGGTTTCTAGACAACTCAACCCACAATACGCTGGACCCATGCCCTACTTGACCCCTGTAAGGAAACAGTGTGTGGCAATTCGACACCACTATCATCTGTAGTTAGAAAGTCGCAATTTAATTATGGAGGAGTAACAATGGAGGTGGTGGAGTTGGGGGGGGGAGTGGGGGGGTGGGGCTGAGCTAAGAATAAGAGGACCACAAAAAGACACTGCTAACTGGGTGCTAGGCCCATTAAGTAGGTAAGTGTACCTGAGCCCGGATCTCCTAATCCATATACCACTCATGTCATAATGACAATGGCAGCAGAGCCTTCTGTGTGTTTAATCAAGCAAATAATAACACACAATTTCAATTGCGCGCAAATGGCCTATTAAAGGACCGGCGATCATTTTGGATGTCACATATACTTGTCTTCATACTTGTACTGTGGCCCATACAGACAATTTCTTCATGGACTAGACAAAATTTCAGCCCAGTGTTGACTATACTTAAGCATGGAGTCGACCTCATTTCAGCATAGGGTTGCCTAAATTTTAATGTGGAAACTACCTCATTTACCGTGAAATGAGAATTTTAATACTAAACACAATTTATATCATGTATCCGTCCCTTGCATTGTATGCAGGGAGTTCTCCATTTAATTAATTGTGACCCCTCACCCTCCCCTTCTACACAAGGAGGCAAAGTTGGTGATGGTTCAGGTGGAGCTCACCTCAGATGGCAAGCTATGCCATTGCCAGAGAAAGAAATATATAGCATTGCACAAGAAAGTATTCATGGTGTGGGATGCATACAACGCCAAGGACATCAGCTCATCACAACTTGTAAAGAAATTTCAACGGTCCAGCTGTATAGTTAATATACAGCAATTAGAAATATGGATGCACCATTGTAACAATTGTATTGTAACGGAAGAATGAAATATGTCATTTCTGTCTATCTTGTGAATCCTGCAGTAAAATATTGAAATTTGAGTGAATTTGCCATTTCTGTATCTACAGTGCACCCCTCTTAATTGTTAATCATAATGAGCTTAACACGGCTGGTGGCGGGGCGCGGGTGGCTTGGCGTCGAGTTGGCTTGGAGTCAAGTAGGATGATTTGGACCGGATGAGTTGACTGGATACCTTAGGCTTAGGAGTTATGATTTAGGGCCTATGATTTAACATGATTCAACATTATAAATCATCTTATTATCGCTCAGCAAAGACATATCCTTGATTATACAGCAATCGCAGATATCAATTACAGCATTCACAAAACTAATAACATCACTGCAATATATCGATCAGCAATCAACCATACACACCATTAAACTAAAGGAAACCCGTCTTTGATGCAACTTTACATCGAAGAGAAACAGCGAAAGCTATTCCGGCGAATATACGTTAGAACAAACTTGTCCGTTTCGTTGCGAAGTTCGATCTTCAAATGTGCACCGTACCGTGGCGCCACCGTTCGAGGAGATTGGTCTGGGGGTCTGGCGATCTCCTGGCAGAGGGCGTTACGCTTACGCCATAGTCCATAGTGATGTGAGGAACGAGCTCCCTCTGCCGGCAGAGGTCTGGGTCGTCACGAACAAGCAACGAGTTGTAACGTCAAACAGTCAAATATCACCTCTCAATGATTATGTTATGAGATTATAGCCTAGAATCAGAGAGTTGGTTCTGTTAAATGCTATACTGGCGGCTACTTGTAGAACGGAGAGATGAAGCACAACATTTGGTTCGTATGATGATGATGTTTCACTTTTGTTGATAAACATGTCATGAGCGATAAGCAGCCGATAATGCAACGTTGACCGTAGGCGTAGCTCTGACATCAAAACCACCACCAAGGTGAAGGTTTTGAACAGCGCAACACTGTTCTGTGTAGAGTTCTTTCGAAAGCTCCCGGCGCTAAATGTGTCAACTAATTTTTAAAATATTGGCACTTTTGCAATCTACAAACTGTATTCTTACTCCCGGCGCCTTTACTGAAGTCAAAAGCCCGCAAAATATCTGAAATATGAGCCATTTAAGAGTTCAGTTTGCGCACGCTGCCATGCTTGTTTTCTACACCAAAAAGTGTTGTGCTATTCAAAACCTTCACCTTGGTGGCAGTTTTGATGTCAGAGCTACGTTGACCGTAGTCCTGCAAGTGGTGCAAGCAAGCCGCTGTAGCTACCGCCAACAGCGTCTTGCTTCCAAGCGCACCCCGCTCATTAGCAGAGCGAAGCGACAACAACACCCGGGACGTTTTGCATCGCTTAAGTGAACCTACACATTGTACAGCGTTCTCTGACCAATATAACTTGCAGGAAAAGGTATTAGCGTCTAATTTTGCGCAGTAGAATTGTTGTCAGACGTTCTGGAGCGTGAGAAATAACAACTTTGCACCAGTAACAACCGAAAACGAATCATGCTCCGCCATGCTTGCAGTTGCACTTCCTGCCGAGAAGCGGTATGCACTAACGTACAAATTGTGTGCTCGCCGTAACTGAAAGACTCCTCGCTGGCTTCGTGCCGCAGGGTCCCCTGGCATGATAAATCGTATGGAGGGGGTTGATGGGGGACCCGCCCAAATGTAGCCAAAATTTCCAGACATTCTTTTCTAATGTTGGTTTTCAGATGAAATGTAGGTTTTGTGGATCTACCTTTTTTTAGGAATATTTTATTTCTGAAGCTGTATTTTGATGAAAAATACCCCCCGCCCCTTCCGGCGGGAATAAAGGTAGCTGATGGTCGGAGCGGGATCAATTGCTACTTTTCCGGCATTTTCCAAAGGTGGATGCTCGTCTTAACAGTTCAGCATTCCCCATCTGTTTCCGAGGGAGGGGAATACACCTGATGCCGCCAAAACCCACAAATTAGTGGGAGCAGGGGCTGACACAGGGGCGGGAGTCCTCACCTGCCCGCTTTTCTGAAACATCCCTAAGCAACCATGAATCTGGTGTCCCCCGCCTGTTTGTACTGGATCCCCTACTTTGTTGGTATCAAGCTCGGGAGGTGAGGATGGGGCGGGGGAGGGGGGGGCAAGACTGACAATCATAACTTCGGCGTACGGCGGAAGCTGAAATTACGAACTCCTCGCGTTGAACCAAGAATTGCACAAACAACTTGCCGTTGGCCATTACCGTTGGCCCGTGCATGCTCCAATGTCACCGTGACGGGCCGGGGCCAAGGCCGCCGCTGGGCTCTGGGAGGGTATTTTATTCATTGCTCAGGTAAAGTCCCCCCCCCCCATCCGCTCGGTCCAGGTTTTACCATCGAAATTTGCTCGGCCAGGCGTTTTAATCTTTTGCGGCAACCCGTCTATGAACGCACATTTTCAGAGCTACCCCCCCCCCCTTCCACCTCGGTCAGAAGTTTTTAAACATCAGCTCTTTAGCTATAGGGATATCTTTTTCATCACATATATCCACTCTCTCATGCATCAAGGCACTCCACGGAACCCTCCCACCAACTTTGTATACGAGGCCTCCCCTCCCCCCCCCCCCCCCCCCCTGGCCGCTGGGTTACTGACGGTTTAAAATATTCCGAGATCCACACCCCTCCCGCTGTCATTTGCTCAGTGAGATGGTCTTGAATGCAAATTAAACATCAATGGAACGCTGAAAGAACTTCCACTAAGTTATGCTTTCAAAGATTTTAATGCAACGATGTCGCTGATCTGGTAAAGTCGGACCATTTGAATCAAATGACCGTTAAACTACCATGACATGCTGTTTGATGTGATGTAAAATCTGTACTTTGCATTTCCCAACCAAAAATATGCGAGCGCCCAACGATTATTTCTTCCGGTACGCGTGAACCCCAATCAAAACATGGCACCAGCGGCAGGCAGAAAAGCTCCAAAACAGCTCGCCGAACGAATAAGTTTTCAAAGCACACAAATTAAGTAAGGACACGACTGGATTTTTTTACCAACTAACAGAGAATAGGTTACTTTATGTAAATATGTAGTTTATTGCTAAATATCGAGGTGAAAAAGTAGTTTTACACCCAGATTTCGGGCGGGATTCTGCTAATGGAAAGAGATTGCTAGGAGATGTAACGTAGTTCCGCGACTGGACCCATATCGGAGCGGACTATGTTACATCTATGGAACTACGTTGACCGTGGCGTTGTGGCTAGTGCAGCCGGACGAACCGACACGGTGACAGAACTGTAGGAGGCCGTCTGTCACTGGGCGCATTTCTTTGGGCCAGGACCGGTAGGCCACCCAGTATACTCAAGCTCTTCTGTACCCGCCGCTTGGGCTGCATCGAATGTCAATGGAATGTTTACACTGGTAATGGAACCAGCTTAGACAGTCACTTTTCAATCAGCTGCCATCTTCTCCTGAATCTTCTCCCAAATCAGTGAATGTCTTGGGGCACAATGGCATGCCAAATAGATTGGCATACTGTGTCTATTTAGGGGATATATCTGGATTACTGAAAGAAACATTCCCGCTGTATCTGGCTGTATCTATCCGTCTCATACTCAGTTGGTGCATTGATATTGTAACACCTAGGCCCAGTTCTGTATCAGAGCTTACCACTATGTACAATTTTATGCATTTTGAACTTGCTTTGGAACAATCACTTGTCAGTCAATAGCACTTGTGCTAATAGTTATTGTTGACTTTTATATACTGATGTTAAATGAAACATTATCTTATTTTATCTTACTGATCATATCAATCTATTTTAATTTTTTGCATGCATATCTACTAAATAATTAATTAATCCTAATTTAGAAATAGAGTGGTCTCTGCATTACACTCCCTCTGTTATATAACTTTTACATGTTAAAGCGCTCTTATGATACAATTTTGTCACAGATGCAACTTGAAGTCAGGGTTTAGACCTGTTATAAATACAAGACTTCATTGTCACTAACCATGTGGCAATGGCATTGCACCTGATAAGCAAACATCATATTGCATAATCTGACTGGTTGATGTTATTATAGATGTATCACCTTTAAAATGATGCTGCAAATGACAGACTGGACCACTGATCGATCAGAGTACCTAGTATCAACCTTTTCCTCCAAAGAGTTAAATTTACAATACAGGAGTCCTGCAGTGAACAGTAACATAGTAGCAGGACCAAAAAAGGACAAACATATGTGATAGACTGGACCACTGATAAGTCTTTATTATTAAAAACCAGGTTTAAACTTTAATTGTTTAACCGTTAAACAATAAAAAAATGATGGGTGCTTGACTGTCCCATAAAAATTAAGAAATACACCAATGCATAGGCATTCTTCTCTTATGGTACATTCTAAGCACCATTCTGTGATTGTCTGAATACTAGCATGCAACTATGAACTTTTGGTATTTTCAGCATGGTGTCCGACTTCTTCTACCCCAATATGGGAGGGGTAGAGAGTCACATATACCAACTCTCACAGTGCTTGCTGGATAGAGGGCACAAAGTCGTCATAGTAACCCATGCTTACGGAGAAAGAACTGGTGTCCGGTATCTAACCAATGGTTTAAAGGTAAGTCACTGAAGTCCAATTTTGAGCTGTATTGTACCTGTATTCCCCTGATCGAATGAGATTAACTTATGACGATTTTATCTCTATTTTTATTACTATTGATTTTGATCCATATGTAGTAGTAGCGTAATTGGTGGGAAAGCTGAAAGCAAAGCTATTGTGCAGAGTGAAAGTGGACAGTGCTGAAGTTTCAAATAGTAGTACCTTATTCTGTGTACACTGTATTTGCAGGTGTTCTATCTTCCCATAAAGCCCATTTACAACCAGTGTATCCTCCCCACTGTGTTCACCACGTTGCCGATCATCAGGTACATCTTGATCCGAGAATGTATCAACATCGTTCATGGACATTCCGTAAGTCTAAGATCTCCTGACATGGATGTTCTTAAGTCATAGGAGTTTCCAGAAATCCCTAAAGATGTTATCTGCTAGTAGAGTACAAGTCCATCTACTATGTTGGAGCTCACAAAAGGGATAATGTAAATAGCAATTGAGAGTCATACATGAGCTATGCTGAAACAATCGTTTTCCCCGTAATTGGGAGAATGACACAGATATTAATTGCTAAATTGGTTCATTTCTGCCATATACTGCCTGCAGCTTTACTTTTAATTCCCCATATCTCACACTAATATCTCTCCACCCTGGCCCTTCATCCTTCGCTGGTTTATTTCTGCCATGTTCTGGCTGGGGTTTGACCATTAAGCTCCTGGTATTCCATACCGATGCTCTACCCTGGCCCTTCATCCTTCGCTGGTTTATTTCTGTCATGTACTGGCTGGGGTGTCACCATTAATCTCCTGGTATCCCATACTGATGTCTCCACATAGGCCTTCTCCACCCTGGCCCACGAGGCGATGTTTCACGCCAGGACGATGGGCATCAAAGCCATCTTCACCGACCACTCTCTCTTCGGTTTCGCCGACGCCAGCTCCATCATTACCAACAAAGTCCTCAAGTTCTCCTTGGCTGGGGTCAACCACACCATCTGTGTATCGCACACCAGGTCAGTGTGGTAACATTCCTAGTTATTAAAGTTAAAAGTGTAATTAAATTGTGCACCAAAAGTTAAATTGCTCACCGTTCACGCAAATTGTAAGTTTTGTTGTTGTGTGTACGTCATCAGAGCATTCGTGAAGTATGAAGACGCGTCTTTCAAGAAGGACGCGTGTTTTGGTAGCAGTAATGTGGAAGTCGATGTCCTGATAATGATTTGGGCAGCATTTCTATAAACAGCATGCACTCCTTGGCATATATTTTTATGATTCACTGTGGCGCATGGCTGAACGTCCTGGGACAAAACGCTGATAGTGCCATGCCAAACATTTAATCCTTTTCATTTACCCAACATGACATTTCAGTTTAAATTGCTCTTTTCAAACCATGATGTAAAATGCTGGACATTACATATGCTGTATTTCAGAATAATGATGTTGCTTGCGCGAGACATCTCTTGCCTTGAAAGCAAAATGTTGTAAATCTTGTTTCTTACTACAGTGAAGCCTTTCTGGCTCACTTGGCGATCGGGTTGAGCTTCATGCAGATCAACAGGTCGTGGGTTCGCACCCTGTCACCTGTATCTGTGGCAGGTTCCCCATTTCATTGTCCCGGGAGGTTAAACTTCTTAACCCATTCATCCTTTATCTGCACAGAATATGCCTAAAATATGTATACATTACTTCTTGCTACAGTAAAGAGAACACTGTGCTGCGCGCGGCTATCAAACCCACCCTGGTGTCAGTCATCCCGAACGCCGTGGACGCCACCATGTTCACCCCTCACCCCGAGAGCCGACACCCGGGCAAAAGTGAGCTTTACACACACACACAAATATTGAAATCACTTTTTGATTCGCCAATAATTTATTGTTGTCTAGGCGACAATTTGATGTCAGTGATATTAAAGGATGCTAATCGTCAGAGCTCGCTTATTAAGAATCGTATGTAACGGTTTTGGCTTATGTAATTTTAATATAATTTAAAATTGAATTATTTAATCTTTGAGGGAATGTTTAAAAAGAGTATTATCCATTTCTATTGGAAATAGAAATGGACAAGCGGATGTTTCATTTTTCGCGCATGTTGCCTATAATCATGTGTAGCATTTGTTTTGTTTGTTTGTGTACTACAGTTACCATAGTGATAGTCAGCCGCCTGGTGTACAGGAAGGGAACTGACTTCTTGACGCACATCATTCCTAACATTTGTGCCAAACACAAGGATGTACAGTTCATCATAGGTACTGTACGGAGCACTTTAGTACTTGCATATTTTCACCAGCAGACAAAATTTCCTTGGCCCATAAGAGGAGTTTATTTATAATTACTTCAAAATCTGTTTTTTTTAGATCCTAGCAACACATATTTAATCTATAGTTATCAGCCACCTGCACCCATCCGTAACCGGTGCCGTTAGCCGTACTGCAGCTATTTGATAAATTATTTGGTATTTACTATTTAGTAATAGAGGGCGTTATAATGTGCCTAAACCGCACATGTGCGCTGAGAATAAAATATAAAATCCCCCCACCTGCACCCATCAGAAACAGTGGCCTATTTCACGTACATAGTTTAGCCGGCTACGGGGCTTAGTCGACTAAAGTTTCCCATTCTTTACTTGATAACTTTAGCCGACAAAGCCCTGTAGTCGGCTAAACTGCGTTCGTGAAATCCGTCACAAGTGCAGTTTGCAGACTCTTGGTGTTACACTGGTCCAGGTACACATGCTGTGCAGGCGAGACATGAATGCAATGTTGTGTCTAGCGGGAAGTATGCTCTTCATACTGGTTATAAATCTTGACTGTAACTCTTTCATAATTCATGTATGTGCAAATATGATACATGTTGTGATGATAGACGCTGACAGTTCTGTGATCGCGATCTCGCTCAGGGGGAGACGGACCGAAGCGACTGGTCGTGGAAGAACTCCGGGAGAAGTACCAGCTCCAGGACCGGGTCATCATGCTGGGCACCGTGGAACACAGCAAAGTGCGAGGCGTGAGTGCCCCACGCCACTGTGGACTGAAAGAGACCCCACTCTGAGACTCTCCATACAGCGGCAGTGTACAGCGCACAGAGTTTGCATCACAAAATCCCTTATTTAATGAGGGATTTTGTGATGCAAACTCTGTATTACCGGTATTAATGCCTGCATTTAATGTGAAATTATAATAAGATATAATATAGTATGTCGCTTTGTAGGCTGATTCATTTACTCTGATCGTCCTCTTTTACTTAATCAGCCATTTCTCAATCATCTTAACTGTATGTTCTTGAGCTAGGTCCTGATTTGGTTTTAGTTTTTACTCCACCCCTTGCCTTGCCTTTCTAAGGTGATATTTCTTTGTTTACATGATTGGCACTCAATTTTTTCCCTTTCTGATGTGATATTTCTGTATTTACATGATTTGCAGCCAATTTTTGTTACTGTCTTTTTTTCCTCAGGTTCTTATTCAAGGTGACATCTTTTTGAACACATCTCTGACGGAGGCTTTCTGTATAGCCATCGTGGAGGCCGTCTGCTGCGGGTAGGTCCTAAACACCGAAAACTCGGGTTACGCTGAGGAAGGCTTATCAATCACTGTTATCTTGTCTTGTTTTTAATGGACTAATGTCATCTGTGTAGGCGCTGTGGGGAAAATCGGCAGCGCCCATTCTTTAGTAGATGTTGGATAATGATTATTGCTATTAAATACTCAGTTTCACGTTTGTACCCGGTCAGTAAGAGTTAATGACCGCCGAAGCTGCAGACTGGCGAAGCTCTAATGCTATATTGTGGCCTTGTTTGAGGGTTCACTCAAGCGGGTATTAATTTATATTGCGATTTGCCCAATTTATTTCCAGTTAGCGCATTTATAGCTGTAGCGACGAGTTGACATCGCGCTTGGCCTCCGCTGGGTAATATTGAATAATAATATAAGCCATCAGGGTGTATGCTGCCACAAACAGAAATGGCCCCCATTTCATGTCATAATGCGCCAGTTTAGCCTACTATTTTCCAAGTATTCCATAATCCCATGACTTGGTCACAATCCTTCAAGCTTGTATTAATTTATATTGGGATTTGCGCTATTTACTTCCAATGTTTCACCCGCGCTCTGCTCGCCGCCCTCACAGGCTACAAGTGGTGAGCACCCGGGTGGGTGGAGTACCGGAAGTCCTGCCCACCGACCCGATCCGACTGATCCGGATGGCTGAACCCAGTGCCAAAGGTATTACACCCCCCTCCCCCCCCCCCCCCATTCCCCCATACACCCACACCCATCGCCTCCACTCCAACCCGTTGGAGCGAGCTAGCGGCCAATATTTTTAGTTTTTTTTACTTTAGCCGCCGTTATCGTTCGTCGTCGTAACATTTTGTTCCGTTCTAACACTGAGTAATTTCGAGTGATCTAAATAATTGTTTTTTTCAAAACTTCTGTTTCTTACAACTGCTTGTATCCCCGCCTATTGGGCATCCAGAGATTATGAATGTTGCACACATTAAACGTATATCCAGTGACTGGGAAGCATCTTCTATCCGTGTAGTTTGTTATATGATCAATCAAAGTGTTTACGTGCGAGTTTGTGCTGTAAAAAACACCAGCGAGACAGCTGGTTCCCCGGTCGCAAAATGGGAACCAGCTTAGTGACGGCTGTGCGTGTTTTAAAACACACACCAGTGTGTATTGTAGCAAATCTTGTATATCTCTTTGTGTAATGCTTTAAGTTCTCAATACTGTAACCCATGCAATAATTATGTGACCTCACGTGTGTAAAAACATCCCGCCCTCAGCGCTGACGGAAGAGCTGGAGGCCGCCATCTTGGACCGGCGGCGAGGTACCTTCGTGCCGCCGGAAGTGGCTCACCAGACGGTGCGCCGGCTGTACACGTGGCAGAACGTGGCGCGGCGTACTGAGCGGGTGTACGACGCCGTCCGAGAGGAGCGGGGCTTCGACCTGGCGGAGCGGTTACGCCGGTGTGTAGCCTTTACAGCTGGGACCCCTCCCATGTATCATATATTTTCCTGTTATTTGGCCCAAATTCTTGTATTTTCCTCTTATTTTGCAAAAATTGTCATATTTTCCTATTATTCAGCCAAAAGTCTTGTATTTTCATACTATTGTGCCAATATGCTTGTATTTTTCTCTTCTTCTGCAAAACAATCTTGTATTTTTCTCTTCTTCTGCAAAAAAGTCTGGTATTTTTATATACGATTTGGCCAATATTCTTGTATTTTCTTATTCTTCCGCCGAAAGTCTTGTATTTTTATATTATTGGACCAATATTCTTGTGTCTTCCTGGTTTTCTGTCAAAATCTTTGTATTTTCCTGTTATTGTACCAAAATTCCTATATATGCCAAAATGTTATACGCGACTTCGATCCACAACCTTAGCAGCTGAACCAGGAGATTGTTTCACTTGCCTTTCATATTGTTATCTCATTGGTGTATCGGGCTCGGTTTAATTATCATGTGACTGAAAGTGGCCAGGACCAGTACTGAACAGTGCGTCTTAAACCGGGAAGCTATCTTAACTGTGAGGTCCCCGGGTGTGTTTTACTTCATGTGTCTCTGCTATAGATACTCGAGGACTGGCATGGTGGCCGGGAAGATATTCATGGTTCTGGCTGCCATCAACTTCTTTCTGTTGATGTGCGTTCAGTGGTGGCATCCGCCCAAGGTTAGTGAACCGCGTGCTTACCACGTCCTCAACACGTGCTCTTCATTTTGTTACCACGTGCTCACCCCATTGTCACCACGTGCTCACCACGTCCATGAATAATTCTCTTCCGCTACCATCCACCCTCCCCCCCCCTCCCCCAACCACTTGTAATTTCTCAGTGCCCTTTAGGGTTTGAAAAAAGGGTATAGTGTTCCATGTATTGAAATGAAATATGTGTTATAAGTCAAGTTAATCTTATAAGAAGTTAGAATTAAATTTTTGAGACAATATACTTTATATTCTTTACTGTACCGGTAATGTCGCATCCGGGACAATTGGTGTACTGCCGGTATTTAAAAAACAGCCATATAGATATTGCGCAATACCGTCGTAAAAATACACTGTCTAATCGTGACTTTGTTCATCCTATATGCACTTTGCTCTTGCAATGTAGGGCTCACCCAGTGCCCTGGTAGGTAGCGCTTTCGGCTTACTTGCCCAAACGGTTGGTGCGTGGTTCGAATTCCACCGATGCAAATGTTTGTGAAGGATAAATATCCCATGGCTTTCTCCGCAAAGAGTTAGGGATTATTCCCGGAGGCATGGATCCTCTCTACCGGGACCCTTTGCATGGTCGCAATTGGACCTGCAGAGGTTAAAGCGTCCTACTTCAGCGGCGAATCGTAGGCGTCACTTCCGGTTTAAGTATAATTAGAATATCGCCTCCTGATTGGTCAATCGCGGACACACCTTTAGAAACGGCTGTCACCTGGTTAAGCGGTGAAATCGCGGCTGGCGGGCACTTCTAAACTTTGTGTGAGCTACAGACAGGACGGAAAATTCTGTAATTTGGAGAATAGACACTTGGATATTATATAAATCTGTTGAGCAGCGTTAGTGGCCAGGCTGGCGGCTTCCTTTATACTAACTAACCAGCCTCCTATTGCAGTACATTGACATCGCCCCAGACTTCCCACGCGTCCGACGAACAAGTTCATCGGCGATAACGAAGAATGAGGAGAACGATCTGCAGGATGGGATGGAGGCACCGGGAAAGAGGTCATGACCTTTTCCATGTCTTACATCGCCTTGTTACCTTTGTGACTCCAAGAGGAACGCGCTTCCGCTTAAAATATGGTCATACTTTGGAGAAGATTGGAATCTTCGAAAAAAGAAATGGTTCTTGTCTTGGAGAAGTGTGCCTTCAACATATAATTATACTTTGGAGAGATTTGGTAGGGTACGGGGAAAGGAAATAGTAATTGGAGACGTGGGTTATCTTATCAAATTATAGTTATACTTAAGAAATGTTTGCGACCCCGAAACGGGAAGTAGTGGAGAGGTGTCCTATCGTATCAAACTATGGATGTACTTTGCAGAGAGTTAGTATCGTGTAAGAAAAGGAATTACTCATGTTTCACGTCGTGTCGACATGTATTATCGAAAGGTTTGGCCTCGTACAGGAAAAGGAAAGTTATGTGGAGCGGTTTACTATTGTATCCAAATATAGTAAGGAGTTGGAATCGTCTAAGAAATAAGGGGCATCAATATATGGTTGCAACGAAATAATATGATGGGCTGTCTAAAGAGTTATTCTCGAGTTATTTTGTTGAGTTTCTCCAAACTGCCTGTATAGATAGGAATCAATTACGTTACTATATTTTATACCATAAAATAAAAGGTTGTGTTTATTTAGCATGCTATAATTGTATTCATGCCGCAAGGAACCTATCAAACAGATTACTTTTCTCAGGAGAAAAACGCTGAATAAGCACGGTGGAATAAGAAGCGTTCACTCATTGTCGATGTGACAAACCATTTCCAAATACCCAGGGGTCCCATGTTTTTAATAGTGTAAGTATTTGACATATTGTATTCTTGTTACTTGGATGCCGCAACGAAGTAGCAGATGTGCTAATGATATCTATTGTTTAAACGAGTCTTGTTAGAGTATTCGTCGTTGTGTACATACCGGTATTTTAAATTATTTCAATGGTTCATGTATTGAGAACCTGTGATTTCTTTGATTGCCAGAAAAGCACCAGCCACTTATGTATTGATAGAATGTTTCAATCGCATTGTGGTGTTACTGCTAATCCCATGTCTAATGCCCTATAATGCCATGGTGCAGCATTAATCTGAGCAACTCAGGATTTGTATTATTGTCATTCACTTGTTTAGCCTCCGCCAATACTTAAAAAACTAATATACGTGGAACCTGCTGTTCGCCATTTCTACCTTCTTTTCTATGCAAAATATACTTTATATTACAAACAAAATGGCGTAATTGTCAGTGTGTGTGTGTGTGATGTAGCGAAACCAATGCAGTGAAACTTTATGATCTTCGTCTAGCAAATACCGGTAAAATGCCGGAGCATCCCAGCATAAAGACAGTATCATCTGTTATTCCTGGTTATTCAGTATTGTAGACGAACAGAAGTAAGTCGCAACTTCATTGTCATTTCTTATTGTCTAAAATACATTTTATTTAACACAGTTTTGAACGAGACTTGATACAAAACACACTGGGGTGTGTCCTAAAACACGCACAGCACGTCATCACCATACGAAACGCGTATACGCCAAAAAATACCGTAGCCGTCACTAAGCTGGTTCCCGTTTTGCGACCGGGGAACCAGCTAAGTCTCGTCGGCGTTTTCTAAAGCACAAACTCGCACGTAAACACTTTGATTGATCATATAACAAACTACACGGATAGAAGATTCTTTCCAGTCACTGGACAACAACACCACGCTAAGGGCAGGCAGGCAGGACCCGAGCAGGACCGAGGTCCTTTGGTCATAAGACTTCATGATGAGGATAACCCGGCGATAGAGATATTTAAACTATGTATGCTATAGCATTGACAATCATGACATACGCTATCCATGCACCAAGCCGGCATATAACCATATATTTCGACCGGCGCAATAGATGCCAAATTATCATTCGCTTCCGAGACATGTTTTGGAAATTTCTTCATTTTTGAGTGTTCTAGAAACAGATCAGGTTTTCAAAAAGTAAAATATTTTCGAATACCGCCGAAGCAGTTCAGGAGAAAACAGATTGCCCGTACTTTAGTAAGACACCTGCGTTTAAAAATAGACAAAATAGTATGCCGCGCAATGAAACAAATAACGCACATCGAAACACAGTTTCCATGCTCTATGGCTATCCGACGACACAGAAGACGGGAATTACAATATATAAACCTTACATCTTGCTATACATACTACGTTCACGTGATAGTAAACGCTTGCAGAAAGGCGTCGTAGCCTTCCCGTACCCTTCGCTGAACGCCTGAGATTTTAAGACTGTACTTGAATGATTGTGACGATTATCAAACAAAATGTATAGCCCGAGAAACGAAAGCTGCATACAACTGCCTATATCCGTTAAGTCCTAGTGAAAATGCTGATCTTAAGATCATATAATACTCGGAATAAGATAGTTCATGTACTGAACAAAAGAAACAGACTGTAAGAATAACGCTGCGATAAAACTGTCAGTCGTGTCAAAGCTGATTTCTAATTGGCTAATCAAGTTACGAGCTTAACCAATGGCGCAGCGACAGAGAAACTCAGTTGAAATATCGACGATATGCAAATCGTAAAGGCTCTTCCCAACAGTACGATGTATCGACATACACCTTGATTAGACCGTCGTCGTGATTCATACTTAACATAAACAAACATCTCCACTTGATTCAGCGAAACAAGTCAGTCACGGGTAATTAAGTAAATGAACGACGTAGTGTGTAGTGGGATTCACCCGACATTTAAAACCATTGTAATAATAAGCCACAGCCTTATTGACTAATAATTAAATGCTCATGAAGGAGTAAAGCATAGCACCAACTAAATCTGCCACATCTGACTACTCCGGCGACATGATGCGTGAGGACCACAGACCAGCGCGTGGAGGCGGATTCCACATTTTCATGGAGATGGCACTCAATACCATATTTCTTTAAATACTGCTAGTAAATTAATGACCGAATCAACTGCCTTTGTTAGTATAATAATTTACGTTTTTATTCCAGTCAAAGCAGGCCAATTGATAACAAATAATAAAGAATAAACATCGATATTGTAACAAGCTAAATAAATATATGTTTCCCGTTCGTGCTGATGTGGTAGCACTCTAAACTGCGTCTTCCCTAGAGACATACAAACGCCAACGAAGGGAACATCGGATACAAAGCGATCAAATCTACGACACGTATTGAATAGACATAAACATGGTTGAACTGGATATGTGAAAGATTTCATATTCATGAACACTTGATGCGTCGAGTGTAGCAATTACCTTGTTTCATATGTACCGATGATTATTTTACCGACCATCATCTTAGGCGAGCGTCAGTCAGAACAAATACAAAATTGGCAAATAAAATAAACACATATCGCCATTATATATACTATATATCCTGTGGCAAGTTCACTTTGGTTTAACCAAACTAACGAACTGACGAGAGAACTGGATGGACCTCACGAACAAAGACGTAGCCGCTGGTACCGGTCACGCTGCCCCCTGTACGTGACACTCAAGTCACGCACAGGGGCGACAACGTGACACTGAGAGGCGAGAACACCGAGCGACAGACATACAGACAGACATCTGGCACCACATATATACATGAATTGAACTGTCAACAACAATTTCATAATGAATTGAATCAATAAAATATACAGAGCTATTTGAACGCTGTCGTACAACACTTGGTGAGCCAATCAAACTTCACTCTTCCAAGAAAAAAAAAGGAAAAACTAATTCAGTATATATATATATATATATACAACAATCCAAATAGGACAAGTAATAGTTTATAATATGACAAATCAAGGCTAAGATCGACTTAAAAAAAACAAAAAAAACATTCAACCGTACCTAATGCTCGATTTCGTTTCTGATCGTCATTGCTTATTTTCTCAATAGTCCAATCGGATTTCTATGACCTTACAAACAAAAATTCGACTGGTTTTAAAAAACAAACTAAAGTTGCAGTTTATGATGCGTAGATTAGCGATGACCCCCACTCTCTCCCAAGGAAAACACTGAAAACAGACGACTGTATCCGAGCACACTTATGACTGTCCTGCACATCGGATAGACCAGACGCTGTTTTGTTATTATTGCACAAGATGATTGTACTTCAGCTATATAGCCGTAACGGAATGATGACAGGAATGACGTGTATATATGGCTTCCTAGCAGGATTCTTCATTCGCCTGATGATGATCAGATGACGGGCGATGCTTTCTTCATGAGCATGTAGCGGCGCTGGACTTTTCAATCGCCAGAGGGCTCCTGCGCTCTGCTCCCTCCAGGGGGCAGTCTGGGCGCGTCGCCCCGGCCAAAGCATCCGGTGAGACCGCCCTGGCGTTGTGGTTGCCATTAGCAACTATTTCGGCGTCTTTTCGCAGTCTTTTCACGGCGTTTTCCAAATTGGACGCGGCAGCTTTGTTGTCCGCGCCCGGTGAGCGCCGTCTCTTAAGTCCGTTAGATGGCGACACCGGAGATGATGCCGCCTGTTTACACTGGTCGGAGGAGACAGACTTGGGCGACGCCTTCGGAGAGTGATCACCGTTGATGCCGGATATGTTTGGTGTCTTAGCGCCATTCACGTCGGCGTTAGTCTCCGCTTTGACCTCCTCTGAACGGCGTGACCCCGTCGGCGTGGTGGAGCGACTCGTGGCGGGTGACGTCACTGACTCGGGGGTCAGCTTCGCTGTCGATTCCTCCGCTGATGATGATTGGCTGTCAGAGGCGGCGCCAGAACCCTGATCCGCCATCGTGGCGATTTTGGCAGGAGCCTCGCCCTCGGAACAACCCTCAGCGCTCGTGGCGGCGGCTGCCGCAGCGTTGGACGGCGCCGGGGAAGCTTCGCGATCGGCCTTTTCCGGTTTGGCGGAAGGTGGCGCTGCGACGGAGACGTTGAGCGTGATACCCTGGCCAGCGCCCCCTGACGCCAGGAGATTGCCCATGATGCCGGTGAGGGTTTGAGCGCCGTTCGTCACTGCGTCCTTCTTCCGGCGTCGCTTCACGGTGCCGAGATCTCGCATCAACTCGTACTCGTGCTTCGAGATCCAACGGCCGTCGCCCAGAGCGACGATCTCGTACTCCTTGCCGTTCAGAACGAGAATCTGCGAGGCGATTTCCTCATCTCCGTCACTGTCGCTGACATCATCATTCTCCGCGATGACGTCACACTTTGCGGCGACTGAAGCAGGTTTCTTGATATCTGAGTCCTTGCTGCGATCACTGGCAGTGACGTCACTGGATTTGGGAGTGATGTCACTGGGCTTGGGAGTGACGACACTAAGCTTGGCAGTGACGTCACTGGGCTTGGCAGTGACGTCACTGGGCTTGGGAGTGACGACACTAAGCTTGGCAGTGACGTCACTGGGCTTGGCAGTGACGTCACTGGGCTTGGCAGCGACGTTACAACGGTTGGTGTTCAGGTCAACCGAATCCGTTTCCGCTTCCGGTACAACGACAGTCGGATGACGAGCGATGGTAGGCCGATCACGTGCTACATTCTCTTCCTTGGCAACGATGAGTGTTTCGCCTTTCCGCAAATCCTGTGACACCACAGGAGGAGATTCTGCTCCCTTCGACGATTGGAAATCCAGTTTCCGCGTCGCCGTCAGATCGAGAGCTGCGCCGGAAGGGCAGCCAGTGGAGCTGACCGCGCCTGAGCCGCTGATTGGCGGAGACGGTCGTGGAACAGGGGACGTCCCAGCCGATGACGTCACGTTATATACGGGCACTTTGATGTTGACGTACTCCTTGACCGGCGAGGTTTTGGGTTCGGATAGTTTCGTGTTAGTCGTCGCTGAGGTATTACTGTCACCGATATCGGCAGCGCGGCCAGGGAGACTTAAGTCCAACATCTCGGATTTGATCTCGCCAGGCGAGATTTTATTGGAGGTCGTTTGCAACTTGATCGGTGTCCCTTTCCGCGGTTTTCGCCCGCCGCCGGTGGCGCCATCTTCCGGACTCCTGGTGTTAGCTATAGCAGTTGTTTCAGCGGTCGACCGCCGCGGAGAGACACGTGGTGGACCTTGACTTTGACCTTGACCTTGAACAGACGGAGACAAGTTCACCGGCATCGCCACGACGGTAGTCGGTAACAACATGCCTTGTTGTTGTTGTTGTTGCTGTTGTTGTTGTTGTTGGGCTATTAGCATGCTATGTTGTTGCTGGGCTAGCAACAACTGTTGCTGTTGCTGTTGTTGCATATGACTGGCGAGCAGAGCTTCATCCGTTGCCATGGCTACCTTGTCTCCTACCTTGTTGTTAAGGCTATCCCTGGCAACCTGCGCTGCCAGCTTCTCAAACATCTCCTGATAATGCATGGTCAGATTCTGACCTCCTTTCTGCAGCGCGGAGTTAAACACATTCTGCGCTTCTGGGTCGTTGTCACTGGTGACGGCCGAGGCGGGGGACACCACCCGAGACCCCCGGACCTCGGCCGGGGGATCGACTGCCCGGGCGACCGGCGCCGGCGCCGGCGCCGCTGCCTGTGCGGGAGGGGTGGACACCCCTGACTCCGACAGTATCACCTCCTGTTGCTGTGCCATCCGCGCCATATCACGCAGCAGATCCTGTGCTCCTACGCTGCCGGCACTATCCTCGCCTGACCTCTGCACCTCAGATTCCTGCGCCTTCTTGTCCTCCTTCGGGCCGGAGAGCTTGGTTAGCTCGGTTGGCGTGCTGAAGGATGAGTCGCTCTGGTCTGAGTCCATGTCGCCGGTATCGTACGAACCCAACATCTGGAAAACAGCAATCACTCTGCGTTTTAACGGCCGTGAACATATTTCTTCTTTTTCAGGACATTTTAAAGACCAAAATATTGCTACAACTATAACTACAACACCATAATTGTCTGGAGACCATTTAACCTAATTGTCTGGAGACCGTTTAATCCCTTGCCGACATTGTTCCATAAGGTTCCTTGGTCCGGTTCAGTCCATGTGTGCACAGATGTGGTCCTAACTAGCCTTCCACCCACCCATTTATCTAACAGAGCCATATTGTATAAGTTACTGATTTACGATATACTAGCTGCCAGTTATTGATATGAACATCAATTGATTTTTCACGCGGTTTGAATTAAGGCCGATGATGTAAGTCCAGACGCTGGAAGGCAGCTGTATATCTGCCCCATGCACCTGGACCACGCGCTACCCATATGACGCGTGACACTACACTGACCTCTTCACCACTCTCCGAGTAGAGGTCATAGCCCTGGCGCTGAGTCAGCGATTTGTCGCGGATGATTCTGTTGATGGAGCTGATGCTGGGAATGTTCTTCTCGCTGCAAATCGTGTCTTCCAGCAAGCTGAAAGCGAGAACACGGAATATGTAAGTCCACTTTCGCACCGCTTGGGCCTGCTGCAGGTGCAAAATATGCATTTGGCTTGACAATGTAACCTGACGGAACTGATTTATGTTGTCCTAACACGTTGCGGTCGTATTACAAGGGTGATACCTTGTTGAACTATCAAATGTCATGGGGCAGCATGTTTGGACCCCTCTAAGGGGTAGAAGTGCTAATGCGGCAATCTGGAAGGTCACGACAGAGGTTATAAAAATACTACATGTATACGATCTCTGGTCACATTGTAACAATTGACCATTCTACGATCTTGCGACTGCGATTCTTGGCGCCTCTACCATGAGCCATTGGAGGACGTTTCAATTCCACCGCATCGCAAGAATAAAGAACTTGCGTATGCATACAAAAATGACACTTTCTGCATGTGTGTTACTTACCGTTGGCGGATTTCCCAGGCAAACATCTGCGGGTTCTCGGATTTGTAGTCTCTGACCCGGTTAACGACGTCCGGGGTCGTGACCTTTGGCTTACTTCCGCCGATCTGGCCGGGGTTAATACTTCCGGTTTTCCGGTACCTGTTTGCCAAAGAGAATTGCATAAATTGTAGCTAAATGATTACCAAAAAAATCCATGGCAAGCCATTTGAATCATAATTCAGGAAAGGAAATGTCTCTATGGTTAATGGCTTGCCATATGGTGGCAGCGTACGGATGTATGAATTAATGGTTTATGCCAGTTTGGTTCACACATGCGCTAAACCGAGCCCCCTAGGTTACGTATCATGGCAGTAAGACAAACATGGAGATTGGTTATCCAAGTAAAAACTACACTTTGAAAACAGTAATTCCATTTGCACAGATCATTTCACTTTATGGTCAGCACATGCTGTGTACAATTGGGTCCATTTCCAATACAGTTTCATTATCTATAGCAATAACGTCAAACTGTTCGCTTAAAGTTGCATGTCGAGCCCTTTCCCGCCAAAACTAAAGAGGTCAAAATACTAATAAGAATCAGTCCTAGAATCATTCAAGACTTCTTTTGTCTATACTCCACCCATGCCAGACTGCCAAATAGTGTCTCTTAGCCTTGCCCGTAATATCAATTTACCACAAGTTTTCATTTTAGTGGTAAACGTCATCAGTTTGTGTGCTTCGCGATGCTTTGGTATAAGTAGCAGTACCGCGACCGAGTTCTGTGGTGTCCCGGGATAGACACTTTTGCCACACCATAGCCGAAACGGCGATGTTTATCAGGTTTTTGAATTCATAGAATGAAACAATCGAGTTTTCTGCAAATTTTGATATAAATTTCGCCTGGGCTTAGTTTTGGCGGGAAAGGACTCGACATGCAACTTTAATTTTTTTTTTTTTAATAATAAATGTGGAAAAAAGTATTTTCAAGCACTGACCTGTTGAGGATTTTGCTGACACACCCATGGGAGACCTGGAGCTGTCGGCTGATCTCACAGGGTCGGACTCCCTGGAGCGCTAGTTGCAAGATCTGGACGCGGAGGTGATCCGGAAGTGGGCGTCCGTTGGTGAACATCCGGCCGTATTGGTTCACATTCTTACCGCCTGCAACAAACAGAAACAGGGTCAATTAGTGCACCGTATTCACTGCGATATTATTACTATTACTCAGTCAAACAGTATTGTCATCTCGGGTGACTCATGGCATGTGTTCTATCTACTACACCCGCCGCCCCGCTTAAATAGTACCGGTGTTCCATGCGGAGATGACCCCTCTGTATCTATCATAATGGCACCTTACCAACATGGAGCGGAGAGGGTCTCAATATCATGTATTTTATATAAGAGGGGGGGGGGCATCTCCGCATGGGGGGCATTTCCGCATGGGACACCGGCCACTGAGTGCATATCCATGATGCAGCGATCGATAAATGCGTTTTAACGGTTGTGCGTTTGATGCGAAACCTCCGCCTAGCGGCAAAAAGTCAGTACGTCATAACGCGGCCATGTCCTCCTGCCCGTCAGTACGTCATAAGGCGGCCATGTACTCCTGCCCGTCAGTACGTCATAAGGCGGCCATGTACTCCTGCCCGTCAGTACGTCATAACGCGGCCATGTCCTCCTGCCCGTCAGTACGTCATAAGGCGGCCATGTACTCCTGCCCGTCAGTACGTCATAAGGCGGCCATGTACTCCTGCCCGTCAGTACGTCATAAGGCGGCCATGTACTCCTGCCCGTCAGTACGTCATAAGGCGGCCATGTACTCCTGCGCGTGAGTGCGTCATAACGCGGCCATGTACTCCTGCCCGTCAGTACGTCATAAGGCGGCCATGTACTCCTGCCCGTCAGTACGTCATAAGGCGGCCATGTACTCCTGCCCGTCAGTACGTCATAAGGCGGCCATGTACTCCTGCCCGTCAGTACGTCATAAGGCGGCCATGTACTCCTGCGCGTGAGTGCGTCATAACGCGGCCATGTACTCCTGCGCGTCAGTACGTCATAACGCTCCGTGTCACTATGTCACAACGCGCTACGACCACGTCATGTGGACGTCCGCACCGGGGAATCCAAAACAGTAAAGTATCGATAATGGCGGAAAAGTCAAGCCGACTTTCCGGGGCAATCTTTATCGGGAGCCAAGTGCTGGGGACAGCTCACCGCGTCTATGACGTGGTGCGGTGCTGTGGAGTGCAGTGGGTGTACAGCGGTGTGGTGTGTTGTGGCGTGGCGTGGCATAGCCATTATCCGTTGCCTTCCAGTTAACAAACAGCCCAAACGCCCTTATGCAGCAAGACTTCTCTGCGTCGCTGGTCTCAGTGACCATGGCGACTTGGGTGGCCCCTTCCCCCTCCAACCACCCCCAATGAAAGACTCCACCCCCCCCCCCAAAAAAAGCCTTACATTCCGCACACACCCACCAACCGAGAACACCTTCCAACCCCATCCTCCTCCCCAGCCGACCAGAGATACATACCCCAGTTGTCGGAGTTACGCCTTCAACCATACCTTCGCCTGGTATATTTGTCCAGCGCATAAACTTGGAAACTTAAAAATGTCTAATCAACAAATCCCTGATGTTTTCATTCCCTCCTCTCCCTCCTCGCCCTCCCCCCCCCCCGCAACTAATGCTGACGGTATGCATGCTTTATGTGTGTACGATATGGTATCCACACCCTGGCTGACGGGGCGGACACGGTGGGAGAGGGACATGTGGGATGGCGAGGGGAGGGGGGCGGGTTAACATGGACTTGAAAAACTGGATGGCACGTGCTTTCAGACGTAGCAACTGCCCCACCGTGAGACCACGGTTTAGCTACATCGCAACGGGAAGTCATCTTTTACATATACACACGCATGCCTTTGCTTTCGAAAAGCGAGCGATGCTAATTTTTGGTTTACCTGTCCCCTCAACCGCCCCCCCCCCCCACCCACCAACAAAAAAAAGTAAAAATATATATGTCGACTTCAAAAAGCAATAAAATCACTCATCGCCTTAAATGAAAACTCTTAGCTTAGGCGGACGAGGATGTGGTGCAGGGCGGGTCGTCTTCTGTAGCGTTCCGAGACGGATTCAGACGACAGACGAACTATCAATATTTACGTCAAAAGTCTTTCCCCCGGCCGAGGAACCCGCTGCGTAACACGGTAAATGTTTATTACTCCGCAGAAGTATTTTTGCTTCCGACAAGTTTGGCTTCGCTTGGCGCCGGTCGGCCACACAGGACTTGTTTGGGACTTTAGGGCGGTGTGTGGGGGTGGGGGGGGGGAGTGAATTAGTCTTGGTGGAGAAAGGGGGAGGAGGGTATAGGGAGGAGAGGGAGGTGGGGAAGGGGAGTGGACGGATTCTGCCATTCTCTTCGATGTGGCACGCGGCAAACATGTAGATGACTCAGGGGGTTGCCAGGATGGGATGGGGATGGTGGGGGGAGGGGGTTGGGCTACCACATTTTTCAATTTCTCTTTCTCTATTTCGGGGGGTAGCACACCACTTTTAAGTTGGGGAGGAAAAAAACGCGTTTCGGGTGGTTATGTCAGGCTGGGCACAGGGCGGGGTCGGGGTATGGGGGTGAAGGGTTGGGAGGACGGAGGGAGGGGGGGTGGAAGGGGTGCGATGCACACCGTGGGGGGACAGGGAGGGATCTCAAGGAAGCCATGGTGATTAATCAGCTTGGGTAAAAGAGCCCCTTGGTCATGCGCGGCACTGTAAGCCCCCCCAGGGCGCTTGGGGTAGGGGGCGGACGGAGAGGGGGGGGGAGGGAGGGTGGAGGGAACGCTAAAACCTTTATACCGGGTCCTGGCCACCCCCGGGCGGCTTTATGGTACCAACCTCTATCCCCCCATCCCTCCATCCCCCCCACCCACAGTACTGTTACTCCTGGGTTAGCCCCCCCCCCCTCCCCCTTCTGCCTGCCCTTACCCCCCCCCCCCCCCACCCCACCCTCACCCCCACCCCCACCTCCCACGCCCCATCACACGGCTTCTGGGCCTCCAGCGATAAGGGGATTTTCCCATTTCCCGACGTGCCCAACAACTTTATTGATGGGTGGGCCACCCTTTGTGGTGCTCCACGGCAAATTCCCAGCCGTTGCAACGGATGACTTCGCTCGGGCGGCCCGGCGTGGCAGGCGGGGAATTGCGACCAACCGCCGTCTGCAGATACCCGTCCTCCATTGCATGGGTCCCTGACACCTCTATTACGGTGGAACCAGCCAGGTATGGCTAACGGATGACCGCTGGGGCTTCCGAGGGGGTGGAGGTGGGGGCAGGGGAGAGGGGGGGATGCGGTGGGGGTGGCAGAGGGTTAGGGTGGGTGACCGTGGCAGGGGGTGGGAGTGAGAGGGGATGGGGGTGTTTAGGAGGGGTTCAAGGAGCGGGGACGGTAGAGGGAATGGGTGGGGTGAGGGCGAATGCGGGTGGGTAGGAGTGGGGCTGGCTGCCGAGGGGAGTAGCTGGCACTCCGGTGACAGTCAGCCCGTCGTTGGGTGACGCCAGAAGGGGTCCACGGGGTTGACGACGGGGGCGGCGGGTGAATGCCTATAGTCCCGACTCCCTTTGGGCACCCCGCGCCTCCCGCCTCTCCCCTTCCCCTCCCTCTCTTTCTCTCCTACCCCCATTCCGCTCCATACACCCCCCCCCTTCTTCCCCACCTCAAGGGACGGTGGACAAACGTGAAAGGGAAGTGTGGCAGGTCAGATTTGTCACCGTCACCTGAAGCTGGTTGGCTTGACCGCCACCCCCCCCCCCCCCACCACCACCACCACTACCCCCACCCCTTGCCTCTCCCACCTCCCCTCACCCCCTCCCCCAATCCGCTCCTGGCTCCGCACTCATCCACGGCTGACGCCTCGCACCCTCAGGGCGCCCCGTCACACCCTGCCTCCTTGACCCCTGGATCAACCCATCCTCCCCCCAACTCCCCCTTAAACCCCCTCGCCCCCGTCCACTACCCCCACCCCCACCACCCGCCGCAGCAGTACCCACCTCTTGGCCCCCGAAGCCGGGCGACGCCACCCGTGAGGGGCCATAGCAGTTTACCCCCTCCCCCCACCCCGCCCGCTCCAATCCGAATGCCCCTCACAAACTCATTAACGAGGACAATACTGAGCGATAATAGGGGTAGTTAGTTACTACAGGAGTGTGTCTGCTTGTCTGAGTCACTCGTACGGGGCAATCCGGGTCCCCAAACAAAGATGGCGGCCTAACCCGTTCACGTCCATGAACGCACTTAAATCAGCGACTGCGCGACGCATGCGCGCGGATCACTCTCAAAGCAGAAACGAGAGTGTTAGAGGGCGCTGCTTCAGTGCCGTATCGTTTCGTATCGGCCTGGTTAGCATTAACAGTTTAATATGCAATCGTCACGATCATGCAGCGTTTTATCTCTATCTACTCCAAGACCGCCATTTTACCACCCCCACCCCCCACCCCTCCTCCACCCCTCTCCTCCCCTCCCCTCCCGGCTCTTGCCTCGCCGGTCAGCACCCCATACCAATTTTGACCCCTGTATTTTCCCTTCTTATCTGTACCCCCGCTCCCACTTTTTCCCCGTTTTCCCCTGCCAACCGAAACCTCTCCGCCTCTCTGATAGATATCTGCTTCCGATTGCATTTTCCGCCAGAGGGCGGCAACTCCTTCCGGCCGCAATAAAACACGTTCCGTGCCGTCGGCTTCACGTCCGAGTTGACGACCGTCGGCCGCTGGCATTTCAATTTTCACGGCCACTGCGCATGGGCGGACGACGGCTCTTCCGGCGCAGCCGAGCGAGGCCGCGTTATAAAGTGTCTGCCACTCGCCAGGTCCGGCGGCGACACCCGCTGGTCCAACCTCCCGTCTCTATGGCTCTCTCTCTGTCTCTCACCCTCTCTCTCTCTCCCTGCCCCCATCTCTTTCTCGCCCCTCCCGTTTCTCTCCGCCCCCCCCCCTCTCTCTGCCCCACCCTCTATCTCCGTCTCCCCTCTCTCTCCGCCCCCACCCTCTCTGCCCACCCCCCTCTCTCCGCCCCCTGTTCCCATCTCTGCCCCTCCTTTCTCCCCCTCTCTCCCGGGATGAACGCGTTACACTGAACCTCGAGTGAGAACAACAGGGAATCTGTGGCGGGGAGGGAGCGGGTGGAGGGGAGAGTGGGATTGGGGGTGGTGGTGGGGGGGATGGATGATTGGAATCAGTGACAACCAGGATTTGGGGGGAGCGGAGGGGGGTGGGAGTGGTGGTGGGGGTGGTAGGGGCAGG
>OZ025253.1:23013654-23040184 GCA_964019135.1 Arenicola marina | reverse complement strand
GGAGAGGGGGAGGTACTATCTGGATATGTAGGGAGAGGGGGAGGTACTATCTGGATATGTAGGGAGAGGGGGGGGGTACTATCTGGATATGTAGGGAGAGGGGGAGGTACTATCTGGATATGTAGGGAGAGAGGGAGGTACTATCTGGATATGTAGGGAGAGGGGGAGGTATTATCTGGATATGTAGGGAGAGGGGGAGGTACTATCTGGATATGTAGGGAGAGGGGGAGGTACTGTTTGGATATGTAGGGAGAGGGGGAGGTACTATCTGGATATGTAGGGAGAGGGGGAGGTACTATCTGGATATGTAGGGAGAGGGGGAGGTACTGTTTGGATATGTAGGGAGAGGGGGATATACTATCTGGATATGTAGGGAGAGGGGGAGGTACTATCTGGATATGTAGGGAGAGGGGGAGGTACTATCTGGATATGTAGGGAGAGGGGGAGGTACTGTTTGGATATGTAGGGAGAGGGGGATATACTATCTGGATATGTAGGGAGAGGGGGAGGTACTATCTGGATATGTAGGGAGAGGGGGAGGTACTATCTGGATATGTAGGGAGAGGGGGGGGTACTATCTGGATATGTAGGGAGAGGGGGAGGTACTATCTGGATATGTAGGGAGAGAGGGAGGTACTATCTGGATATGTAGGGAGAGGGGGAGGTATTATCTGGATATGTAGGGAGAGGGGGAGGTACTATCTGGATATGTAGGGAGAGGGGGAGGTACTGTTTGGATATGTAGGGAGAGGGGGATATACTATCTGGATATGTAGGGAGAGGGGGAGGTACTATTTGATTATATAGGGAGAGGGGGAGGTACTATCTGGATATGTAGGGAGAGGGGGAGGTACTGTTTGGATATGTAGGGAGAGGGGGATATACTATCTGGATATGTAGGGAGAGGGGGAGGTACTATCTGGATATGTAGGGAGAGGGGGAGGTACTATCTGGATATGTAGGGAGAGGGGGGGGGTACTATCTGGATATGTAGGGAGAGGGGGAGGTACTATCTGGATATGTAGGGAGAGGGGGGGGTACTATCTGGATATGTAGGGAGAGGGGGAGGTAGTATCTGGTTGAGTCACTGACTCCTTGCGCCAGTAAATTCACTTTTTACCACCACTGGTATCACTGATATACGACAATGAGTAAATTAAAAATACGGACGCCCAAAATGACCGTTTCGTCGTGAATTTGTATCTGCCAGACCATGCATTACATTCGGCATTTTAGTGGAAGCGGTTATGCCTATTAATTCGTTTCGGTGACACATATGGCTGACTTCGTAGGCCTTCGTACGAAGCGGAGACGTTTCTTCGCTATGACTCGTTACATTACGATTCATATACTCTTCTCCAAAACTGTTATAAAGTACAAATCCCCTAAATCTTAGAATGAATGTATGCCTGCACTACATAAAAACTTCAACCATGTTTTTTGGGGGGGGGATATCCCAAGGGTTTTGCATATGATCGTCCCAATGGACAGCATGTTTCCGCTCACCCCATCCTCCCACCCGTTACTACTCACTTGTTCGGCAGTCTGTTCATCCACAATCGCAGCTCCTCCTCTCGCTCCATCATCGCCCGTTTGTTGGCGCCATGGATTCGACCACGTGGTCGTGGCTTCACTGGCGGTCGCCCGTGTCGATACCTGAGGCGAAAGGGAAGTAAATGTGAAAGATGCTGCCCAATAGCAAAACATTGAAATCCCCAGCCTAAAACTGAATTTTCCTCTCTTTTTTTTCCTCTCGGGAAGAGGGCAGAACAATGTAATCATTAGTCAAAGCTATTTCAACGGATCTTTCCCACCGATTGAAAGAAATAAACTAGCATAGGATACCGAACTGAAAGGTCGTCATTCTTGGCAGGTGGAAGCTATGTGCACTACGTCACAGATTTGTGTGTAGTTCACCGGGTTTTTACACATTTTTAGAGATGTTGAGCAGGCTCCAGGTAATGAATTTCAGTGATAATAAAGTGATAACAATAGATAATCTTGTTAATCAGGTCAAAATATGTAACACCATTTTTGTACAGCCCGACAAGCTTTTAGCGGTAAACAGTTTGAAGAGCTTTAATAGCAGATGGGAAACCAAAAAAAATGTGGAGATGGTGGGAGATTAAGGTGACTCTTTCGTGTACAAACGGCATTGCCATTGAAACTTGATGATCAATATTAATGTCTGTTGGTGAGTAGCAAATAAAATGTAAAAAATTACCTGATTTTTCAATTCCAGTTATTTCCATGAATTACCGGCATTAACTTTACCGCACTGAACGGAGAAACGAAGTTTCCAACAAATTAAACAGCACACAAGTTTGACTAAAAATCATTATTTCCCATCTACTGCAAAACCAGACCCAATCAGTCGGACACCACGCATTGTGACGTCACGGAACCTAGAACAGAAGGTGTGTCGTCAATCAAGTTGATGACGTCACACGATGTTAGTGTGCCTTACCGTGTCATTTGGATGATGTCCTCCAGTAGGTACTCCTTCACAGGGTAGGTGAAGCCAGGGATGTTCAACATGGGGCATCCACCTGGTGCAACAGAACCAAGGCTGCCGTTAGATCATGCACGAAATCTATATAACTTACTCTGATTATTTGCTACAACTGATGAAGTCATTGACACATCTGATGACGTCACCGACAAGTCTGATGACGTCGCCCCACAACTGATGACGTCATTCCACGTCTGATGACGTCACCGAAAGTCTGATGACGTCACCGACACGTCTAATAACGTCACCACCACGTCTGATGACGACACCGCCAATTTTGATGACGTCACTGCCACTTACCATAATACTGGGAGAACATCTCGGCGTTGAGTGTGGCGCTCATTAGAACAAGCTTCAGGTCCGGCCGGCGCTTGATCAAGTCACGAAGGATTATCATCAAGAAGTCAGACTGCAAATCTCGTTCGTGAATCTCGTCCAGGATCACGTGTGTAGTTTCTGATAAATATCTGAAGGTGGCACGTCGAACCCAAAAGGTTAGGAGATGGTGTCAAGACGCTTTTTGAGTAAAAAAACACAGCTGTAACTTGAAATAGTCGAACTTGACAACAATGTTCACGGAAAAAAATGACTACTTACAGGTCAACATGATGCCAGATGTACCGTACAGACAATATGGTCAACATGATGCCAGATGTACCGTACAGACAATATGGTCAACATGATGCCAGATGTACCGTACAGAAAATATGGTCAACATGATGCCAGATGTACCGTACAGACAATATGGTCAACATGATGCCAGATGTACCGTACAGAAAATATGGTCAACATGATGCCAGATGTACCGTACAGACAATATGGTCAACATGATGCCAGATGTACCGTACAGAAAATATGGTCAACATGATGCCAGATGTACAGTACAGACAATATGGTCAACATGATGCCAGATGTACCGTACAGAAAATATGGTCAACATGATGCCAGATGTACAGTACAGACAATATGGTCAACATGATGCCAGATGTACCGTACAGAAAATATGGTCAACATGATGCCAGATGTACCGTACAGAAAATATGGTCAACATGATACCAGATGTACCGTACAGAAAATATGGTCAACATGATGCCAGATGTACAGTACAGACAATATGGTCAACATGATGCCAGATGTACCGTACAGAAAATATGGTCAACCTGATGCCAGATGTACCGTACAGAAAATATGGTCAACATGATGCCAGATGTACAGTACAGAAAATATGGTCAACATGATGCCAGATGTACAGTACAGACAATATGGTCAACATGATGCCAGATGTACCGTACAGAAAATATGGTCAACATGATGCCAGATGTACCGTACAGAAAATATGGTCAACATGATGCCAGATGTACAGTACAGACAATATGGTCAACACGATGCCAGATGTACCGTACAGAAAATATGGTCAACATGATGCCAGATGTACCGTACAGAAAATATGGTCAACATGATGCCAGATGTACAGTACAGACAATATGGTCAACACGATGCCAGATGTACCGTACAGAAAAAATGGTCAACATGGTGCCAGATGTACAGTACAGACAATATGGTCAACACGATGCCAGCTGTACAGTACGGACAATATGGACTATGATTACTTACGGATCAGACGCCAGCCACTTCAACATGATGCCAGTTGTGCAGTATAGAATGGAACCCTGACTTCGTGGCCGTTTGCTGTCAACAAAACAGTGACATCAACCCCACATAACAGATATGTGATTTTTTTGGTACAAATTTGAAATAAGAGTGAGGATCCATCAACAACAGAACATTGGTTAGCAGATCGAAGCTGAATTATGAGGAAATTAAAACACAATTTCCGGTTGTGATGGTCAGCATTAGAAGAAGGGGAAAGTCTCCCGTCCCCGAAGCCAATCGCTGGATTTTTTTACACTTTGAGTCTTTAAATTGTCGTGCGTCACCTGATAGCACAGACTACCAAAAGACAGCAGAGACCATTGTTGGCGCAAGTGCCCCCAGGCAAGCCCGCTTCTCTAGGGGCACACCGGTAACAATGTTAAAATCCTTCGACGTTAGTAGGGAATCGACTGTAGCTTTTATTATACTGTGTGCTTGAACAATCATAGTGTTTACGTATTCTATATGCCTTGTTCTATCATCTGACATCAAAAAAGTGTGTCGACATTGTGCCATGCCAATTACATAGAACATTAGTGGCAATAGATCAAGTCATATACAATGTTCTCGCCGTCAGCAACTATATAACGGGCCTGCCATCTCCCGTGCGTAAGCTACGTGTGATTTATAAATACAACTACAGGACCTATCACGCTTCATACTTATACAGTAATGGCATTCAATGGCGCAATGAACGTGGACCACTGCCCATTGGCCAGGCCCTATCACGTGACGTACTGTTCGAGCCTTATTTGGAAGCCGACGCTGCCCGCCCCACAGGACTCCGCCCTCTCGTCCGCCACGCGTTCGGCAACCTGCAGAGAACAACAGAATATAGAGGCCGCAATCCCCTCAGTGTGGGTCGGCTACACATGTATGTAGTCCAGTCCATCCTTGTCCCATATCGTCTTAGTGTTAGAGTAGACATGAAGCCTTCATAGTGTCTCACGCTCGGGGCTCGTGTTGGTGGATTTTATCTTCAAAACATAATTTAACTTGTTACCATTTGGCACATTCCTAATTATGAAAATGCCTTTGGCACGTGGCATTTGTTGTTTTGCGTCGGGCAGAGACCACCTCCGGGTGTTCATTCTAATTACAAAGGACAGATACGGCATATGCAATGGCCTCTAACATTATATACATTATATACACGATTTATGGTAACATGATATACACGATTTATGGTAACATGATATACACGATTTATGGTAACAGGATATACACGATTTATGGTAAAAGGATATACACGATTTAATGTTTGCCGTTTACTTGGTTTACAGTGTGTACGGCCCCAACACGGGATCGATACCACGTGACCCCCGGACAATCTCACCGAGATGGCGCTGATCCTGCGCGGCTGAGTACACACCACGCGGCACAGCGACCCCTGCTGGCGCTCAATGTAGTCATCGAGAATAAATTGCGGCACCTAGCGGAGGGAGAGCGAGCCGCAAATGAGTTTACCGTGAATCAGCCTTAAGTATGGTATGGTCTCTGTGTCAGTCAACACTCCGGCCAGAACTTAAATAAACGCTGAGGATTTGTTTTTTTAATTAGTGTCACAAGAGCATTTCCTATACAAAAAGTAAATCTTCACAGAAATTAGAATGAAAATGTAATCAATATTAAAATTATCATTAATGAAGACATCAATGGTTGTATATTCAGGACGCCTTAACCAATTCTGGTAATATCGCGTCAATGGAAGCAGAAAGGGAGAGTGGAGCCATGCCCCTGGGAGTAACCCCCTACTCTGCTCGAATTACCGATCCGCGTGCCGTTAGGCTCTCAGGTGACAAATGCGAGCGCTCTAACCAACTGAGCTATCGGGGCGGCTCTTGATCACATCAATAGGGGACACATTACGCCGCCGGTATGCGCTGTACAATACAACAGATTTAGTGAGTGAACCTGATGGACCCAAGGAATATTGATCCCGCGTACCGAGCGATGGTATGCGTGTTATATCGTACCTGAGTCGTTTTCCCACAGCCCGTCTCGCCGCTGACAACTACAACTTGGTTGTCTGTGATCATGTCGACCACTTTCTGCATAAGATACACCAACAGACATAACGAAGATGAGTGGCCACGTGACAAGGACTTGTTCCTACGCAACACGCACTAGATATTGTGGAGGAGTTACCATTACAAAGACCTGTTCCTACGCAACACGCGCTAGATATTGTGGAGGAGTTGCCATTACAAAGACCTGTTCCTACGCAACACGCACTAGATATTGTGGAGGAGTGGCCATTACAAAGACCTGTTCCTACGCAAAACGCACTAGATATTGTGGAGGAGTGGCCATGACAAAGACCTGTTCCTACGCAACACGCACTAGATATTGTGGAGGAGTGGCCATGACAAAGACCTGTTCCTACGCAACACGCACTAGATATTGTGCAGGAGTGGCCATGACAAAGACCTGTTCCTACGCAACACGCACTAGATATTGTGGAGGAGTTGCCATTACAAAGACCTGTTCCTACGCAACACGCACTAGATATTGTGGAGGAGTGGCCATTACAAAGACCTGTTCCTACGCAACACGCACTAGATATTGTGGAGGAGTGGCCATTACAAAGACCTGTTCCTACGCAACACGCACTAGATATTGTGGAGGAGTTGCCATTACAAAGACCTGTTCCTACGCAAAACGCACTAGATATTGTGGAGGAGTGGCCATGACAAAGACCTGTTCCTACGCAACACGCACTAGATATTGTGGAGGAGTGGCCATGACAAAGACCTGTTCCTACGCAACACGCACTAGATATTGTGGAGGAGTTGCCATTACAAAGACCTGTTCCTACGCAAAACGCACTAGATATTGTGGAGGAGTGGCCATGACAAAGACCTGTTCCTACGCAACACGCACTAGATATTGTGGAGGAGTGGCCATGACAAAGACCTGTTCCTACGCAACACGCACTAGATATTGTGGAGGAGTGACAAAACAAAGCATTTTTACCTTAGACTACACGATATTCCTTTCCTTGGGTGCTTAATAAATCGCAATGAACACTAATTGTATAGAAGCTTCGCACAAGCCCTATTGGATATATTATCGACTCTATTACACCTCGGAAGCAATAACTGAAGCTGCCCTGTTTACATCGTTACGGATACAGACCTCCTTCATCTGGTAGCTGGGCAACCTCTTCCTGCCCTCCAGCATCCTCCGGTACTTGGAGTCATTCTGCTCCTTGTTGGCTTTCTCCTTCAGCAGCTTCTGGTCGAGATGAGGATCACGCGCCAAGGATTTCTTGGCCGACACGGCATCTGGAACACAAGAAGACATTGAGACATACACTTGTTGAGATAGTGGTCTTTGTCTTTGGCGACCTTGTTAAGCTTTGGGGTATCTGTGTCCAGGCTATCTTCACGTTAAATCGGCCAAAGAGGCCCTGGGACTCAGAGACGAATGTATTAGACGGTCCCCAACAAGCTAAGTTAAAAGTCTCCCAGGGGGTCATTTCATTAAAGATCTCGTAATTTTTTATCGTCAAATTTAAAACTTGCACTACCGAGCCGACGAAAAACAAAACAATGTTGAATTTACCTTAAAATATATTGCAAACATTTATTTAAACAACATTCAAAGGAACAGAAATTGCCCGAAGATGGCTGCACATTATATTCGCGGAACCACCGTGGCTCGTAAACTTACACCCAGTCGTGAAATCACCATGTAAACGACAGGGTTACGAGCCCGTAACTGTTAGTGTAACGACCCCCTGATAACACAGGTCTAACACGTGGTACTGTAACGACCCCCTGATAACACAGGTCTAACACGTGGTACTGTAATGCCCCCCTGATAACACAGGTCTAACACGTGGTACTGTAACGACCCCCTGATAACACAGGTCTTAACACGTGGTACTGTAACGACCCCCTGATAACACAGGTCTAACACGTGGTACTGTAACGACCCCCAGATGACACAGGTCTAACACGTGGTACTGTAACGACCCCCTGATAACACAGGTCTAACACGTGGTACTGTAACGACCCCCTGATAACACAGGTCTAACACGTGGTACTGAGATTCCAACCAACCTTGTAAGTTGTCGATGCTTTTCCGGTTTGCCGCCCTGTGCTCGTGGAACTCCACCATGAAGTCGGAGACCTCCTCGTTGTAGCGGAACAGTTCGGACACCTGAGTCACCGCCCTCTCCTCCTCTTCCTCCTCCTCGTCCTCATCCTCTGCGCCATCCTCCCTCTCGTCTTCGCCCTCTGATTGGTCCATATCCATATCTTCGGCGCCACGGGTGGCTTTGTCAGGGCCCAATGTGGCGTCGTCATCGCTGACGTCATCATCGTCATCATCGCTGACGTCACTCCGCGCGTTGGCGCCATCCCGACTGGTGGCGCCCAGCCATCCAGCACCACCGCCAGTGCCACCGCCACTCAGATCACTTGACCCACGGACCGGAGCGATGGGCATTTTCTCTTCCGGCTCGCTATCAGAGTCCATCCAGCTGGTCTTGGGCACATCCCGCTTCCGGTTCTGATGCCCGGCCCCGTGCCCAGAGCCGTGCACAGGGCCGTGGCGGTCGCTCCCACCACCAGTCGTCGAGCGACCCAGATCCACATACCATCCGGGACCCGAGTCGGCCGGAGCCGCGGGCTTATCGAACCAGTCGTCCTGACTCCCGCCAGCTCTGGCTCCGGACTCGTTTTGGGCCCCCCAATCCCCATGGCTACCCTTCCTACCACGTGTGTTGCCATAGCGACCGCCGTCATCGTCTCGGAATCCGCCGCGCGAGCCACCCCCGGAGTAACCCCCGCGGTTGGATTTCACGCTGTTGCCATGGCAACCGCTATTGTCGTCTGAGTCACTGCCCCCAGCAGCGTCGCGCGGGTCTCTATAGGAACGGTCGCTCTGCTTGGGGCAGTCGTCACCGGAACGAATCGTCTGCAGCAGGCGCGATATATTCTCTTCCTTCCCTTTGTCCATCTGGATGTACTGGCGCTGTGTGGGCGATAATAAGGGAACATTGCATACAGATTATGTGTACATATATCCAATGCTCTGCTCTGGAAAACGTTTCCAAGCAACGGGAGATCATGTGTTTTGGTCTTCATTGCGTAAACACAATTATGTGTAATAAATAAGAGGAAAAACGTCACTCGGTACATCATTACTGGTGGTAACAAGGCCTCATTTCCTAGGTCATTTCTCAATTTCCAGGACCAAGAACTGCATACTGGAGCAGGCAGTCATTGTCATATATTTTAATTCTTTTTTCTTGTGGTTGTGTGATTAAACCCTAAAAATCGTGTGAAGTGATTACTTACATGGTTTCGCTCCTCGCGTTCCCTCTTCTCCTTCCCTCTCTTGGCATAGAACAGACCTATATCCTTCCCTCGCAGCCCTGGAGGTCGACCTCGGCCTCGGCCTCCTGAGACATAGCAACAGGGATAATACAATACTCTTGGGGCCAGGGGTACGGACATCTGATGGCAATGGCCAGACAGTTGGTGGAGAGGAGTGTCAGAGCACACAATAAGAGAATATGAACATTTTAGAATATTGTGTAAAGCGCATGGTAGCAAATGGTGCAGCAAGATGTTCGGTGCAGCAAGATGTTCGGTGCATCAAGTTCCATTTAGTCAAAATTGCAGCAGCCGTAATAAATAATAATAATATATGGATTTATATATATGCCCTGCTTATTAATGTAAATGTGGATATATATATATATGCCCTTCTTATTTATGTAAATATTTACTTTAATAATGATCCTAATCCATTATTGTGTTACAATTATGCATTACTATATAATAATGTTACAACACATTTATATCTTATCACGTTGAGTACCTCTCATCCCTGGTTCATATTCGTCATCCCGATCATTATCTCGTTCTCTATAACGATCACCATGTTGGTGTCCATGGCGCTGACCTCTATGACCTCTTTGACCTCGGCCCCTGTATCCACCTCCTCTTCTGTTCTCCATTGTGTTTATGTCACTGAAATACGATGAACAAGACAATGACAGATAGTGTAGTCAGATGAAATGGTGGAACAGCACAAGATTTGGCTCTGGAATTAAAGCAATATATTCCATAATTTTTTGTATTACCAACCTCTTCCCCATGTCAAATAAGTATATTCTGTCTTGAATTTGAATCCTGAAAGCATGTGGGCTATCCGGAGAGAAGCATTTTGGTCAACGAAGCAGAAGTTGGTGGCCGGCTTTATATCCCTGCGCGCCTGTTCGCAGTTCGCTATTTTGTGTGTGATGTCGACCGCGGCTCGCTAGGACGTCCGCGCGCGAAAATAAACCGCGCAGTTTTATGCTGAAATTTTGTTTTACAGACTCTCAGAGATCTAAAACATATATGCATCATAATTTTGAGATACTTTTAGTCTTGATTCTAACATGTAAACAATCTAAGATGGCGCATGTAAATATATTGCTTTAACGCATGGAAAACTTCAGATGACCCATCAGGGGGTCATTACAGTACCACGTGTTAGACCTGTGTCATCAGTGGGTCATTACAGTACCATGTTTTAGACCTCTGTTATCAGAGGGTCATTACAGTACCATGTGTTAGACCTGTGTTATCAGAGGGTCGTTACAGTACCATGTGTTAGACCTGTGTTATCAGAGGGTCGTTACACTAAAAGTTACGGGCTTGTAAAGCTGTCTTTTACATGGCATGTTATCAAATCTATAATCTAGTCTGTAACAGTGATGTAGACTCACTCTTAATTGTCACCATGTGCTATATCCCCTTACCCCTCAGGCACAGTCAATGGGTGTAGCATTTGCATCTTAATGTCCTGTGATGTAATTAATTATAGTGCAGTGTTACCAGACTTTGTGCAGCATTCTCTAGCATCCAACCCCATTTAATTGTACCAGGAGGTCTCTGGGCCAATTTAGCCTTCATGTTTTGGGACCAAGATATATTTATAAATAGTTATGCATAAAGATTTAGTGGCAGAAAGTTTGTCTTGGTGGATATCTTGTGGGCTGATGAGGGGGAGGGGGGGCTGTAATACGAAAATTACCGGTGTTGAAAAAACAATGTATTGCATCATAACGTCATACAAGTCGGGAGATAATTCAACTTGGAAGCTGAGTCATAAATTGTTCTCTTCCCAGCTACTTAAGGTTGTGTTATTTAATACTACTGCCATGCGACTCCGCCCAAACCTATTGTAGACCAATGATCAGAGGCCAGGTTTTAGGTGGTGTAAATTGATACGGCTGCTGCTGGCCTCAAACAACACAATGCAATAAGTTAATTGTGCCACACAGAAACTGGATACTGGGCGTGTATGACATTGATTCATAAACATGCAGTAAGAGCCAGGAGAGCCAGCCACTGGTGTGACACTTGATAAGAGCTGCGATCGGAGAGGGAGAGGCGAATGTTGTTAGTAGTCGCAACTGCTTGTATAAACAATTAATCCAAAGTTAAAACCTTTTACTTGCATTCTCCAGCCATTGTATATGTGTATTTACTCAAATACTTAAACAGTCCTACTTATGTCAAATATATACCAAAGGTGTGAATAACAATGATGCCCACTTAGACGTCCGCTCATTAACAACTGGCCAGATTAGCGCAATGTCGTTGTTTGTTTAGAGCCAATCGGGTCGGGTGTCATGCCACACAGCGCTGCTATGTAGTGACTTAAGTAGCATTAGCGAGGGAGTCATATAATAACAGTGCCTTAACATTTAAAGTGTTCAGTGCACTGCAAAAAAACGCATAACGAAAGGAGTATAATTATAATGGAGGGACCACATAATGCAGGAACCACTGTATTCATGAATGTATCCCGGACATGACATGTGATACATGACATATACGTGGCATCTTCTTCCCATTTTTGTGGAATCCAGAAATCTTTGTCACCATCCCCTAGCATGATGCATGGCCCTCCAGTCCGACCTGCCACTTTTTGGCCATGCTACAGGGCTAGCCTCACTCACTCCAATAAATCTTGGTTTAAGCCTGTATTTCCCACAGGGATTTTCAAAAAGAATAGGAATTATTTGGAGGCATATCAGTCATCACTGTCACAGTGTTAGTGAACGTATTTCTTTAAGCCAAGACCAGTATACTGCCCGTATACTCAGGCTCTTCGGGACCTATTAGTCTGGCTATGCTGAATACCTATGAAATGTTCACACCAGGTTAATTTGGGGCAATGGAACCAGCCTAGACAGCCTGGACAGTCACTTTTCAATCAGCCGCCATCTTCTCCTGAATGTCTGGTATAGTTTTGAATGGGGCCTACTGGCATACCGAAAGAATGTAAGCTTACATGTATCGTGACCCAGGTGAAAGATATGTCGGATGGTAAAGCGATTCATAATGTGCGTGTATTTGGTACACATTGGGGATACATCCTGGTTACCAAACAAATACGCCCAGTGACACTGACACACACACATACACAGTGGACGCATTTTTTGATAACCCAAGAATATCCCTATAGTGGACCGAATACTCACATTACGCATCGGTTCACCGCCCAACACTTCTTTCACCCTGGTATGGGTGGGCGCGCATTCATTCGGTATGCCGATGTGCTCCGTTCAAAACAACACGGGACATTCGGGAGAATATGGTGGCTGATTGAAAGGTGATGAGAGTTGGTTGGTTCCAGTGTCATGCACCGGATGTGAACGGTGTGTACATTTCATTGGAATAGGCATATCCCTATCGGCCCACTCGGAAGTTCCCTGCAACGTGTTGCGGGCCCCGGGGCGGGATACCGAACCTTGCCCAAAAAATGCGCCCACTGACGTCACCAGCAGCGCGCCGACCGGCGATGGTAAATCAAAATTAATTACAGAAATCCATACATCATGGCAATGTCAAAGTTGTTATGACACGAGGTTAACATCTTTTAAGGCCACAGATAACTTCAGATAACTTCAACCGTTTAACACATAAATAAGGAAAAAACAATACCATACACACCAAGATTGACGTAACCTGATTATCGCTCAGACCTTAAGGTATCGCGTTAGTAAGTTATGTAAAACGGAACGCACACAAGTAACGGCATTGATCCCATGGCGAAAATGAAATTTCATAAAAATATAATATATGAACATGATCATTTAATTTGTGTAGCGTTTATGCTCGGTGAGGATAATTTCATGTCCTAAAGAGAAGGCGCGCATTCTGTTTCCAATTAATCATAAACATGGTTCCACAATATATCTCCTTAATTACAGAATATACTGCAATCAGGCTGCAATTAGTAGTGTGTTAGCAACCAACATACACCGGTTTGAATTAAATCCTGGTCAGTGTATGGGGGGGGGGGGGGGCGTTTGCCATACAACGATACGGGGTAGTGTCTTGCTCTTACGCACAGTCCCCGGCAACTCCGTAGTTATGTGAGCCTGAAAAAGTCGTGTACCTCAGTTCAAAATGACCCCACTTTTTGTGAAAACCTCAGTTCTAAAAGATTTGAAGTGGCCAAGGCACAACACAACACCTATTTATAGACCAAGTCAAAGGAGGCAGAGGGGCAGTACATCAGTGGGAGGATTTGGGCACGGCATGATTACGTTAGTTCGGTTTATCATTGCCCAGCAGCGAGCACTCGATGAGAGCGTTATGATGAACTTCTGACTGCTTGACGGTTGGTTGCATATTTAAGACGCTTTGATCACTTTGGTCATATCGCGTCAATGGAAGAAGAAAGGGAGAGTGAAGCTATGTCCCCGGGGGTAAACTCCTACTCTATGCGAAAAAGGACAAGGGATCTTTATCCTGCGACCACACAGACATGGCCCCAGCGGGGATCGAACCACCGATCCACGTGCCGTTAGGCTCTCCACTGGCCAGAGTACTCACTGCGAGCGCTCTAGCCCACTGGGCCTCCTAGTTTCATTGGAACCTAGGGTGCGTACCGAAGCACAATCGACCGCCATAAGGGCAGATCCAGGAGTTTGGAAAGGGAGGGGTCCACTTGCGATCTTTTGAAATAAATGGGGATAACCCATAATTATCGATGCACAATAATTATCCTTTTATCAATATTTTACCCTATTTAAATTGTGCCATTATTTACAACTTAGAGTTAATTATTAAGAGGATGTGCACGCAACATAGTGACCGATATCGTTCCATAACGAGTTCAGAGTGACTAAAATTGTAGACGGCGTTCGACCACGAAGAAAAACTCGACCCAGCCCCACGTAATTTAGAAGAGTCGTCGTTCAGAGTTTAATATACTTTGGGTCATATCGCGTCAATGGGAGAAGGAAGGGAGAGTGGAGCCATGTCCCCGGGGGTAACTCCCTTACTCTTTGCGAAAAAAGACATGGGATCTTTATCCTGCGACCACACAGACATGGCCACAGCGGGGCTCGAACCATCGATCCACGTGCCGTTAAGCTCTCAGGTGACCAGAGCACTCACCGCGAGCGCTCTAGCCCACTGAGTTATCGCGCCGGCCTCCTTATTACAAGGACCCCAGTTAATAGCTTTTGAGCGACCAATGCAACGACTTCTGTTGTCAGTTTTTGAGCTATTCGAAAAAGGGGGGGGGGATCACTTTAGATTTCAAATTCCTACGGGCAGGGTAGGGGTTCCATTGGACCAAGGCAGGGGGTCATAACATAGGGGGTCCAGTACAAAAAGGCGGGGCTGGGAGTACACATCATTGAAAGGAGTATCGTCGCTCAAAAAGGAGGTCCGGAGCCCCAAGACCACCCCCCACCCCCTCCCTGGATCCGCCCCTAGATCACCTTTACGTTTCAGTTCTCATGCAATTTTGAGGCGATCCACGTATATCAATTGTCAGTTCTTGATCGAGCTTCGTATTTCAGCTGTCTGTTTTTGAGTGACCTTCGTACGCCAGTTGTCAGTTTATTGGTGATCATCGTGATCAGTTGTGAATGTTTAAACCCCCGCGTGGGCCGGTGTACATCCGAACCGGCCGCAGACGAAGCCGGCCGCCGTCCCAAAACAGACGGTGGAAGGGGGTGGGTGAGGAGGGGGGGTCGTTGTCTCGGGGGTGTCTGGCTGCCGGATTAGTGTAAGGGGGATGGGTGGGGCAGGGGGAGGGGGGGGGGGGTCTGCCAATGGACCATAACAATATTAGTCTTTGTTTCGGAGGCCTACTCCAGTTGTCTGTTTGTGGGTGACGTGTTGAGTGACCTCCATTTTCCTGTCACTTGTTGTGCGACCCCCGTTTGTTTTGTTTTTGGGACATTCGTAGCTTTGTATACTACACATTTTTAATTAAGTGGTCAGTTTTGGAAAAATTTCCGTTAATTCTTTGTACTTAGGTCGGCCACCAGATCTGGGCATAAATGGAAACATCGCAAAAAGGCACGCATCCACCCCGCCCCCCCCCCCGCCACTCCCACACACACACACCCCAACCCCTGTCCATAACCCCGCCCCTCCACCCATCTTCTTCCTGCTTGTCATTGCCAAGCATTCCAACATCCTGTCGTTGTCCACCGGGCTGTGACGTCACACCCAGGCGCTGCGTGCGCACCGACCTGTGAAATGTCGATCGGTTGTGGCGCCGTCTATTAGCATGCCCCTTCAACCCCCGTGTCATGCCAGCCTTGTAAAAACAAGACGTATCGAGCGAGGTAACTCACATAACACCCTTCCAACCCCACCCTCCTCCACCCCGCCCACTCCGGTGTCCCTTTGTTACAACCCCCCGTATCATTTCGCCCTCCGCGTTTCATGGAGTCCCAAACCAAGGCAGCTGTTAGAAGCGGAGAGACTGAATTACACGTTTCGCTGCGTCCTTTCAAAGCCTTGGCAGGTGGATTTTGTTTGTATTAGGCAGCCTTTTGTAATTTGTGAGTGTTTGTGTGTGTGTCTCGTTGGAAGGTTCGAGCGCTTTGAAGAGCTCTTAACACCCTAGTATGTTTTGTTTTTTTTGCTCCCCGGTGACGGTAAGTCGCCATTGTGTGATGCGTCCTCGGCTGACACTACAGCGTAGTGATACACCGTGACACGATGACGTCATACGGAGCAATGCAAATCACGCCTCGTATGAATATGGGAAAGACCTGTGAAGTAAAGTGTCATGCCGGCATTTCTTAAATCAGACGAAGAAAATTGTCGTAAACTTGACAAGTATTTTGAATTGCATGTTCAATAATCTCTCTTCGCCGGATTTTAGGTGAAACCGGCTCTCGTAGCAATATTATATTTAAGTGGAATGCTGTAGATCATATGGCGATTATGGAGAGGTCAATAAAGAGGAGGAGTAATTACCTCCCACTCTTTGCGAAACAGAACTGGGATCTTTACACTGGAGATCTCGCTCTCCTGAGTCCATCTTGGATCCAACACCTGGATCCGCCCAGTGGACCCACCTTATCGGGTACGGACCACTGGACACTACCCCTGGATCCGCCCTGTGGACCCACCTTACCGGGTACAGACCACTAGACACCACCCCTGGATCCGCCCAGTGGACCCACCTTACCGGGTACAGACCACTGGACACTACCCCTGGATCCGCCCAGTGGACCCACCTTACCGGGTACAGACCACTGGACACCACCCCTGGATCCGCCCTGTGGACCCACCTTACCGGGTACGGACCACTGGACACTACCCCTGGATCCGCCCTGTGGACCCACCTTACCGGGTACGGACCACTGGACACTACCCCTGGATCCGCCCTGTGGACCCACCTTATCGGGTACGGACCACTGGACACTACCCCTGGATCCGCCCAGTGGATCCACCTTATCGGGTACGGACCACTGGACACTACCCCTGGATCCGCCCAGTGGATCCACCTTATCGGGTACGGACCACTGGACACTACCCCTGGATCCGCCCTGTGGACCCACCTTACCGGGTACAGACCACTGGACACTATCCCTGGATCCGCGGGTCATCCCACCTTGGCGGGCCTTCGGAATGTTTGGACAACCAACATGGAATGTCTTTAGTCTCCGCGAGTCCCACTCGCCTATTTTCCGTGGTCACGTTTACTTGCGTATTCCCACAGCGTGACAAAAATACGGGGAATCGAAGCAAGCAACCGTTACCTTCGGAAGAAGTAGTCTTTGTCATGGACCCAATCGATATACCGTCCTATTGAGTAGGTTAATCAAATATTATCTGACGACCAAAAAAAACTTTGCACGAGAAGATGAATATGTGATGTATTTCACAGGCACGCAAGGATGAAGGAAAAACAAGCCTTCCTTGTCCATCAAAACAACCCGAGGCTCAAAGCGATATTCTCATTGGCTGAATGCAGTCAGCCGCCAAGCATCGCTAAAAGGCATCAGCGCGCTTGGGGCGTGGCCTTACAACGTCTCACACCCCTAAATCAATGACCCATTAGTCGCCGGGTTTGCGGGGTTTTCCTGCGCTAGGAGTTGGTGGTGCGCGCCGTGCTGGTACATACACCGAGACAAGAATCACACCGAGCCATTACATGTAACAACATTGCCACAACTGGCGCGGAACTATCAAACAAAGACTGACATCGCTCTGTGGGGATCAAGCTTTTCGGGACTTATGTTCATGCATTTCCTGCAGCGTGAAAACATAGGCTAGACAAACTGGCTGTTTGTTCACGATTCTTCCCGCATACTGGCATTAGTTCAATGCCGAACGCCCGCTTCGAGACTGTCTTTATATAAGGAAAGAAACGTCCTGGGAAAACGCCGTGTGCGGGAAATACATGCAGATATTCGGTCAATTCGACAACATTAATGAATACGACTTGAAACAAAAAAAATATATAACAACGGCAAAGATATCTCAGCTTGGCCGTAATGTACTTTTATGTGAATGGTAATTAGACCTAATTGCACGTAAGTGCTATCTCATCTGGAACCAGAGACAGTTTTAGCGGCATGATTTGGAATAACGATTGAGTCTCACAAAAATATAATTATGCAATGCAGAAAGCTGCATAAATTCTATGCTATCATATGGCGTGAAATAAAAAGAAAAAAAATTGCTTTATTGGGTGGTGTTGGTTGCAATCGTCATATCTCAAAGTGTGGTTATATGGTGGTCGTAGGGGGAGGGGGAGGGGATTTGCACGTGAAGTCTTAAAAGCTGCATTGCGGTATATTAGTAGGTTGCAAAATTTGAGTTGAATTATATTACCCCAAAAATATCTGTGTAAGTATGTTATATGCATATGTAATATCTGTATGAGTATATTTTATATTTATATGTATATATATAAACCACTCTTCCTATCACAGGACCCAATTTAGCCTTTATGTGCACAACAGTGACCAAAACACATGTATATTTGTGCTGTCACCAACGCACAGTCATGCTATATACCTCAAATACAATGACTTTAGCTAGTTTCATTGAAATAATTACAACAACCGGGGACTTGTCCTTGTTTTTTCAATCAAATAATTCCCAACATGGTGGCGGCTATAGCTGTAAACCGATCAATGTAAAAGAGCGTCGGTCCTTGCTGCGTGTGCCTCAGCCGCAATCACGGCCCCGACTCCCACGCCGTCACTTGATTGGCTCGCCACGGCCTCCGAGTGCTGCATACCCCCCTGGCGAGACGCCAAGGCACTACGCGTGTACTCCGTATTTAGTGACACGCGCCGATTGATTCCGGTTCCAAGGTAGAGCGCCCCCCCCCCCTCCCTGTGTGAAAGGAGGGATGTGGGGTGGGAGCGGGGAGGGAGGGAGGAGCAAGACGAGGAGCGGTGTGGGTGTGAGGGTGGGGCTGAGGCTGGGAGTTGGGGGAAGGGGGTGGTTGGTGCCGGGGTTTGTGGGGGGCGATGCCGCGGGTTGTATGGGGAGGAGGTGGGGGGGGGGGTGAGGGAGGGGTTGACAGTTAAGGGCCATTGGGAAGAATCTATAGAAGGTGAAGAACTGATACAGATGTTGTCTATAGACCTGTTAGGCTGTCCGTGCCGAGCAGCACGGTACAATGGTCGACGGTGAGTGGACGGTGGACGTGCAGGGCCGCGGGGGGGGGGGGAGGGGTGAATTCAAAGGGAAGGGAGTAGGGGTGGCAATGGTATCGAGGGGCGGGTGGGGGTGGCGAGGGGGGTTGGAGTGGCGAGGGGTTACGGGGTGGGGATGGCACGTGCGCGGGGTGCGGGGGAGGGGGGTGTCTGTGAGGATGGCGACGCTTTAATTAAGGTCTCCATGGTCCACCTGTAGGGGGCGCCTTGTCGTTCGTGCCGGGCGTCATTTGCACCTGAGCGGCTTCATTAGCGGGCGACCCGGGCCACGCTAATGATGGCCGCTATTACACACCTGGTTGGACGGCTCGCCAGCCAGCCAGCCAGCCAGCCAGCCAGCCAGCCCCGGCCACGCACAATGCCGTCATTTCCAGGTGCTTCCTACTAATAACCCCGCAATCCCATCTCCCTAGTCTCCCAGTAGCACCCCTCCCCATCCCCATCCACACCCTCCCTCCCCCCCACCCCCCCGCCCCACCGACCAACTCTGCAGCCTTTTATCCCTTTTAACCCTCTTCTCTCTTCCTTCACCCCCTCCATCATTCTACCCCAAAGCACCAATTGCACCCGCCCCATCCTCCTCGCCGCCCAACACCGCCTTTCCCTCCGCCGCCTTTCCCCTCACACCGCCTCTCCCCTCACCCCCCCCCCCCCCAACCCCCCACTGGTTCTTACGACGGAGCTGGACACGGTCTCGGCGCCGGGAGATTTGTCACACGGCCTCAGCCTCAGCCGCCGCCATTGCGCGTGCAGCAACTAGCTAGCCCCAAAGGCGACGTGGCCCCGTTATCAACTTCAGGAACTCCACCCCCTCAGTCCGCCATCCCTCCCATTCTCAGCGTTCGACAGCAGTCACAACTAGGACTGAAAACCAACCCCACCCCTCCCTGCCTCCCTCCCTGCCTCCCTCCCTCCCCCCAAGCGATGAGTACCCGTAGAATGGAACAAAAAAAAATGTCGTCTGCTCTTACTTTGGTTTGCTGGTCACGCGACCATGTCGGCGTCAGTCGCCAGCGTGACACGCGACACCGGGGGCTGGGGCTCAGGGGGTGGGGCGCAGGGGGTGGGGCTCAGAGGGTGGGGCTCAGGGGGTGAGGTATCTTAATTGAAAGCGGACACTGGCTGACAGGGGAGGACACGATGTGGGCAAAAACATGGCGGATTCCGTCGACATCAGAGGGGTCGTAGTGAGTGAGTGAGCGCAACGCAAATTTATGTTTCAATTAAAGCTGCTCATGCAGCAATTTTTCGTCTAATATACTATAACTTTTTTTTGCAAACGTATTGGACATGTTGTCTGATATTCTAAGAACCAGCTCTTAACGAAATGTTTGGATTATTCACTTTGACTTCACGTCATATGGCAAAACACGACAGCCAATGCTCAACCTTTGATGACGTAGTACACAAGAACGCCACACTGTCTAACACCATTCTGGCCAACAAGAACCCTTACAACGCGCCTGTGTATTTATTCCATGTTAAACATTTTAATACATGCAATACTGATCTAAATTTTGCATTTCTGTGCAGCAGATTGAACAAGCCTACAAGAGGCAACATTGATGTGTGAGTAACTTCAGTTGACACATTTTTGTTGGCAAATGTTGTTGCCAAGGAGACTGTAGACGGTCGATCGATACAGTTTTCACGTCATTCGTATCGGCCGGACAGGAACCGGTTCATTCATCATTAAGAATGTTGTGAAATAAAACTAAGAGGATTTATCTAACTTACAGCTATTTAGGAGCCAATTTTCATGCATGGATTACCACAGATTGAAATGAAACAGGAAAATAAGAACGTCCAACTTGTTCTGACTCTGACCGGAAACGCTAGTCCCGGATTGGTTCATATACAATGTAGGACTAAAACGCGAGATATATAGTTCGATCCTACAATGATGACAGATAATCGGCTACCCCCATAAACACGTTTTAACGTTGCAAAAACTTCTTGTATATATAATAACGAAGCTACGCTTTATTGAATGATGTATGGGCGACTTTGGTTGTGATTGGCTAAGGGGAGAGCATCCTTGAAACACCCTCAACAGAAGACCTGGGGATCTTAGAGGATATTGATATGGGAGACCGCGTGGGTACGGAACCGGCATGACATCTGATGACAGCGAATCGCAATTAGACCGGAGAGCGACATGCATTGTCGCTGTGGCTCGCTGGGTAGGGGTGGCTGGGGTGGGTGGGGGTGGCGGTGGTGTGGAGGGGTATTATTTGGGGAGCTGGGGGTGGGTGGTGTGTAGACATATTATTTAGGGTGGTGGTGTAAGGCGGTGGGAGGAGTGGGGGGGGTGGAGAGGCAGGGGGTGATAGGGTTGGCGAAAGATGCGCAGAGGTTAGGGTGTGCGGGATCTAGGATGGTGGCGGCGGGAGTGGGGCAAGGGAGGAGGGAGGGGGTGGGGGAAGGAGGGAGGGGCAGGTGATGGCACTAATCGAAGAGACAGGTAATTGGGCGGGGGCTTCAAGAGCCCCAGGCGTATCTCAGCCTGACATGGATGAAAGGACCCGCCGGTCGCTAGGGTCTGGGGACTTGGTGGGCGCGAGGGGTGGGGGGGGTGGGGGAGGCTGTGTAGGTGAGGTGGGGTGGAGTTAAGGTTGGGGGGGGGTGGCAGGGGTGGTAGGGAGGGAATATAGAGACACTGAGAGGGGCTGAAGAGTTCTGCCTGTCCATCCCAGCTGGATGCCTGTGATTGAGAATATCACCTGGCTGCTACTAACCCCCCCCCCCCACCACCACCACCTTCCCCTCCCCCTCCAATCTTCTCCCCCCCCCCACCACCACCACCTTCCCCTCCCCCTCCAATCTTCTCCCCCCCCCCGCACCCCACCCCCAACCCCTCACCCTGCACCATCCAGCCCCAGCGACCAGCTCATCCAACCCTGCCCTGCCCCGACAACATGAATACATTTCCGTTCCTCATCCCCCCCCCCCTCCATCCCCCCCCCCCCCGCCCGCCCCCCTCCCCTGCACTCACCCACTCTCTGTGGTAATCCCGTTATTTCTGCCCCAGCCATCTAATTATTTGTCCTCTTGCCGAGCGGCCCATCTCCCCCTTACCCTCCCCCTCCCCCCCCCCCCTCCCTCCGTAACCCCCGCCCCTCTCACCCCTGCGCCAATGCCATCTCACCTGGTCCAAGCTCAAGTACGACCATCACCCTCCCCCTCTCTCCTCACCTGGTCCATGGTTCAGCTATACACCGCCCCATTACCCTACCCCCCCGACCCTCCTACCCCCCTACCCCCATCCTCCTACTCCTCACACCCCTACCCCAACCCTACAGAGAAAGAGAGTGAGGGCGGCGGGGGGGGGGGGGTGGGGGCTCGGGTAGCGGATAAACGCCGGAGACCAGACACAGCCCAGTGGAGTTGTCACGGGGGACACTGGTGGAGATGGGCGTGGCGATAATCAAGCCTGCAAATTGCGGCGAAAGATGTTACGGATGAGACAGACCGCGCCGCGGGTGGGTGTGGGAGCGGGGGGGGGGGGGGGGGGGGGCGGTAGAGGGGTAGGGTCAGGTTACCATTAGCGGTGGGAGATAGAGACTTCGAATCACGGTTGTGATGGTGGCTGGGGGGTGGGTGGGGAGGGTGTAGGGGTGAAGTGGACGAGGGGCGGTTATAACAGTACTGCAGGTAGAAAAGGGTGCTTACAGTCCAGCTGAAGCGTACTAACGGCTGCGGACTCGTGACGTAGAACAAAGGGAGGTGCGAGCGACAGGAACGAGTGAAACGTGAACCGGCGAGGGAGCGGCAACTGGCATCCTTTTTTACCCTTTTCTTTTTTCCTTAATCCGGGATATTAATTGTTTGCAACACTCTCCACGGAGACAGTAATCTTCGACAATACAAAGCAATGCCAATGTACTGCTTGATTGATTAAGGGATAGGGGGGGGGGAGAGACAAGTGTTAGGCAGGGGTGAGGGGTGAGGGGTGAGGGCGCGTACAAAAATCCTCAAGTCGCCTTGTATTTGGAAAAGAAATGTAGAGAACATGAAAGCGAATAGTTATTGGTTTCCACTAAATATTTCTGTAGGAATGACTAGCACAATTGTGTGGTGTAGGTAATAAAGAGATGCTATACCAACCCAGGGGCCCAGAGGAGACCGATGGTTCTAGTCTGCGTGTATTCTGACATGCTGGGTCGGTTTATGTGGAATTATTGGTCGGTTGGTTTAAATGAGCGCCATCTGCTTGGATAGTGGGAAACGATGTCACTGTTGTCTTGGGTCAGCCAATCAGAGCGTGCCACAGATATGTTTTGTAAAATAACGGGCGCCTATCCAGGGGGATGGGGGGAGGGTGGACCCATAGTCAGCCTTACCTCTAAAATATACCTAATTTATGCTTTGTGAAATGTATCTTGAGGCTATGATGCAAAACAAAACAAAAAAATAATCTACCGAAAGACGAAGAAAGACACACTTTCCTACAAGCAGTTGTTCATGCAGTCTAGCCAAAATAATGCACTTAACAAACATTGTTTAGTGCGCTGTAGATATGTTTCTATTTGAAACACCTCAGGCCCAATCATAACTGAATAATTTTGGTCTTGGATATACTTCATTTGTCGAGTTGTTTGGATGAAAGATACGGGAAAGAAAATACGTTATTCCATGGCGCCGTCACCGGAAACACATCACTAAGACGTTGGCAAGAAAGAAGTGTTACATCACGGAGACGTTTCCAAGAATAATATGATACATCAATAATGCGGTGCCAAGGAAGATATGTTACATCAATAATACGTTGCCAAGGAAGATATGTTACATCAATAGGGCGATACAGTTCTCGCGATCGGGCCGCGAGACTTCAGTTTTGGGGACAAACAAACATACGTGCTCCATGTTGAAGTACAGGCAGGTATAAGTCTAAGCGAACGAGACTTTATAGCCCTATAAGACTTTGCCAAGGAAGATATGTTACATCAACAATACGTTGCCAAGGAAGATATGTCACATCAATCATACGTTGTCAAGGAAGATATGTCACATCACGGAGACGTTTTCAAGAATAATATGCTATATCAATAATGCGTTGCCAAGGAAGATATGTCACATCAATAAGATGTTAAGATATGTCACATCAAAAAGACGTTGCCAAGGAATACATGTCACATTAGTAAGATGTTGTCGAGGAATGTCACATCACTAAGACGTTGCCAAAGAAGAAATGTCACATCACGGAGATGTTGTCAAGGAAGATATGTCACATCTCTAAGACGTTGCCAGGGAAGAAACGTCGCATCACCAACACGTTCCCAACCCCACTGCCTAAATCCGCTCCTGTGGCAATACCACAATAGTGTTCGAAGTGCCAAACTTGTTTCAAAATTTCCAAATGTACGACAGAATTATTGTTACAAAATTTGTTTTTTAAATAGGAAAATGTGCACAAGGAGAGAAAAGCAAACTTGAAAGATAGAACAGAAAGGATAAGACACGACTAAAAGCGATCAGCAAATATGTAAACAAGTCTATAGTCAGATAATTTTATGCGTGATTCACCTCACGTGGCAAACACATGTTAAAAAAACACAGTAAAATATATAATACGTAACAAGTCGGCTGTCGATATGAGAAGAGGCTGTCGATATTAGAAGAGGCTGTCGATATTAGAGGAGGCTTTCGATATTAGAAGAGGCTGTCGATATTATAAGAGGCTGTGGATATTATAAGAGGCTGTCGATATTATAAGAGGCTGTGGATATTAGAAGAGGCTGTCGATATTAGAAGAGGCTGTGGATATTATAAGAGGCTGTCGATATTAGAAGAGGCTGTCGATATTAGAGGAGGCTTTCGATATTAGAAGAGGCTGTCGATATATGGAGCGATTATTTTTTACTGTACAATGCATTTCAAGATTTCCATACGGAATTGGTTCGAGTGTGAGATGACTTTATCTCCGGGGCACAATTCTCCCATATCCTGTCAGAGCCTTTAGGTTGATCACAGACCTTGTGCCACAATGGGCCGCAGCCAAGTGAGTGAGAGCAGGTAAGTGACTCGGGGCCTGATAAGAGGTTCACAACTGGAAGAATTTCGGTTAAATGGAAACGAACAGGCTATCCATTATGTTTGCGACATCTATGCCATGACTTACTCCGTTCCGCAGTAACAATGGCGATCCGCTAGATAGAGCCCATGCGCTCTTTACCTGTTCACGCGATAAACATATGACGTTATGTTCCAGGTATATTTCGCTTCTCTGACTGAAGAATGCATTAATTAAAGGCAACACATGGTTGCGAAGGCGTAATTTATACTTAGAATAGGCAGATCCAGGATTTTGCAAAAGGGGGGCACGACACTTTATTTTATATGTTGAGGCCTTGGTACAATGTGGAGTGAAAGGGGGGAACATGCCTTTTTATCGCTTATTTTCTAGCAAAAAGGGGGAGGGACACATGGCTCCCTGTGCCCCTCGCACCACCTCTGGATCCGCCACTGTTTAGTACACAAGGAAGTCGCACGTCAACCACATGAGGTGCACTGTTCAGGCCAAAATGCCCCATTTTTATTGCACTCTATATCTTTGCAATCTTGTAAGTAAGTATATATACAAATTAATTGCCGTCAAAACATGTTATGGATTTCTTAGAGGAAAAATTGCTGTATGCACAGTTTGTTTATTTATAAGTTATTTACACAAATATTTCCCGCAAATTGAAACGAAATGCAAATTAATTTAAAATTAATTGAAGACCTAATTCGCCAAGACTACAATTTTTTTTTTTTTTTTTTTTTTTTCATAATCGTACAGCAAGTTGTGACATCAGGCAGACAGAATATATATTATATTGCCAAGACTACAATTAATTAACCACAAACACTTTACAACTTTTTATGGGATGAATAGAAACACATGGCTGGGCTGTTTCCTCTGTTTTTCCTTTTCTTTGTTTGGGTTGAACACATATTGGCTGCTCTGTAGTCCCCGGATGTGCGAAGCCACTCATGTGACGTCACACATGGCCTTGAGAGCGGGTCCAACCAGGCCTGCAGATTGATCAGTGTCGCGTGGTCATCGCCTTGCTCCGACACAGGAAGGAAAAACAGAAAAAGAAAGAAATCTGAAACATGTCGAATTACACACTAGCGTGAGAGAAATGTTTAATTGCTTCAATTCTTGAGGAGCACGTGGAGCGGTCGGAAATCGAGTTAAAAGTGCTGGCAATAAAGGTCTCGCGGGAGCTCGCGGATCTCGCGTGGAAGGGCGGTGCATGGTCACTTTGCTGGTGTGAGACCGCTTCGATTGATGTCGCGCCCAAGTAACGAGCCCAGAAGTGTGAAGAGTAAGGGGCGCTGGATGAGGGGCACTTGAGGACGGCAGCAGCGAGCGGGGAGCCAGCCAGCCAGCCAGCCAGCCAGACCTGAGGCTTGGCGTTCGTGAGTCA
>OZ025253.1:22657686-23013454 GCA_964019135.1 Arenicola marina | reverse complement strand
CCCCACCCCGACCGCCCCCAACCCGACCGCCCCCACCCCGACCGCCCCCACCCCGACCGCCTCCACCCCGACCGCTGCCAACCCCCACCGCCCCCACCACGACCGCCTCCAACACCCCCCCCCCTCCAACTCGACCGCCTCTACCCCCAACGCCCCATCACCGCCCCCAGCCATCAGGCTCTCTACGGAGACGCTGCAAAGACTTCGCGTAGACATCACCCACCGCTCATTACGCGCCAGAGAAGCTGATAAGATCCAATGGGAGCCATGCGGCGTCGTAGTGGCGGTTCACCCCGGCACATAGCTCCTGTCTTTCCCCGGTCGCTGTCCACGGTCCGTAAAGGACACAAGTAAAGTCTAGTCTACCATACGATTATTGGTGCCGCTGTTACCAGACATGTGCGATGCCTAGTATTGCATACGTGAGTTTCGTTTCGCTGGAGGTATACAACTAATCTCTTACTGAAAAGAAATCAAATCCTGTTGCAACAATGTGGCGTAATTTAAATCTGATGATGATGATGATGATGACAACAATGTGGCGTAATTTAAATCTGATGATGATGATGATGATGATGACGATGTGGACTATTTGTAGTACTGAATGTCGCCTGCCTCCAGATGTGATGTGTTTGTACGTGTTTTTTTATCGCTGTGATGTACCCGCCATGTTGTATGGGTTTCGATGCCTAGGAAATAAACCTGTCACTTTGATTGTCGTCTTGAGTGTGGATATTCGTGCGTTATAGTGTTTTAAGCCACTCTTGTGCACACATGGGCCATATTGGCCTGGACACTGTGGTGGAGAGCAAAGGAATAGACTCGATAGATTCGTAGAACCAGAAGGTCAGAGTCGCGTAACTTCTGTATTTTGTCAGGTCTAGGACTCTATCGTTAATGAGTCGTTTCGCCAGAATCGTGTGTGTCTGTGTAACGCAACGCATTATTTGTCGAATGTCGTAAGACTTCCAACTTTACAAAAACATCGTCAAGCTAAGTTCGTAGATGGGCCATGTAGGTCAAAGGTCATGTTGGTCTCATAGATACCTTGTATCCCGAATAGTTTTTCTGCCAAAAATTCCCACACTTTAACATTGGGCTCAATGGGAAGATTTTTGGCGGGCAAATGACTAGGGTTAGGGTTAGGTCAAAGCTGAATGTGAAGGGATCAATCGGATCCTAGGGTTAACGCCGGATAATAGGTGTCAAATCGGGATATGAAGGGACGAATCCGGATCTCTGGATCCAATACGGATTTGAGGCCGCAAATGTGGATCAGTAGGGTCAAGTCGGGACTGAGGGGTCAATTCGGATCCTAGGGCTCCAATCGGGATCTGAAAGATCAAATCGGGATCTGAGGGGTCAATAGGGATCTTATGGGGCCAAATCGTAATCTGAGAGGTCTAATCGGGATGTGTCAAATCCGGATTAGAGGGTCCAATCCGCATTTAAGGGCTCAAACATGGATCAGTAAGGTCGAGAGGTTAAATCGGAATCTGAAAGTTCAAATCCGTATATTAGGGACCAAATCTGAATTCTAGGGGTCCAATCTGGATCTAACTGGGTCCATCGGAATACAATGGGTCGCATCCGCATTATAAGGGTCCATTCCGGATCTGAGGACTCAAATATGGATCAGAAGGGTCAACTCGGGATCTGAACCGGGTCGAACCGGATTCTATAGGTCAATCTGGATCTTAGGGGTTAAAATCGGAACATTAGGGGTCGAATCTGGATTCTAGTGACCAAATCCGGATCTGGGGTGTCAAATCGGGATCTGAGAGGTCAAATCTGGATTCTAGTGACCGAATCCGGATCTGGGGTGTCAAATCGGGATCTAAGGGTCACATCATCGGATATAAGGGGTCAATCCGGATCTGAGGGTCATTCCGGATCTTAGGGGTCGAATCCGGATCCTAGGGAATCTAGCCGGATCTGGTATAGGCCTAGGCAGTCTCTGATAGATCCATTCAATCCCTTGGAGCTCCAAGGCGCGTTGAAACCCGGTGTATTTACAATGTGGCCTGAAACCTGAGGTGGTGGTTGTATAGTAGGGATCTGGAAGGGGTAAATGGCGACACGCCACACAGCGACAAAGAAGACTTAAGTAGCGCTAAGAGAGGGCTTATGAGTATGGCCTCGGCAAAATCGCGCTTTGAACGGTCATATTGTGATCATCCCAATAACTGACACTACAGCAGACGCCTATGATTTTTAGCAGGAGCCCAATTTTTTTCTTCAACATATGTTTTCACAACGCCAGATTATTTTTCTGTAATAATCATTTGACGTGTACAGGTGTTCTGCATATTATAGTGGTTAATACACTATAACAATAGTGCGGAGCCTTCGGCAATTTTACTGGATCGACATCAGTTATCATCCCACGAAGGGCTGCTCCAGGTAGGTAAGAGAATGTATAGCTGGGATATGACTCAATCATGTAGTTGCATGATGTGGTGTTGCGTTGTGGTGTCCGCAATATCATTGGTGTTCGCTATGGGTCGGTGTGGTGTTCGCCACGGGTCGGTGTGGTGTTCGTCACGGGTCGGTGTGGTGTTCGTCACGGGTCGGTGTGGTGTTCGCCACGGGTCGGTGTGGTGTTCGTCACGGGTCGGTGTGGTGTTCGTCACGGGTCGTGTGGTGTTCGTCACGGGTCGGTGTGGTGTTCGCCACGGGTCGGTGTGGTGTTCGCTATGGGTCGGTGTGGTGTTCGCCACGGGTCGGTGTGGTGTTCGTCACGGGTCGGTGTGGTGTTCGCTATGGGTCGGTGTGGTGTTCGTCACGGGTCGGTGTGGTGTTCGCTATGGGTCGGTGTGGTGTTCGCCACGGGTCGGTGTGGTGCTCGGCACGGGTCGGTGTGGTGTTCGCTATCGGGTCGGTGTGGTGTTCGCCACGGGTCGGTGTGGTGTTCGTCACGGGTCGGTGTGGTGTTCGTCACGGGTCGGTGTGGTGTTCGTCACGGGTCGGTGTGGTGTTCGCCACGGGTCGGTGTGGTGTTCGCTATGGGTCGGTGTGGTGTTCGCCACGGGTCGGTGTGGTGTTCGCCACGTGTCGGTGTGGTGTTCGCTATGGGTCGGTGTGGTGTTCGCCTGACGGGCCAGAGATTCACAGTGTACACCATCACGGACCAGAGAGTCACAGAAATTGTTCACCCCAACCTTCAACCGACGGCCCTCTGGGTGTACGTACAGGGAGCAGGAGGCGGAATGGTGAGGGAGGGGAGTGAACCTCGCCTTTCCTGCCCCGGGCCAACCAACCGGCTTCGATATACCCGCTAGTCCCCCCCCCCCACCCCCGTCCGCCTCCCGGGTACCTGCCACTTGAGTGTATTACAGGCGCTATATTAGGTCATTGTTTGGGGGCGCGCAGTCAAGTAACCAGGGCGTTTGCCGTGCGTTATGGGCTCTTCACGCCGGCGTATGTTGCCTCTCTGGCCGGCCGCCGGTCGTGAGGGGTGTAGTGGCGTTGGAAGGAGGGGTAGGGGCCGCAGGCCGGGCATGAAGGGCCCCAGAGGTGGCGCGGAGTGGCGGGTGGGACAGAGAGGGGGAGAGGCTGTAGAGGTTGAAGGGGCGACAATATGTTGAGGGCATAAACTATACTTAAGTACTAGTTAAAGAACGAGCTGGAGTGCATTCGCCAAAATAAAGCATGAGACGCGATAGCGTCGAGTGGTTTATTTGGGGAATGCACGACAGCGAGTTCTTTAACGTACTTATAGAATTGTTATAACAAGGCATGACATGTGCTCACGTTTGGACACAGGAATTTACTATTGTGTCAATTGCACTGCCGATGAATACATGGGGCACATTGTGGAAACAACGGTTCGTCATTGTGCAGCCCCAGGGGGGAGGGTAGGGGTGGGAAGGCGTGGATGAAGTATACATTTGGAAGTCATTGCTTCTTAGTTTCGTGAAAGCATCGTCCCTTGAAAGGCGATATGACGGATATAATGAGAAATGTATGCAATCGATAACTGTGGAATTTCCATATATTTTGAGATTTCTGATCTAACCCCCGCCCCTTTGGTGCTTAACATTGAATTATACCATTCCATTGTTGGTCTTGAAATTGGTTCTGTCAACACCAGCCAACTCGACTCTGCTCAGCTCGACTGATTATACCATGACACTTGACGAGCCAATATTAACACCTGTTCTTTATCTAGATAATGCACAGTTTTTTCTGTTCATTATTAAAATAAAGCACTGTTTACCGTTCTTTATTTGAATAACGTACACTTACAGTAATACAACACGGCTAGGCCTGTTTTTCGATCCATTCTTCAAGATAATAAACACTTAGGACAAAGGCGTGACGTCGCACAATTTTTTAACTTCAATGGAAACGAGTTCAACCGAGTTGGTCGCCATCGCCGCAGACCGCTTGCCTGCTCTCCGGCTCTATAACCCAGCCCAGCCCGCCCGCCAGCCAAACCCGGCCCGGCCGCCAGCCCGGCTCGTCTTTCAGCTCGGCCTCCTTACATGCATTATAAGGGGGCTGGAAGGGGTAAATGGCGAAACGCGAGACAGGCATATTTGATAAAAATCGACATTCGACATTGACCCCCAAATTCGACAGTAAGAAAATGAAAAAGCATGATCGACACAGATGTGCTATTTTAGAAGAAAAAACCCACACTGAACTTAGCCAAAAAGCGACACGGAATATCGTGAAAAATCAACATTTGGCACTGAGAGTATTGAAAAATCGACACTGAACACTGAATCCTACCCCCCCCCCCCCCCCCACACACACACATACTTTCAGACTCCTATTATAACGTCTAGCGCTCCACCCGGTAGATGGAGCCTGCCGTACGCCTTCGTCAGACTGTGTGTGGCAACTCCTCTTGTACCATACACACACGTGGTTCACCTGGGCAGCTTATCTATACAATATTAAAGATAGTAAATTAATTCGAGTAATTTTAGGCAAGCCTCCTGGCATTGAAACCACCCCAGAGCAGCTTAGTATTTTAGCCAATATATCAGCCAACGCTTGGCAACGAATGTCATACGACAAAATGTTAAAAAAATTGCCGATGGTGAAATTAGATTTGTGACCGATTGTTTAATTACATTGTTCTGTGTTTGTTTTTTCGTTTTGTTTTATTAATGACTGTTCTGTGTGTTTGTTTTTTTTCTAATTTGGTGCCTTGCTATTCATGCCGAGAAAAGGTCCATAGCAAGCGCTACTATAACCTTTGACCGATCTGTCGCGCGTTATCTCGTAATTGATGGTTTTTCCGTCTATCTGCGGGCCAGAGCGGTGCCTGCCTGCGTGGTACGTTGAAACTTGAAACTTGGGTTCAGGCTTTCTAGCGAGCGTATACACACTCTCTCTGCGACCGAATCTCAACACAGCGGTGTGCGGATTGTACTGTGGCCCATAGGTATAACGGTTGCGCTGAGGGTATTTCTTCGCTCCACGCAGTACATTTCGCAGAGAAATATACCGCGCGGAGCGGAGAAATGAACTGCGCGGAGCGGAATACTTGATGAACTGCGCAAAGCGGAGAAATGTACTGCGCGGAGCGGAGAAACTTGATGAACTGCGCGGAGCGGAGAAATGAACTGCGCGGAGCGGAAAAATGAACTGCGCGGAGCGGAGAAATGTATCGCGCGGAGCGGAGAAATTTACCGCGCGGAGCGGAGAAATGTAATGCGCGGAGCAAAGAAATGACTTCCGCGGAGCCGTTTCACCGCGCGGAGTGAAGAAATACCCTCAGCGCAACCGTTGTACCTATGAGCCACAGTAGGATTGTCTATAGCTCAGCGCGCCAGCGTTACATAGAGACGGAACCAAAATCAAAGTTTGGCGCCAAAACTTGGCCGGTAAAAGAAGGAGTCGAGGCTCGGCCCCAAGACATCAATCAAGTTAGGTACATGTGCGATGTAGATGGGCGACTTGGCAAGCGAACAAACTGGCACAGGAATGTCACTGATCTCCTCAGTGGTGATATTAACAGAAGGTTTCTTCGCTAAGCACAGCGACTCCGTACGGGCCATTTGTCGCATAAAACTTTCAAATGACATATTTCACTGAACTGTGAGGGGGCATCGGGACACATGGTAAATACATAGTGTGCAGTAGTACTGCGGATTGCACCCCAAATCCAAAATCCGCTAGATAATTTCAGTTATCCCTCTCAGTACTTTGTAAATTAGCAAGTTATAAAGAACGGATAGGAAAGCTAGCTCCCATCTGTATCTTAATTAACTGGGGATTTCACTAGCGGTGCAAACAGCTAGGTGTGAGGGGTGGGGGGGGGGGGGGGATCGTGGGTCCAGAATCAAACCCTTACTTAACACGGCAGGAGCAGATTAGCAATAGTCACCCTGGATCACCAGCTGATAATTCAGGTTTGACGTTCTAGAAAAGACTAACGCGGGTATTTAGGGGTTTTCCTTCAAATAATATAGCATACAGACCATGCCACGTTTCGTTTAAATTAATATCACATTATTTGTCCTTTTATGCTGGGGCCCGAACTGGGCACCCATCTACAGTATCATCGTTGAGTCACTTTCATGCTTGGTCATAGCTATAGCCTCAAACTATGGTTCACCGCATATTTAAGTGTGTATCAATACATGTAATGAGTTCCACTGACACTTTTAATATGTACGGTTCGTGAAAAATGCGCATGCGAAGTATGGAAATATATAGCTCTAATGTGATGTGATCCTCGCCCGGGCGCTTAATTTTGAGGTTAGATAAGAGTTGCTATGGCGATGTTGTCACATGCTCGATCCCCAACAAATAAAAAGTTTTCAATGGTTTCATATTAGAAACGCTAAATAAAATCAAATAAGTTAGAGCCTGCTTTAGTCCCGCTGACATTCACTTTCACTCTATGAATAGATACACTGGGGATGAATCCTAGCATCAACCTCAGCTGGATCTGTCGCGTCCGTTATCACAGTCGCGAGTCCTGGACATTGTACACGCCAGGCGACCTCTCCAGTGTCAGCGTGCGGCAGGAACACGGACCGTACGTGTGTACGGTCTGCGCCCACTGGCCGGGAGGCAGCAGATAATTAATGGGGTGCTGACAGGGGGGACCCTGTTCATAGAGGGGGGCGTCCGGTCGCTAAAGTAGCGGGTTTTTCTCGGCATGTTGACCTGTTTCAATGCTCATCAGGAAGTGGCGGAATTAAGGAGATTCATTCATTCATTCACACTGGCAACAGATGAAGTGCAACTAGGCTTGCGTCTCCGAGTCGGTAGGCCAGTCCTAGGGAGGACCTTGCTGTAAATGTTTTTAAGTTAGTGTCTGTGAGTCTCTTCTTGAGGCCAATCCCAGGTGTTACCTGGCTCTAAATGTTTTTAATGGTAAGTCTAGATTCCACGGTAAGTCCTAGTTACTGCAGCGTGTCGGCTCCGTGATTTACGGTCACTAATTCATTGTCTAACCCGCAAAGAATATTCGAATACTTATGTTATGGTTAAGGCTTGTTTTTTCCCTTTTCCATTTTGGCTCGCGCACGTTCTCGCTTATTTCCACTTATATAAGTATGATTTTATTCCAGGGGCGTGGGGTGATTCGTCAAGACCCTCGCCATTATTTCACCCCCCCCAAAACACCCCCTTACGAACTTTCCATCACGCTGCTAGCACACCGTAAGCGCGTGTGTGTGTCATGTGCAGGAGCAGTTAACCTATTTCCGCAAGAGCACTCCACGAACGAGAAAAACTCTAGCTGCCGCCAATATGCGCATGGTCACGTAGACCCGAAGCGTTAACCACCCCACTCAGCTCTAGCCGCCGCCTATATGCACATGGTCACGGTAGACGCATGGTAGACTCCTCATTTGTAGACCCGAAGCGTTAACGACGATACCTGACAGAGTGAAGCAGGGAGAGACATCTCGTTTGAAACCCGTTGGTAAGTCACTATTCATTTACTTGAATGTATCTATGCAATATATCCAGACCAATAGACTTATCCACTGGTTGGTGAATCATCCCCTTGTGTGATAGGCTGGGAACCGACCTGGAGCTGCTCGCAGCATACTAGGCCGGTAACGGGTAATTTTTAACCCCCCGGGATTGGCCGAGGTGCATTAGTCGTGCATATGCCATGCCAAGTCAAAGTGGACTTTCATATAATAATAAACATACTTGTTTTAACAAATTAAGCGTGAAATTGTTGCATGCATTTTTACATAAGTTGGACATATGTCCTATTATGTGTATGTCAACTTATTTATACATATGTCCAATTATTTATACATGCATGTATGTCCAATTATTTATACATATTACAACGTGAAATAATTTGGATACATATCAAATTAAATTGGGCACATACATAATTGAATTGGACACGGGCATACATAAGTAAATTAGACATATGTATTAGTGAACTGGACAGATGTTTAATTTAAAAAAGAATGATGACACTCGGAGGGATTTTCTCGACTTAGATACAAGATTAGGATTTAACATGGCATATGGAAACATGAGGACCGAGAATGGAGAGACATAGATCTATTGATCTTTTTTTGTCGGCAGCATGATATTTCGGAAAATACTGAATGAATCCGATATCCTCCTAATCGTCTTCACCACTGTCACTACAATGGTGTTGACGAAATGAAATCATTGCGGTAGATTCCGTGATACTTCAGTGGACTAACGACAAAATAAGATGAATTGTGCATTTTGTGGTAAAAGCATGAACGTTGGCACAGTTGTCCCTTAAAACTCTTGTGGGCAAAATTTAGCTATCGTCATATTTTACCGCTGGCGGCTTTGGCGGCCATTTTTTTAAATGGCGAAAAATCACACCCAAAATACCCAATATCTTAGAAACTAAGAGGCGCAGAGTCGCTATGTTAATGCCTAACCATAGGTTGTCGGGGTCGCTGAGTACATTCGGGGTCAAAGAATTAAAAAAGCTTTTGTTCAGTGTGCAACAGCAAGCGCCATCACTTTGCCATAATGGCGGCTATTTCACCAAAAGCACATCATATCTGGAAATCTAAGAGGTGTAGGAGCGTCATTGGGAGAACATCCATATGTACCGTGGTCGCAGGCATAAATACATTGATTTTCGCGAGATCTGGGATCATTTTACTAAGATCGTGTTTCTGTTGTAAAGTATAAATCTAGTCGCGTTGTACTTCACCTTTATTGTATCTGCTCGTAATGATATCAGCTATATTTACTATTTTATTATTATGTGTCTAACTTATATGTTGTCTGCATAGATCAAAATAGGGTTCTACTACAGTCGGTCGCATGTGACCACCGCCGATCGACATTGACTCTTTTATGCCTTCCTGACAATAATATATAGTGGCACCCTATATCTCGTGTGTGTTATTTAGCTACACCCCGAACCGCTATATGACGTAATAATGACAATAATAATGTCTTCGACCCCAAAAATCTATGTTTAGGTATCAAAATAATGGTTCTACCCCTCTTAGTTTTCGGGATGTTTTCGAGATCAGTGTTAGCCTAGCCAGTCCGCCATCTTGAAAAATAGCGGATGCCTGGGTCCCAGAAACTTAACAACGATGTTTTGAGGTATTCGACCCGAAGCACCTATGTGTAGGTATTTAGTATCAAAATAATGTTTTTCTGCGTTTTAGTTTTCGACATATGAAGTATTTTTGCTGCCCGTGTCTGCTATCGATACACAATAAAGATTTGTTTTGACATGTGTGTACACAAAAACGAAAATAACAGTGTTATCCTTTTTTGACCATGTTCATACTTCTCTCCGCAAAATTATGCTCTCACGATCAGTTGAATTTAATTAATTTCCATTTTGGCTTTCCATGGTTTCGAGGCCAACCCCCTTCTTATGAGTAAGCATATGTCGTAATTAGATAATTCCTTAGATAAATTACAGTTTCGCGAACGTATATGGAAACAGTTATGAGGTACTGTATGGGAACATCAGTAATGTTCGTTTTTAATTTGGCGAATAAAAAAAGGCAGGTTTTCCTGCCCTGTTTAAAATGGAGGATACTCGCTACCAGCGGTCTGGCTGGTTCCCAGCAAACTTGTGTGCCCCACACTCTTTAGGTGTGAACTCATTTCCTTAGCTTCATCTTGACGGCCCCCTATGCAGTCCCACCGCACCCGCCAAATCTAAATCCGCATACCGGTAGTTTATGTTCATGCGCGCCTGAGACCTTTCCGGTGTAACATGACCAGCCGTCCACCCATGACAGCGCGTCCCATGCATTTCGGGTTTACGCGCGGGGGAAGGTACTAGTTATGGGGGGACACATTGTCATGAGCAGAATATACCTATGACCAGGTGTCCTCTTAGCTTAGCACGGGATTACCGATCCAGGTGGGTTAAGGGACAGGGGAGGGGGGGGGGTGCATGCTGTCACGTGGTAAATACAGCCATGACTAGATGTCCCCTTAGTCTAGCACGAGATTACAGATCTATGTGGGTTAGGGGACATGGGGAGGGGGGGGGGACATGCCGTCACGGGTTAAAATACAGCCCTGACCAAGTGCCCCCTTAGCTTAGGATTGGATCACTGATCCATGTGGGTTAAGGGACATGGGGAGAGGGGGACATGTTGTCATGGGCTTAATATAGTTATGACCCAGTGTTCCCTAAGTCTAGCACGAGATTACCGATCTAAGTGCGTTAAAGGGCATGGGAAGTGAGGGGGGTTATGCTGTCGTGGGTTAAATACAACCTGACCTGGTGTCCCCTTAGTCTAGCACGAGATTACCGATCTAAGTGCGTTAAAGGGCATGGGAAGTGAGGGGGGTTATGCTGTCATGGGTTAAATACAACCTGACCTGGTGTCCCCTTAGTCTAGCACGAGATTACCGATCTATGTGGGGTAAGGGACATGCGAAGGAGGGTGGGGGGGGGGGGGGGCGACATGCTGTCACGGGTTAAAATACAGCCATGACCAAGTGTCCCCTTAGTTTAGTATTGGATTACAGATCCAGGTGGGTTAAGGGACATGGGGTGAGGGGGAGTGGGGACATGTTGTCATGGGCTAAACATAGCTATGACTAGATGTTTCCTTAGTCTAGCGCGAGATTACCGATCAATGTGGGTACATGCCGTCACGGGTTAAAATACAACCATGACCATGTGTCCCCTTAGTTTAGCAATGGATCACTGATCCATGTGGGTTAAGGGATATTGGGGGGGGGGGGATGCTGTTGGCAGTTACTTGCCGTGAAATGGGTGCCCAGGGCGGGGGGGGGGGGGTACTTAATGCATTGCTATGTTTGGGGAGGTTCTGCGATAAAGCTCTACAATTTTGGCCGCCAAAATCCGCTCGGTCGTGGCGTTTTAACGTCACTTAAATTTAGAAAAACAATACGGAAACAAATTGCAAGAAGTAATTAGTTTTTGCAAAAAGTTGCATATCCAGATCAAAATACAAATAAGAATCAGTCCTTGCAATGAATCATTCAAAATTTCTTTTGTCTATATTCCACGCATGGCCTCCTCTCTCACCCTGTCCCTTAACCAGCCCATGCCCGTGATATCAATTTACAACAGGTTTTCAACTTAGCGGTAAGCGTGATCAGCTTTGGTGCTTTGCGATGCTTTGTTATAAGTAGCAGTGCCGAGACAGTTCTGCGGTGTCTCAGGATTGACACATTTATCATATCTCAGCCGAAACGGCGATGTTTATTAGGTTTCTGAATTCATAGAATGGAACAATCGAGTTTTCTGCAAATTGTGACATGACACATGTGTAAATATCGCGTGGGTTTAGAATTGGCGGAAACTTAAATCATGATTGCGGGGGGGGGGGGGTATAGTCTGTGGTGCCTGTGGTATAGAGTATAGGCGATCTTATAGCAGCAATGTTATATATGACATATAGGAAAAGGTTATATATGACATATAGGAGGTTAATTATACTCACCTGGTGTAACTTAATTACCATATATAAAATGTACACATATTTTCCATAAACTGACATAATTATATATTTAAATTATTAATAAATAAGTATTGCAAGTATAAAAGTTAATTTTAATAAGTGCTTTGTAAATTTAGTTTTTAATATATTTGTTTTATTTCAGCAGTTATAAGTATATATCTATTATTTCACTGCTGATTAACTAAGATTTAATATAAATAATAATTAATAATAATTAACAACTATTCTTTGTATCAAGATTTGATGTTAAAAGGAAAACTATATGGCAGAATTTGAATATCGCATACCACTTTAGATATAATTACATGTATACTTTATTAAATTTAGGTAGAATATATTCCATTGATATATGAGCTCAGATCACATAATTATTGGGCATATCAGGATATATGGTTAATCTGCGCACCCTTTATTCTGACATGTCTTATATAGTTGCAAGAGTATGTAGAACTTTTGATACCACCCAATTTATTTGTATACATTGAATTGCATGCATATGGATAATCAAAGCTATATATGATGGCTGGATAAAACTATTTGCGATAAAATGCCTGATAATCAGTGGCTGAAGTAATATAATATAATGGTAGTATTATAATGTGACGATGTGAATTAAGAGCTGCTGTTTTAAGACATTGCAAGACATGGGGCGGATCCAGGAGGGGGGTCCAGCTACCCACCCACCCTTTGAGGGAAGAATGGAATTTTTCAATGAACAATTTCGACTATCTGCGGCATGGACGCAAGGTTTCAATGGTGGAACCCATGGTCGCAATCCACCCCCCCCCCCCTCTATCTGAGGCATATACCACCCCGCCAACCGATCGCAAGGCTCAATGTACCCTGCCCCACCCCCCTTTCAAACTCCTGGGTCTGCCCTTGGAAGATATGTCCCTCTGCTGGTGGTGAACTTGGACGTTAGCATGATAGTCATGTAATACAGTTGCTGTACACATTTCCTGTAGAGAAGCCAAGCCAGCAATCAGCCAGGCAAGTCTTCAGTGCTGCATATGGGTTGACCTGCATACAGATGGTTCTAAGGTTGAACTCTATCAAACATATAAAAAAGACAAAACATACACTTTAGATATATTACACATATTCACCTATTAATAGACGCAAACACCGGTAATCCCTTGATAACTTAAGGGGACACTTGGTCATGACTGTATTCAACCCCTGACTACATGTCCCCCCGCCCCTCCCCATGTCCCTTAACCCGCATAGATCGGTACTTCCGTGCTAAGCTAAGGGGACACCTCGTCATGACTGTATTTACCACGTGAAAGCATGCCCCCCCCACCCCCTTCCCATGTCACTTAACCCACCTGGGTCAGTTATCCAATGCTAAACTAAGGGGACACTTGGTCATGGCTGTATTTTAACCCGTGACAGCATGTCCCCCCCCCCCCTCCCCATATCGCTTAACCCACATAGATCGATAATCTCGTGCTAGACGAAGGGAACATCTGGCCATAGCTATATTCAGCTCATGACAACATGTCCCCTCCCTCCTCTCCATGTCCCTTAACCCACCTGGATCAGTGATCCAATGCTAAACTAAGGGGACACCTGGTCATGGCTGTATTTAACTCATCACAGCATGTCGCCCCCACCCTAGGTCCCTTAACTCACCAAGCTCGGTAATCTGGTTCTAGACTAAGGGAACATCTGGTCATAGCTATATTCAGCCCATGACACCATGCCCTCCCCCTTCCCATGTCCCTTAACCCACGTGGATCTGTAATCCAATGATAAACTAAGGGGACACCTGGTTATGGCTGTATTTAACCCGCGACAGCATGTCCCCCCCCCCCCTCCCCTTCCCATGTCCATTAACCCACCTAGATCAGTGATTCAATGCTAAACTAATTCGACACTTGGTCTTGGCTGTATTGTAACCAGTGACAACTCCACCCCCCCCCCCTCCCCATGTCCCTTACCCCACCTGGGACGGTAATCCCGTGCTAAGTTAAGGGGACACCTGGTCATAGGTATATTCAGCCCATGACAATGTGTCCCCCCATAACTAGTACCTTCCTCCGCGCTGATACCCGAACTGCAGGGGGGGGGGGGACGGCTGGTCATGTTACACCGGCACCATAGTATATATAAATGGTGGGCGGGTGGGCTCAGGGGCCGACTCTGGCTACTCTATCTCTGATGTATATATGCGGGACTGCGATGTTTGGCAGCAAAACGTCGGGGGGGGGGGGGGGCAAGTGGTGTCGTGGGACCAAATCACGAAAAATAAATGATTTTATTCCCAGATTACGGTGAATTAAATTGGACTCCCCGCATACAATGGAAGGGACGTATACATGATATACATTTCCCAATTCACGGTTATTTAATCTTAAGATTCTCAGTTTACGATTAATGAGAATCCTTGACCATGACAATCGGATAATATCACATTCCAAATTCACAAAGAATTACTTTACTCATTCTTCCCAGTCCACGGTGAAATCCAAAGCCCATTCCTGAGGAAATACACCATGTGTATATTTATATATACCCCCCACCCCCCAAATCAGACCTGAGCGATCAAAACCGTATTTTTTGCGCCAAGTGACGTAGATACAGCTTCCGTTTAACTGTTGAGGGAGGTGAAGGGTTTATATAGATATCCATATAAATTTACATTTTTGAGAAAATTTGATGCAATTTGTTAAATTTATATTATCTGGGATTGTGTTTTCACCTACTCTGTTGGGTTAGGAAGTTCTTAACAATATATGTCTCATGCGTACAGCGCAGCAGCTCTTCAAACGGGAACCTACATTTACGTAACGAAACGTCGAATGATCGCCGCTGACTATTTCTTGAGGTTTTAACGCGTCATATGGGATCATGATAAATAATTGTAATGGAGCTCCCAAATAAAATTAAGGGATATTCTATTTTGATGGAGCGAAATTTTGGGATTAATATCTTGAAAGTTCCTTTGGACCGAGGGGCCGCACTTTAACATGGGACTCATACGACCGAGCAGCTAAAATGTCGAATATCGGACAAAGGAACATAGCTGTAGCTACGAAGGATGAAGAATCAAATTTGTCAGAGGAAGTAGCTCATTAAGGTTAGCAACCCATAATAAGCCTCGGCCATTTTGAGCAGACCTCGGTAAACATCGGCAAACATCGGCGGGCTGTAGCCCTGAGATTTTACGCAGTCTTAATGAAACAAAGCACGAATAAAACACAGCAAAGGAAGTGGTGACATAAGTAAAATGAATAGAGCATCGTATAATAAGCTTCGGCGATTTAGAGAAGACCTCGGTAGACATCGACAAACATCGGCAGTATGTGTCAGTAAAAAGGGAATCCCTAACTCGTTACGTCATTCACATGGGATTCCCCAATTCGTGACGTCATTCACATGGTATTTCTCCGAGAATGGCTCTTTGGGATCAATTCGAAAAATTCAAGAAAAAACATCGAGAAAACGTGTGAATAGTTCAGAAAATATTTGTGTAGATGTTAATTACATTATAACCAGATTTTTTCAAATGTGAACTCAAGGCGTAAATTACTGATCATTGGTGTGAAATAAGCTGCGCCAAAGAATATTTGTGAAATGACATTTTCAAGTTCAGGATCTGTTTCTCGGGATATTTGCACGGCTACCTATATTTTTCTCTATTTTTATTACAAAAACTTACATATGCGTGGTAGGTGTCAACTTTTGGTCATTTTGTGAAATGGGGTGTACTTATGTTTTGGAGAATATGTTTTTAACGGGGCGGTAAAGTATCATAACAATTAACCCGAAGGTGTGTAATTGGGTATACTTTCATAAAATAATCACAAATACAGAGTTCTTTTACCTTGCTATTATGGGTTACTTACCTTAAAGCGCGATCTATGCTCGTTATTCGCACAAGTTATCGCTATCGGGGTACAAAGTACCCGATCCCGTACAAGTTGTGACTCAAGCCAATGCAGTCCCGAGCCCGCTTGGAGTGGGGGGCGGCAGAAGAAGCTAGAAGAGGGGGGTACCGTCCTTTTGTGCATGCTCTCTCTTTCCTCGGACCACAAACATATTCTCTCAATGTGCTCATCTAAGACTGAACATTAACTTTGTTCCCTTTCATCCTGGCATATTCCCGATTCTCGATTCTCTATCCTTGATATTTCTGTCAGCTAGCCTCTTCTTCTATATACGTTGCATCAGTGTCAGTGTCTGCTTTACTCCCACTCCACTCCACATGCCTCGTAGGCCTATGGCACGGGCGGCACTCCCATCATTGTAGTAAGGTAGTACCTGCCCCCCGGGAGTGAAATACTACGGGACAATTTTCAACTTCTTCCCCTGAATATAGACATAGATGTCCAACAACAGCTTAGACTCTAGGGAGGGGGGTGGGGGGTTATCCAATATGGACTGGATCAGCCCCTGTTTAAGGGGACCAGGACAATCCCCCTTTCCCCCCCAGACAATGACCCCCTCCCCCCCCCCCGACCATTCCGCCTCGGACAATCCCCCCCTGGACAACTCTCACCTGGACAACTCCCCCCCCCGGACAACTCCCCCTCCACGATCTCCTGGGCTATCACAACTCTTGTCATAATGTTATGTAGGTCTTCTTTAATTGAAGGAGACGTGCCCACTAGGCATGGTACTTCAAGAGTGTGGACCAGTGAACAACCATCGGCATTAATGGTGCAACCGAGCGGATCAGAGGCCCAATCAGTGACATTAGTGGCGCATAGGCAGAACGACCCGGAAGCAATGGCATACGTGGAAGGGGCTGGACCAGTAGATGGCCTGCATACGACCTATCATATGACTGTTCATGATATTCAATCGATGCATACATTTCTTAAGCATGTGAAAAGAGGTAAGCAACACGAATAATATGACTTTGTCTTTTCTTTTCATGAAATGTGGGTAACCAAATTTTTTGCGTCCCTGGAATGTCCAATAAATATTTTGTGTTTGTTTTAGAGTGGAATATTTGCTAATGTTTTACATGTTTGTAAATTGGGCAATGTTTTAAATAGTTATGCATCTTTATAACCTGGTCGCATGCAGATACATGCTTTATTTCAGGCGGACATAATCCACACCTCACAGTCCGGACCACGTTGGCTGGCGGTTCAGAGGCCGAAGAAGAGGCCGATCTGACTCAACTGAGATTAAAGAAGGCTGAGCTGCGTGAGACATTCAAGCTCAATGGTATGGGTGAAATTATTGAAATTCAGTCCGGATCGCTGCTGATCATACTGCGCATTGAGAACCTGGACCAAATAAAGAGTTTACAACAAAGGACATATCTTGACGAAGGCAAGAAAAAACTAGAGGATGTCTTGAAGAAGGGTAGAGAAGATCGTGCTGTAAGCAAGGCTGACATCGGCGGACTCACTTTACAGGCCGATGAAAGTGATCTCGAAAAAGCTACCCACTTTTTCAATACTGGTAAGTATCCGGATTAGAATGCATTTACACCCCTCGCTTAACTGAAAGGTCCACCCGGTCATCTAAACTCAATATACAACACAATATGAAACCCAATAGAAATCTACCCACCCCTCCGTCGTCTGCCGTCCACATGCAACAAGTGAAGTGCGAACTCCCAGGGTAGCCCCAGCTCTGTGGTTGTAGGATGGGCAAAAATCTGACAGGGCCCTATTACAGCCGCAGATCGAATCAAGCCTGCAACCACGGAACCGGTTGCCGTCACAGTGCAAACTAATCAACACTCACCGCCAAATATTCTCATCTGCTCAAATAATATGTCTTATGTATGTGTATAATATATCTTATGACAAACGATGTGATGATCTATCTTGATGTCAGTGATTTACTTGATTGGCACTATAGGTGGAATAATGAAGTTTGTTTAACTATATAATTAAATCCTACATTGATCAAATTATAAACTTTGTATTAGCAAGCTTAGATATTACGCTACCCTTCCAGTTCCAGTCCTTTTATCCGACAGGTTTCATCACGGAACACGTCAAGTTCCTGTTCTGCCATGAAAGGCGTTGCTGGTACTGGACCGTGGACATGGAGGTGTTGCATGGTGTGAATGTGTTTGCGGTACAGGCCGGCGCACAAAGTGTATTAAGACGTCGCTTGCGGTGGAATGAGGTGAAGGTCCTCACGAGATTACAATGTGCCAAGCAAGCCCCACCATGTGGGAAACCAAGACCGTGTCTGATTTGTAAGTATGAATCAAATACTAGGAGTGCCTTCTCCGTTTTTTTGTTATGTCTACCGATCGTACCCTTACCACATTTATCGGAGTACCATTGATATATTTATGTGATTGGGTGTGATGTAGAGCCGACATTTTCCGTAATCGACGATAGATATGTTCTGTCAAATGCCGTCGAGACGTTTTGAATCAATTGTCATTGCGGCAAAAGCCGTTTAATGACGCAATTTTGCGACATTTATTGTCCTATTTGCGACAATTATCGTCGCAACAAATGTCGTTTACGACAAATGTCGGTTCTATATCCTTTCTGGGGCAATATCAGCTAGATTAAGGATAACGCTCCCTAGTATTATAAGTTCCACACAAACTGTTTTTTTGAAAAATAGATATATTGGGGAAAATACACGATTAATTTATGATATGAAGGAATATCTTATACAGGCAAACCGACCAGGTCTAATACTTCTAGTGGATTTTTAAATGGCTTTTGACTCGATAGATTGGGATTATCTCATAAATACATTTAAAAGCGTACCAATTTGGCGATAAATTTGTCAGATATATTCAAATATTATACACAAATTCTGAAATTTGCGTAACTAATAACGGTAGTATATCCACTTTTTTTAAACTGAGCAGAGGTTGTCGTCAAGGAGACCCAGTATCACCATATTTATTTATTTTGGCAATAGAACCATTAGCACAATATATAAAGCAAAATAAAGATATTAAAGGCATTACAATTGGAAATGATTACTATGTACTCAGGCAATATGCAGATGATACATGTTTACTCCTAAACGGAGAGGAGTCTTCATTAAGAGCTGCGCTGAAAGCCTTTAGACTTTTTCAATTAGTCTCAGGCTTAAAGATTAACTTGGATAAAACACATGCTGTATGGATAGGAAATAAGGCTGGGTCAGTAGAACAGTTATGCCCGGAATATCATCTACATTGGACTTATTTCAATGCAGAATTAAAGCGAACGGTCAAAATAAACTTCGAGGCAAAAGAGGTAGACATTTATCAGATATGAAGAAGGTATAAATCCAAAGCGCTATCGCTCATAGGTAAGGTCACTGTAATTAAGACTTTACTAATCCCGAAGCTTATGCATTTTCTTTCAGTGTTACTTCTAACGAATAAAATTGAAGGGAAACTTCAGCGAATGATAAATGGTTTTCTATGGGATGGTAAACGGGTTAAAATATCTTCTCTTGTATTAGCGCAGGAATATTCAAACGGGGGCTTAAAGTACACCCATGTTCCTAGTTTGATTAAAGCGTTAAACGCTGTTTGGGTAAATAGAATGCATAATTCCTGTAAAGACCCCTGCTGGTTAACACTTGCGAGATATATTTTAGTCGGAAAAAACGTGGAACTCATTTGGAGACTAGACCAATTGTCATTGCGAACCTACTTAAAACATATTAAGAGCACCTTCTGGAAAGAAGCATTGTATGTCTGGAGTATCTTTCAGAAAAAAAAATACCAGGCAATGAAACATTACACCTTCTGGAATGCCTGGTACATAAAAAAATCCTAATCTGCAAAAACTGAAACAGATAATGATACAAAATAAATGTGTACTGATTCAAGATCTCCTTGTAACGAATAAATTTATTTCGGATGACAATTTTAAAGCAAAATATAATTCTGAAATTAACTATTTAGACTACCTCTATCTAGTAAGAGTAGTAAAAGAACATTGGTCACTAGAACACATTTGTAGTAATAGCCGAGGGGTAAAAATGGATCCATTAAATGGCTTTTATATTAGCAAGAAAGCATGCAATTATGTTTATACGACTTTGATAGAGGATGGCTCGCTGATGACAAAGAGAAAACTGAGATGGAATAACATATTAAAAGTAGATGATTTAAATGTTAACTGGACGGAAATCTATACTAGAACATTTAAAACTACATCAGATAGGAAATATAATGCGTTTCAATATAAAATGTTGCAACTAATATTGCCCACAAATCACCAGCTCTATCTATGGGGTATAACTGAGACGGATCATTGCCCTTTGTGTAAAACTGAAACGGAAACAATAGAACATTTATTTTGGTCATGTGGGGAAACCCGGATGCTTTGGCAGCAAAGTGAAATATGGCCCTTTTTAGATATTACAAGCTATTTATCGATGGAAAACATTCTTTTAGGCGTGACAGATGCAAAATATCAATTGATTGATCAAATATTCCTTACCTTTAAGAAATATATTTATAAGACACGATGTTTGGGTGATAAGTTGAATGTAAAGCAAGGGTTTCGTATGTTGAAACAGTTATACGCTGTAGAATATTATATAAGCGAAAGAACCCCTGGTGGAAAAAGAAGCCAAATGTATAAGTTAAAATGGGAGGGTCTTGAAAAGTTTTTTGCCACTGTATGACTGGAGGTGCTGCTATTTTCTGCAGGTTGAAAATAACCATATCCTATATATCTCTTTTGGGGTACTGTATAATGTGTTGGGGGTGTGCTGCTCGTTTATCGTGTACTGTATACTGTCTGTTCTGTGCCTTGATGAAATAAAGAATTATATAAAAAAATAAAAATAAAATAAAAAAAAACATTATTGGAGACAAATCGCTGTTTAGTATGAGCAAGATTCCTTCTCTCTAGCTTCCTGACGATGAATGCACCTGGCCCCTATAGCTCTCAGAGTCACGCCGAACCCCCGGCTATATATACAGCTGCCCACCAGCTACACATCGACAAGGAGTAGATTTATGTTACAGTGATTTTTAACAATTTCTTTTAATTTTAGGTAAGACACCAGCTAATTCCATATATGACGAAGAAAGGCCGTTTGGTGATTGCAACGGTATGAAACCAATTTACTACTCACACGAATGTGTGGTCATATATGATATAGGTAGCACATTTGATTCATTATTTCATTTAATTGCGCGGATAAACCTGTCATGGTTTTAACATAAAGAAACTGAATGTCATGTTTACTGTCACATATCATAAAATATATATGTATATATCGTTAGAATAGAAAGAAAAAGTAATGCAAAGACTTTATGCGAGCCCATCCTCAATCCAGACATGCCGGTGACGCCTACACCCCCGATTGAAGAGACTGGACTTCCCTGTCCTGGCGGCTCAGCTGACCATGACGCGCGCGGAGATGCCGATGCCGGAGGTAGGTGTTGTAGTCTGATAAAACGTACTCACATCCAGGTATACGCCCCGCCCCAATGTCACTTTAATCCCCGGTCGCCCTTGAAACGGTCTCATATATAAATATTTGTATCGCTATATGTATCTGAGGTATGGCGGCAGATCTAGACTTAAGTACCAAAGTACCTGGGTATATCCTAGCCCTGAAACATGCCTCTCTGGGCACGCTCGGTAAACCGGAGCGACAGAGAGCCATGGCTTGATCTTCCATTTTTTACCGAGAAACGAGGGGGTTGCGCTACTTCGTTCTAAATATATTAAAACTTTCATTAATATCACCCACCAAAATGTTATATGTGTGTTCCTGAAACATTTATAAAGACTTACGAAATGTAATTGAGGTTGTTTCCCACTTTGCGTAAACGCATCGAGCGAAATATTCCGTGTAAACAATCATCCGCGTCTCCGCACAGCCATTTGATAATTTGTAACTTGGCAACCTCGTAATGTGACCTACCAATAAAACTTTTTGTAACAACGTTTAACGCGATCGCAATGCAGACGGCGGTCCCGTCATGTCACGTACGTGGTATGTAAAAACGGTTGATTTCAATGTGTCGGTTTCGAGTTTCTTGCATCTTATTTTCGGCGAGCTGCTTCGTATCGGCTGTATTTTATTTTACGTGTCTGCTGTATTTGACGTGTCGGTATCGGCAGACGACTTTGGGAATTGTAACACCTAACCTTGTAGTTCTTGTTGATGGGAGTCGCAGCAGGTCTTTTCTTGGATAATCTGTGTACCTTTCGCTTTCCCATCCGAGAAGGCTTCCCTATCGGTCCGCATACACGTGTAACAGTCTGCACATATGAGACCGCCAACCCGCCGGGTTGGAGGGAAAATAATTCTAGCTGACGACAGGGTTAGTGGTCAGTAGGAGGAGGTTGCACGGATTCCTTACATCTCAATAATGGTCTACAAAATATGGTTGAAGTCGTAAGCACAACTTTTGCCTTACATGAAACTAGATTTATAGCTTCTGCGATTCTGACGTTTCGACCAACACAGTGCAACTTTTATTTCAACCAAAAGCTAACAAACTACAACAAAGAACCAAAGAGGGCCACGGGTGACGTTTGCAACATTGTATCTTTCTTTTTCTATTTACGTACTACATTTCCATAGAGACGCGCACTCGCGTCACATAACAGATTTGTAGCATGTGTGATCAGTGTTAGCGTGCGGAAAATAAGCGTAGACCAAACACTGACTTCCGAAAGCAAGACTCAAACGTTACCATGTTTTTCTCAATAAAATATGCATTAGATCTGATACCTAAATCAGCCCATCCTGGAATAACCAGTCTCGGCAATGAAAGCTTGGTGAAAAAAAAGGCCCGGTGAGTCACCATTTGTGTAAACAACATGAATACAATATAATATTAATTATTAATAATAATAATAGAGCAAGATCTATGACTAGAAGGATTGTTTGACTCGGGTAAATCACTTCAAAACTTATGAGAACAACGAAAACACCCCCTTTCCACTGAAAGTAGTGTTCAAACTACGAACTTCAGGCCCGTATCCGCCATTTTAATCTGTGAAAAGTGATCTAAACCTCACCAATGACAGGATCAAAAGTTGAGCCGATCAGGTCGCATTTTGAGCTCGCAATTTACAATTATATAAACAAAACTAGTTCTCTATGTAATATAAAGTTGTGAGCGCTATGATTTTCTTCTAAACCTCCTGACAAAAAGACCCTTTTTGGGCTGGTAAACAGCACAGCATGTGGGCGCAAAATTGAAAATCTGCCCGCCACAATTTAAACTGCCCTGCCCATCCGGCCGGCGGGTCTCTGGCTAATACGCGGCCGAGACATCATGTCCACACGCGACACATTTGTGTTGGTAAACACTTGGAGTTTACATGATGGAAGCTGACGCTGAGATGGACAAATATGGAATAGTTGTGCTCGAATCGTTTTCAACCATCACACTAACAAAACTCGCCAAAAATAATAGGAGAAGTCTGCTGAAACAGACCCGTAAGATAAAATACAGCCAACACGAAGCAGCTCGCCCAAAATAAAAACCCCAAAACAATCGAAACCGACACATTGAACTCAGCCGTTTTACCTGTTTACATGCCATGTAAAATGACGGGACCGCCGTCTGCATGGCGATCGCGGTAAACGTTGCTACAAAGACTTTTATTGGTAGGTCACGTTACGAAGTTGCCAAGTAACAAATGGCTGTGGGGAGACGCGGATGATTGTTTACACGGAATATTTCGCTCGATGCGTTTACGCAAAGTGGGAAACAACCTCAATTACATTTCGTAAGTCTTTATAAATGTTTCAGGAACACACATATGGTGCGTGATATTAATGAAAGTTTTAATATATTTAGAACGAAGTAGCGCAACCCCCTCGTTTCGCGGTAAAAAATGGAAGATGAAGCCATGGCTCTCTGTCGCTCCGGTTTACCGAGCGTGCCCAGAGAGGCATGTTTCAGGGCTAGGTATATCCAGGAAGAAGTTTTGCATTATACACGTGCAGTTAATCTGTAACAATTGTTTGAATAATATTAACTCGGAAGCAAACAAGGTTGGGGGGGGGGGGGGCGGGGGGTCCCCGTAAGACAGTGAAAACGATAAAGTCTAAATTGGTATTGAGGCGGATATAGTGATCGTGATTTATTTCCTTTTCCAAGGCCATTAGGTTCATAACTCACAATAGTTATACATTAAATACCCACAAATGTCTACAGCATGATATATGGGTATGAACAATATTTGAGCATTATGTGACTGAATCTGTGAATACCCCTCTCTGCTCAACAGTGCAGACAAACATGGTCAAATTCCGTTGAGGGCAAGGCGTTGTCATGAGTTGGTTGATTCAAAAAGACTTGGCCAACGTTCAGTGCACCTATATCAGGGCAAGAATGCAACATAACAAAACACGATACTCCTAGTAATAGTAACAGTAATGTCGACTTGTCTTCAGTATTCACCAATTATATAGGCTAATAATGTACGGTTAGGTCTGGTCGATTGCGAGTATATGGGCTGAACACGACAGGCTTCAACAATATTCACCGTAAATGGGGTTGTTGGGGAATTAACTGTTTTAAAACAACAATATGAGCTAAGTCGACTGAGGTACCTTATGTTCTAGCACCATTCACTTCTCATAGACTGTTATTAAGACGAAAATCTACGATTTTCGTCTTATGTCGGTGTGTTCGGTTTGTCTGTCTGTCTGTCTGTCTGTCTGTCGGAGCATTATCTGTCGAATGCCTAAAGATATCGTTCTCTTCTTTTACCAAAACATTCCGACAGCCAATCGACAGGTCAAGTTCGTGAATGGGCAATATAACTCAAAGGTCAAGGTCACGATGACGTCATACGTCCAAAACATTTTCCGCTCTAGCTCTCTTAATATTGCAGTTAGAGAGCCGCAATTAGTGTCAAAATACTCAGCTCCTCAAAGTCTTTCTCGTTACATCAGATTTGATGTAGGATGAAAAGTTTTCGCGCCACGGGCTCTTGAAAATTGACAACTTTGGATTTTATTTTTTTTTACAAAGTTTGAGATATCGACTTCTCCTTCTGCATAGATAATGCCACGGCCTACCGTCAGACCAAGTTTGTAGATGGGCAATCTAGGTCAAAGGTCAAGGTCACATGAATTTTTCACATTTCGCTTAACCATTGAAAGGTAGGACCAAAAATCGGAAAAATCACTACTACTGTCTTAGTTTTCATCTAATGACGCTCACCATTATTTCTGTTATTGGGCCCATAGGTACGTTATATATCGCATCAAAATTGTAAAAATCGCCCGAATAGTTTTCCCGCTAAAAATTCCCAAAGTTTAACATGGGATCCTACGGCAGCATTTTGGCGGGAAAGTGGTCTCAATTTCTCCGTGAAGGGTGAGACAAACGTCACCTGGCGTGATACATGACATTAGTAATTGGGCACGAATAACTATATTGGTCAAGGTCACGCTTCCAAGGTCAAGGTCGCAGCAAGGTCAAGGACACGAAACATGTGTTCCCGCGTAACTTCGTTAATATCGCGTCTAGAGATTCGTTGTTTGTTGGAGAGTATTCTGCGGAGAGAGGCGGACACGCATGACTGGCTCAAATGTTTCCGGATACTGAACGATTTTCGAGTAATCGGCCAATCTATATTCAGCGTACGTGTCAAGTGGCGTTTTGAACTTTGCAAGGCCATAACTCGGTTAATATTTGAGATAGGGAGCCCAGATTTGGCATGAATGGAGAGAGAAATGTGAGCTAGACTTATGAAAACCACCTCAGAAATGCTCTAGGACGCTTAGTTTGGCCGCTAGAGCGCTCACAAGAGGTGCACCCCCCTCCATGCCGACGCTCCCATTATGAGTCAACGGCGATATGGACCGGCACTCTTTCGGGGTTGCGATGGCCGCCGTTCGCTTAATAGCGACGCTAGAGAGTCGGGATTAGTTGCAAACGACGGGCAAACGTCGACTTGGATATGGAAACCGCCTTCACATTTTGCCTATCACGCATAGTTTTCCCGCTAAAAATTCCCAAAGTTTAACATGGGACCATACGGGAGCATTTTGGCGGGAAAATGACCTCCCCAATTTCTCCATGAAGGGGACATCTCAGACAAACGACACCTTGCGTGAAACATGACAGTAGTATTTGGGCGGAAAGTACTATATTGATCAAGGTTACGCTTCCAAGGTCAAGGTCACGGCAATGTCAAGGTCACGGCAAGGTCAAGTTCAAGGTCACGAAACATGTTTTCGAGCGTAACTCCGTTAATATTGGGTCTACAGATCCACGGTTTGTTTCAGAATATTCTTCAGAGACAGGCGCAAAAGTAATGTGCCCTCAGATTTCACCTCACATTTATAGTTTTGGAATTATTGGATCATCAAATTGTAACCTAATAAAAATTACCTATATGTGGTGCAATATGTACCAATATTACTAATATCATGTGTGCTAAATTCCAACGAAATCGAACCAGCAGTTTGGACGCAAAGAAATAATCAAACATTAACATGGCCAATCCCATTATAAAGATATGACGCGTGAGTACGCAATGACGTTTCGGCCTATCCCCCAATGTTGTCGCTAGCCCTTTGCAATTTTATTGTCAAAAAGGGACGCCAGCAGGCCGAATGTTTCATCAACCGAAATGTGTTTCCAGCATAAAAACGAAAAAATATTAATACTAGGTACCCAGTTGGGTTTGAACACCCAACCTTCATGCCCACTGTCGAACGCCTTATCCACTACGCCAAAGTGCCGCGTTGTACGTATATGCTACTGTTTCAGAAGTCCCCAAACCCGCTCGATCAGTCATATTTCATACGAAATCCTGCCCTCGGTCTTCCATAGGCTCGACCGAAGCACAACATCCGCCCGTCTCGATCTTTATATCTCGCACCACAACGAAACAGGTCCACATTGGGTAATATTGGGTATATATCCGCGGTTTGTTTCAGAGTATTCTTTAGAGACTTTTTGGAGATTCATATATTCTCGCTATCTTCCAGCTATGTTATAAGCGGGATTATGAATGCGGCCCCTTTATCTGTGCCCTTTCATAGTTATCGGCTCATGGTCAGTTGCACCTATCCCCCGATTTTCGTCTTTCCTCTCAAGCTATGCTTGACAAATTCTAGTTTTGGTGCTCAATTCACCCAAAAAGACTTGTTCATTTTGCAATCCCTGATTTTCTCATGCAGCGCCGTCGTTACATGTTATGAAAGTAAGGTCATATGGCTAAAGACTGGCAACAGCTGCAGGCCCCAGAAATTTACTAGCTGAAGAATCAATAACAGATTGTGTGATACTATGCTTTATATATTAGCAATGTCCCTTAATTGAACCATAAAGATAATAAACACGAATATTTAGCCGGCAAATGTTGTCAGTGAAAGAGAAGTAGTGAAGTAGAAGAACGAGTATTATTACGAGTTGGTGGTCATGTTAACTAGTCCAATAGCATTAAATCTGAAGGCGGCCAAAATGCCGCATTCTGACCCGAACCGCCCTGCTGCCCATGCAATCGACAATCGTTGCCATAGCGACACTGCATAGAACAATGAAACATGACGTCACGCACAAAAGAATTGTAGTTATAGCTTTAAACGGCCCGCTTACATGTCTAGTTGCCTAGTTGCACGTGCCATGTTTCTTGGCAACGATAAATATGGTATAGAAAGGCGACTGGCCAACTATATGTGGAAAGGCTTACGATTTGCGGACAGTCAGTCCCAAAATGCTTTACTTTGGTCGTTGCATGCGGATATTAAACCAATGAAGCAGAGACAAGTCAACACTTTAAATTTAAATTCGACTCGTAATAATAGTAATAGCGCGAGTTTTGCATGGCGTTCGGCATTTTATTGGCCCTTCATCAAGCTGTAGCAGCCCTTCATTTTCAAAATTGGCGGGCTGTTACAGCTTGATGTCGGGCCAATACAATTGCCTAACGCCCCGCAAACTCGCGCTATTGTCATATTAACAAAGTAATCTCCCTTCGCCACTTTAAGATAATGCTCTCTATAATTGAAATTATAGGTGTTTTGTGGCAAAAGCTCCGAGCAACTTACGAAGTAGTCCACACCATTTGATATCAAACATGGCGACCTGTTATGGACAGTTAAATAAGATTCGTCTCGAAGTATCTGATGGGTCACCCTAGGGGCTCACCGAATGTCACCGAGCAACTCCTCTTCCCATATGCCTAGTTCAAAGCAAACTTAATGATGTCAAACTTCATCAAGTTTTAAAGCAATAAGCTGTGATGAAATTGCTAACTGACACCTTTGTCTGACCTGTAGCGGCTGTAGCGGAGCTCTCTTTACCGGTGGAGGATACTCAGCCACCCGAACCATACCCAGGCCGGCAATCTATCGAGCAAGTGATGAGATTGGTCGGCGCCGTCGAACGCAACCCCATATTAATTACTGCTATAGGTAATAGGTATAGGTAATTATTTGGTCAGGATAGAAATGACTTTCAGAATAACTTTGCATTTTCAATCAAGCAAACTATTTGGCTACTAGTTCATTACAAATTGGACAGTTATCTGTATTCTTTCCTCGTATTTATTCGGTAGGGGTTGAACAGATGGAGGGTCAAATCACTGTGCGCTTCAATGCGGAGGACCGCCTTGACCCCGATCGGCGTGGTGACATAGAACACTATCAGGGACAACCTTTGTTAGACTGGTTGGGCATTGCTGATACGCAACGCCTCTCAGAAGGATCACTGTTGCTGGCTATAGTCTTGCTGTCACGCGAGGAGCTAAAGACTATCAAATGCCAGGATGTTCAGGATTTAATACTCGAGAGGATGCGAATGCGGCTGATAGAACAACGGAAGGCTCATGGTGTTCCGGTCGGTGCGCTAGAGTCACTGACATTAGAGATCTCCCCAGAAGCCATAAGCAAATTGGAGGAATTCTATGCCGCAGGTACGCGAAATTGTCACATCCACTATTTTTAGCTTTTTTTAGCTACAGAAGTATACATTCAAACTACTGAATGAGCTTTGTTCCTTTCCAAATCTATTCCTCAGGCACAAACTAGTTTTGCCCAGACGAAACATCATTTTGTGATTTTACTAACTGAAAATCTTTCGTCACATCTGAACATATTTGCAAAGTCGTATTTTGTGGATAAAAGTTCATCTGTTGGAGCAGAACTCGATGGCATAATATCCTTCAACCAAGACATAATACAATTTATGTGGACAAAATACGGTTTCGTCTGTTCCACGTTTTGTCAAGAAATAAAGTTTTGGCAAAAAAATTAAGTTTTGTCAACGAAAAAAAAAAGAAGTTTATCTAGGCAATGTGGAAGTTTGTGGTTGGAATAAAGCAGATGACACTTCACGCTATGTACAAAACAGCGGCCGATTGAGCATTTGATAATTTGGCGGCTCAATATATCACAACATATTGCATACATGAGTACTACCACATGTTAATCTACTCCCCTAGTGATAACTCATACCGAACGGAAGAAGTATGCCTGTAAGGTACTCATTGAATGTAGCCTGAACTGCGTTAAATTAATGAACGCAAGCAATGTACGAAGTTCACGTATACATGCACTGTATTAAATTAATTTACTCTTCTATTGTGTAAATGAATAATTTCACTGTACTAAATGTAGATATATACTGTACTAAGTTAATGTAAACGTGTACCGTTCTAACCCAAAATTGCGTTGGTATCATGCTTAATGCATCAGCGCTTACACCGTACATAGGCCATGTATACGTTTGATATTTAAGAAAGGTGGTGTGTCTTTCCTCTACTTAATTTGTACTTTTCGTGGTATTGATCTAATTCTTTCTAAACTTAATTTTGGACAACCCTGACTGGGTGTTCGTTCCGAGATCGGTCAGCTCAACACGTGGTGGCGAAGGCAATGAGGCGAAACGCAGTGGTCAAGTTTTGATGATTTATTAAACCCTTAAACTCAATAAGACACAAGTCACGAACTCCGATAACGGTGTGTAACTTACCTAGCAGCAGTTTGTTAACTGTCTGCCAGGTGAATCCGAACTAAATAAAAGCCCTACTCCCCTCCTAGCTTGCTAGCTGAAACCCCGTCCTCCCGCAACGCCGCTGACTGACTAACTGCTGGCTAAACTCAACCCAAGCGGTGACATCACTGCTGTAGTTGCTATAACAACTCACGCGAGCAAACTACAGTATGGCGCACAAGTATGAACCTAAAATACCGCATACGGTCATACATTTCTTAAGGAATACATCTTCATACTGCACTAATGACATGTGAACGTCCATAGAAACATAAATCTAAGCGCATTCGGTTCTAAATAGCAATCCCTCATATTATTCGAAAACTAATGTGCCCTCATATGGCCATGGTAGCATTGAATAATATGATGATATTTTATCTGACAAATGAATTTCAATTTTTTTCGTGGGAAATGACCTAGGCGCACTGCGCGATCTTCTTCTGTGTTAGCTTCTCAAGAAATGTACCAATTATCATTAGCTTTAGTGGGAAAAAAGTCAACAAAGTCAACATTTCGGTGCATCGACCTGTATTAGTCTGTCCCACAGGAAGTGTGTATAATGGCATATGATTTGTATGATGCAACGAGGGAAGAACCAACATCTGGCTTGGTTATAACCGATGTACGGTAGCGGCTCTTAAGGGAATGATGTTAAGACTTCACCTGGAAAATATCACCTTTTCCAGACACGTATATATATGTTTGCCACTTTAGGAATATCATGGTATTTCGTGGGATATGCCATTAAATTGACCTGCCTATATCGAAAGATAGAGATTATTCAATTCGGCTAGATATATGTCTAGTTGTATACCTATAATTGCTGATAACATCTATTTCAACAGAAACGAACCTTCACACTGGTACATTGTATGGTGTCATTACAAAGTTGCAATTTCTTTTTTTAAACCATACATTGACTACATATAAACTATACATGATTTGCATTATATGTTCAGACCTCATCCCGCTACCCGCCAGTTACTTGTTCTGTGGTGAGACACGCTACTGGTACTGGACAGCGGACGGGGATATATTTCACCGAGTGGATGTCTGGCAGGTCCAGGCTGGGAAATACAAAGGCAAGAGGCTCCGAGAGCACGAAATACAAGTATGCTGGAAGCTCTGCCAACTCACCGAAGGGCCCCTCGATGATCACGATCAGTGTCTTATCTGTAAGTATACTCTTTAATGTCATCATATGTGAAGTTACATATGTTCACCTCTTACAACAGGCTAAAGAAATTCCATATTTGTGCAGTGTTGCATTTAGGTTTTTTTCGAACAGTGATGCTCAAGTTGCTATGTATCTTTTTCACATTGCAGGCAAACACATGAAATCAAATGATGATCACATATTTCCAAAAGAGGCCGCCGAAAAGCCAGAAGCACATGGTTTGTATGCCTAATACAATATATATGCAAGAGTGTTATTTGAAATACCATGCTAAATATATCTAAATATATCAAATATACGACACTGTAAGGAATTCACTGTTTTGCATTTCTCATATAAAGACCCTGTTTAAACAGTATGGAATTGATGTTATATTGTCGCGCATGGACCGGCGCCCAAAAGTTGAGCTCTTCGGTCAAAAGGTACTTTCAAGACATGAATCCCAGTATCAAATAGAAAAACCGTTAATTTTATTGAAGAAACTATTGGAAATATTTTCCATAGTGACAAGTTGACACATCAGGAAATAGTCAGAGATGATCAATCGACGTTTTTTTTATTCGAACCGTCCCCTCTCCAGAAGCCGCTCCGACGCCTACACTCCTGATTCAAGACATTGGTGTTCCCTGTCCTGTCGGCTCAGATGAACATAGAGAAGACGGAGATCCAGATGCCGGAGGTAGGTGTTGTAGTTTGATAAATAACACAACCTCACATCCAGGTATATGTAAACCTACAATTTTACCTTAGGATCAGACAGGAAGTAATCGTGATATCGCCAATTTAATCAAAGTGGTGATTGCTTACAAGAATTGCATTTCAATACAACCCTATACTGTACACTACCACTAGATGAATCTCTGCTTCTCTAATGACTCAGCGCCCGGTCACCGTGAAAGGGTCACATATGTAAAAGTTTTTGTATCATTAAATGTATCCGGAGGTATGGTGGCACTTTGTTGTGCATCCACTCTAGCATGAGATTCCAAAATGTCCTTGCCTGTACCATAATCACTGTCGTTTTTGAATTCATCATTGTGGGTGTGCGTAATTCGACTGTGGGTCGCCTCAGTTGTCGGCGGTATGCAGGGTTGGGCCTCCAGTTTTTATGACACATAGGTTTTTACCAATGTAAAGACCCCGCTGAAACAATACGGAATTGATGTTATATTATCGTGCATGGATCGGCGCCCAAAAGTTGAGCTCTTCGGTCCAAAGGTACTTTCAAGGTATGAACCACAGTATCAAACAGAAAAACCGTTTATTTCATTGAGGAAACTATTGGAAATATTTTCCATAGTGACACGTTGACACATCAGGAAATAGTCAGAGGTGATAAATGGACGTTTCCTGACGTAAATGTAGTTGCAGTTAGGAGAGTAGGTGCGCTATACCCATGCGACGTACAAATGTATGCTACACAACATCGCAGGATAAATATAATTCGCATGATCCACAATTAGGCGGAACCTGTACCTACGTAACATGGCGTAAAATTACAGACTTGGCCGTTTAGATTTCATTCCCCAGATTTTGACGCTAACCAGTACCACACTAACAGAACTATGAGCCATATATATCTGAAAATATAGGGGGGTTGCTGCGGTTGTATCCTCCTCTGGGTAGGCAATTTACTACCTACACGAAGGTTTACAGGATATAGGTAACACACGTGATGCATCATTTCATCTAATTGCAAGGGTAAACTCTTCATGCTTGTAACACACAGAAACAGATTGTCACGCTTACTTGCATCTTATATCATGCTCGACATATATATCTATATATATTATACATATATTAGAACACGAATATTATTCGAGCCGTCTCCTCTCCAGAAGTCGCTCCGACGCCTACACTCCCGATTCAAGACACTGGTGTTCCCTGTCCTGTCGGCTCAGCTGGACATGGAGACGACGGAGATTCAGATGCCGGAGGTAGGTGTCGTAGTTTGATAAATAACACAACCTCACATCCAGGTATATGTAAACCTACAATTTTACTTTAGGATCAGACAGGAAGTAATCGTGATATCGCCAATTTAATCAAAGTGGTGATTGTTTACAAGGATTGCATTCCAATGCAACCCTCGACTGTGCAGTACTCACTAGATGAATCTCTGCTTCTCTAATGACTCCGTGCCCGGTCACCGTGAAACGGTCACATATGTAAACGTTTTTGTATCATTACATGTGTCCTGCGGTATGGCGGCACGACGTTGTGCATCCACACTATCATGAGATTCCAAAACGATCTTGTCTGTACCATAATCACTGTCGTTTTGGAAATTTTGTGGGTGTGCGTAATTCGACTGTGGGTCGCCCCAGCTGTCAGCGGTATGCAGGGTTTGCCTCCCGTTTTTTATGACACCTAGGTTTTTACCAATGTAAAGACCCTGCTGAAACAATACGGAATTGATGTTATATTGTCGCGCATGTATCGGCGCCCAAAAGTTGAGCTCTTTGGTCCAAAGAGACTTTCAAGACATGAATCCCAGCATATTGGGCCATAAAAATAGAATAACCGTTCATTTTATTGAGAAAACCATTAGAAATGTTTTCCATGATGACACGTTGACACATTAGGAAATAGTCAGGCGATCAATCGACGTTTCCTGACGTAAATATAGTTCCCGTTTGAAGAGCAGGTGCGCTTTGCACATAAGACGGATACATGTATCATACTAAACATCGCAGGATGAATGTAATTAGCATGATCAGCAATTAAACGGAATCTATATCTACGTCACATTCCTCAGATGCCGTTACTAAAGTTGATCTGTCCCCTTGAAACATGCCCTTACGAACACTAAACCACAGTTACGTGGGGCCAATAGATCGGAAGCCTAAATATATTATATATAATTTAAAATAGCAACATGAACGTCTGTGCGCTAAAGGTTTTGACGTAATGCCACAGAAATGTATTCCTCAACAGTTAATATTGGAAGTTTCTAATCAGCATCGATCTTCCATAATACACGAATGTAAGGTTTTAGCCAGTAATTGATAATTATCCAATTTCGTGCCGCTCCAAGCAATGGTTCATGACCAATAGGCTTTGCAAGCCTTTCGTCTTCTTGGGGCATTTTTATACTTAGCTTGTCATACAATAATGAGGTTATATATTAATTAAAGCGAGTTAACGTAGGGAAGCAATATTAGGTGATAAATATGAGGTGATCGCATGCTGGAATGGAACGGTTTATTTTGCCTAAGACACCAAAATCGGCTTGTTGCGACAGGTCTTGCATTGCGTCAAACCTGAGGCGCACAAACGTCTCGTCGTCTTGTAAGTACGGTGAGAACGAGGTATGGTCGTTAATTGTCCCCCCGAACATATTAAGGTCCTTCAATGTTCTTTCCTCGATGGCGCGACCGCTCCCTCTCCCTTGCATGGACGCATTAATGGTTATGAGCCCGTTATCTTGCTAGCACTACATAAGCATTGAGAATACCGTCATTAATTAACTTTAATTCATCGTTATTCATAATTATCTTCTGTTGTGTTGCAGATAGTTCCACTTCAAAGACCGCAAAACCTTTTAAAATGGTGAGTGTAATTCGTGGTATAAACGACTATGTCAGTTTACTGTTGATATGCTTTTTTTCTCCCAAAGTCGAATCAGACAAGGATTTCTTAAGACCCTTCACCAACGTGATCATGTTTACGCACATACCTAACGCATTATAGGGCTATACAGTTCTCGTGATCGGGCGGCGATACTTCAGTTTTGGGGACAAACCAACACAAGTGTTCCATGTTTAAGTATAGGCAGCTTTCCATGTTTATTCTGAAGAGTCCCATTCCACCAAACAAGGCTGTGGGAGGCATACTTTAAAATATGATCAATATAAATAGACGAGGAAGCGCAGAACTTTCGGAATACACAAGGAAAAATCCGTATTCAAAACACTCAAAAGCTAAAAATAGCGTTCTAAATTCTAAATTTAGCCCTGCATCCGGCCTTTCGTGAGTTCTCCGAACAGCAAGTGACCTCACAGAGTCCCACGTGCCTCCGCGGTAACAAAAATGGCGAGTGATTATCTTAACCATTTCGCAACATGTGCAGTGCATGGAGTAACAACACACTGACGCGTCATTAAACCACATGGTAAGGGTAAAATAAGACCAGTTGGATGTTTTCCTGTCACTTTCTGATCTCGAAAAGACAACGTTTCTTCATTCCGTTGCGCCAACGTTGTCACCGGGAAGAATCCGCGTGACGTCACAATGCCTCGTTTTCGCCGGGAATGCAAAAAACGTAAATTTATCAGCCGTGTTGTCCCGTCGTAACACATATTCGTCATTGTGATAGCGCAAAAGAATGAAAAATATGTCGTCTATCCGTTTTGTGCCGCTATATTTCTTAAATATGCTTAGTCCTATAGCTAGGTGATCCGCAATGGACTCCCCCTCGACGCCTTGATTTTGCGCAGGTAGTCTGGTTCCCAGTCTCTCTCTCTTTGCGTAACATACACGTCACGTCTACGTCACATATAGTCAGGATACCAGTGTGCGCAGAGATTCTAAACTCGTTCCGAACACGTGCTTCGTTTGTTTGTCCCCAAAATGAGTAAACCGTAAGTCTAGGCGAACTAGACTTTATAGCCCTATTGTATATCATGTCAGATTTAATAGCATGAATATATCTGTAGACAAAGAAGCTATTGTTCTTTGCTCGTTCGGTTAGTTTGACAGAGAAACAATTCAAGGACAATCGGTGATCACTCCATTATCAGACTTATCAAAAAAATATGTCCTTCTGGGGATGAACTCCTATAGTTTCATAGTTTCAATAGAAAATCATTCATCGCTGGTCTTGGTTTCTCCTTTTAACGTAACAATATGAGTGTGGTGACGTTAAGCATCACGTGAACCCTTTATTTATCTGACTGGTTTCTATCGCCTTGCATAACCGCGCCGTGTTATTTTGTTCACTGTGTCTTCCTTTCAGAAGATTTTGCAGAAAATCTCGGACATCGGGGTTAAAATCATGAAGTACTTTAGACCCGAGAAGAAGTCGTAAGTTTCGTTGTTAATATGGATGCTACTAAGTGTCCCATTATTATTTATTTTGCCTGAACGCGTCACTGGTTCCGTCGATCCATGTGTTCACAGGGTGGGTGTGAAGAGAGCTGAAACAGTGCATTAAAACAAATGGCTGCCTGTAAGACACGCACGTGTTATTTTCAGTAACAAATGTATAACTCATTCTTTATAAGCGGCCTCGCTGATACACTGACCGCTGTCCTGTATGAGCGGCCTGACTGCTACACTGACCACTGTCTGCTATGAGCGACCTGACTGGTCAACTGCCCACTGTCCGCTATGAGCGGCCTGATTGGTACACTGACCACTGTCCGCTATGAGCGGCCTGACTGGTACACTGACCGCTGTCCGCAATGATCATGGCTCGCACCGCCCCTGTCCCTGTCTCCCCGGTTGTCTTCCGGCTTCAGATACGCCGCCCGACGGCCCTTTTTCCCCGCGGGTGGTATCTTACATAAAACATCAGATATGATTTCTACCAACTAAGGAACCACTACAATACTAACAGACACATGTCTTCCTTTCCACACATGTACTTTGAAATAGCTAACAGCGAGCCAGGCGGTAAATGAAAATAGTGACTGCGTTTGCATGCTTTTGTTTTTAAACGTTATTTTTAAATAATATTATCGTAAATAAACAATCATAGGTTCAGTAAGGTTTGCGTTGTTCATCTAACATATCAAGTGAGCTAAATGTGATATTTGCTTTGCGCTTAGATTCAATTCAGGGGGTTGACTATAGGATTGATTTAAGCATTTACAATATTGCGGCCAATTACATGACCCTTCATCTGTTCTTCATCTAAGGTTTTAAATCCGTTCTTTTTTGTTTCAGGTCAATTTTGCTCACAGGCGCCGCCCCAACAATCACCCTAGGCACAAGACAGGTGGAGATGGTGGAGTCCGTCAATTCCAAGACGGGACAGGCGGAGGTGGCGGAGTCCGGGAATTTTGAGACGGGACAGGCGGAGGTAGCGGAGTCCGGGAATTCCGAGACGGGACAGGCGGAGGTGGCGGAGTCCGGGAATGCCGAGATGGGACAGGCGGAGGTGGCGGAGTCCGGGAATGCCGAGATGGGACAGGCGGAGGTGGCGGAGTCCGGGAATGCCGAGATGGGACAGGCGGAGGTGGCGGAGTCCGGGAATGCCGAGATGGGACAGGCGGAGGTGGCGGAGTCCGGGAATGCCGAGACGGGACAGGCGGAGGTGGCGGAGTCCGGAAATTCCGAGATGGGACAGGCGGAGGTGGCTGAGTCCGGCAATTTCGAGACGGCACAAAGGTAACTTTCCGGGTTTATCCCGCTCATCTCCTTCAGCCCTTCCGGACCAGTGTCTTCAGTACAATAGGCGGTCGCGGTCGCCCATTAATAACGCAGTTTTTCGTTCACGGTTGATTACAAAGAAGTTGTAGAAAACGGTCCAAGCAATTCATTATGTGTCAGCACATTTGGTGAGTCACATGCCGACGATCTGGTGTATATGTGCAATAGCCGTGGGGAGCCCGTCGGTGGAGGTAAACAAATGTAAGACACGTCCTCGGTGATCATTTCTATATACAAACAACTACTAATGATAGTATATCCATGTGCTTTTTGATGCTGATAATGTGGCCGATGCCCTGATGTTAAGGATACAACTAAACTCGCTGTCACAACAAATGAAGGTCACCACTGATAAGAAAGTTTTACTTTACTATGCGATCGAGCACTCGATTCGACGTACAAAGTGACCACGAACACAAAAGGAACATAAATTAAACGTGCAAGCAGAGTGTGCAATAAAAATAAATAAGTCGAGCATATCTGTAAAGCAACATTGTACATTTATCTCGAAGAGCGAAATGAATATTTTTTGTAATAAATGAGGATGGAACACATATCAACAAGATTCAGGATGAAGTGTAACTAACGAATCTTACAGAAAATGTAGAACAAAATTTTTAACCAGTTTTTTCCGTGAAAAACGTCACCCCTAGAGTGGAGTGAAATCATACCTAACGAGGTTCAATCAAGTGGCATATTCTAAGATAGAATAAGGACCGATTGCGTCTAATATTTGGCAGCCGATGTTTGTACGAACTGCTTACAAAATGATAACATCGAATAAACATCAATAAACCGTTTTGGTATGCCATGAAGGTTTACTGATGTTTATTGACGATTCACTTGAAAATTAAAGCCTTACGGTGTAATGTGCGGTCACGTCTCTTGGAATTCAATGCAATATTGTTGGAGTTTTGCGGATTGCTACCCAACGCTGGTCGTTGTTAAACTGTATAATAAATGGATAAAATCGAACTTGACAGTAAATTGACAGTACTTTAGAACCGGTTTAGTTTATGTGTGTAACTGAATGCGTCTGTGTCTGCATTACGTTCAGAAAGTTCAAAACATTTGATATGATTAGTACACTGTTAATGTCATGTTGCATAAGTCATGTCAATGTAACATTATTTTATTTATTTTTTAAATACGTTAACATAGGAAATTATTTATTCCATGTCGTTGATTGACTGAGCTTGCAATCGTTCTTTCCATTCTTCTACCAGACTCCACAAGAGGGCGCCACTGCGCGATGGGACCCACGGCCAATCACCAGACACATCGTAAGTATGGATTGGCTGAGTTTCTGCAATAGTACAACATAATCAGCATAATTAGGGAAATAAATATTTTGGTAATAAATAAGGATGTAACACATCGCAACAAGATTTTAAAATCATGAGCTACAGGCGAGCTAGGGGTGGTATGATACGGGCCTATAAGTATATAGTCCATATATGTGTAACAATGACGTCTGCCTCCCGCTCAGCGCACAACTAGTCGAAACGAATGCAACGGAGGAAAATGAACACCTGGATCAGTCAACAGGTCTATAGCCTAACAATAAGACTGGAGAGGATATGTATATATGTATATATGTATATATGTATGTATGTAAGATTCAGGCAGTAGTATAACGAGCGATATTAGAGAAATGTAGAACAATACGTTGAACGATGTTGTTTTTGGTAAAACACCTCAATGACTATTGAAGACAATTGAAAAAACTGTCATAGAACGCAAACGGGTTTCATGACAAGGAATGTTGTTGCTACTATTTTACAGATGGAGATTGAGAGACGCTGATCCCAAAGCTTCCACTTCAGGGTAAGTGTGGAACGTTTTATCAAGCCAGACCAAAAACTAGCAGCCTGGCCAGGCCCGTAGGCGCTGGGGGGTTGGGGGGGAGGGGGTGGCAACGAAATATCGGCTCGATCTGGTGATATATACACATAAGTGCACACACGTGACACAAACCCGAAGTGTCCCATATCAAGCCGTTTGCTGTAAAGGTTTTGCTCTTAATCCTGAAAAGAGCCCAGTGATGTGGAAGTCAGACCGTGGCCTTTGATGTCGAGCTTGACATTTGAACATACAGGTCGCCAATTGTATATTGTTCTGGCAATAACCGGTGACAGTGTAACTGGTCGCGCTGGGTGAATGACCACTGGTCGCGATGAGTGACTGACCACCGGTCGCGATGATTGATAGACCACTAGTATCGATGAGTGACCAGTCGTTGGGCTCGATGAGTGACCAATCGCTGGTCGCGATAAGTGATCGACCACTGATCGATATGATTGACCACTGGTCCCGATGAGTGACCGACCACTGGTCGCAATGACTGACTGACCAATGGTCGCGTTGATTGACCGGCCTCTTGTCACGATGGTGACCGGCCACTGGTCGCCATGGGTGACCGACCACTTGTCGCGTTGAGTGACCGACCACTGGTCATTGATTAGTGAAAGACCACTGGTGTCGATGAGTGATCGATCACTGGTCGCGATGAGTGAAAAACACTGGAAGCAATCAGTGACTGATCACTGGTTCCGATGAGTGACCGACCACTGGTCGCGATGAGTGATTGACCACTGGTCGCGATGAGTAATTGACCACTGGTCGCGATGAGTGATTGACCAGTAGTCGCGATGAGTGATTGACCACTGGTCACGATGACTGACTGACCACTGGTGGACATGAGTGATCGACCACTGGTCGCGATGACTGACTGACCACTGGCCGCGAGGAGTGACCGACCACCGGTCGCGCTAAGTGAAAGACCACTGGTTGCGATGATTGACTGACCACTGGTCGCGATAATTGACCGACCACTGGTCGCGTTGATTGACCGGCCACTTGTCACGATGGTGACCAGCCACTGGTCGCCATGGGTGACCGGCCACTTGTCGCGTTGAGTGACCGACCACTGGTCATTGATTAGTGAAAGACCACTGGTGTCGATGATTGATAGACCACTAGTCTCGATGAGTGACCAGTCGTTGGGCTCGATGTGTGACCAACCACTGGTCGCGATAAGTGATCGACCACTGATCGATATGATTGATCACTGGTCCCGATGAGTGACCGACCACTGGTCGCGATGACTGACTGACCAGCGGTCGAGATGCGTGACTGACCACTGGTCGCGATGAGTGACTGACCACTAGTGGCGATGAGTGACTGACCACTGGTCGCAATGATGTGTCAGCACATTTGGTGAATCACATCTCGACGATCTGGTGTATATGGGCAATAGCCTTGAGGAACCCGTTTACACGTCGGTGGAGGTAAACAAATGTAGGACACGTCTTTGGTGATCATTTCTATAGACGCAATAATACTAATGATAGTATCCATGCGATTTTCGATGTTGTGCATGTGACCGATACCCTGATATTAAGGATACAACCACACTGTCTGTCACTCGAAATGAAGGCCACGACTGTTACGAAACAGTCTTACTTTACTATGTGATCGAGGACACGATTTCATGTAAGAAAAGGCATGACGGTTCGATGAAACATTCTTCGTCAGAGCTGATGATTCGACGTAAATAATTAATAAATAAAAAATAATTCGATCATTCGATCAATATTGTACATTTACTTAGAATAGCGAAATTAATATTTTTGTAATAAATGAGGATAGAACACATATCAACAAGATTGACTTAATTAATATAACATAATCAGCATAATTAGGAAAATGAATATTTTGGTTATAAATAAGGATGTAAGACCGAAGAATAAGTATTTATATGCAAGTATGTATATAAGATTCAGGCAGTGGTATAGCAACCAATCTTAACGAAATGTAGAACAATACGTTGAACCTGTTGTTTTCGGTGAGAAACGTCAATGACTATTGAAGACAATTGAAAAAGCTCATAGGACGCAAACGGTTTTCATGACACAGAATGTTGTTTCTTTTTTCTTACAGACGGCGATTACGCGACGGTGATCCCCAAGCTTCCACTTTCGGGTAGGTGTGAAACGTTTTAGAAAGCCAGACGAATACTACCAGTGTGGCCAGGCAATAGGCGTGGTTAGGGAGGGGGGCACGAGGGGGGCGGTAGGGAAGGAAACAAAAGATCTGCTCGATCCAGTGATATATAGGTCGCACATTGTATATTTTGTAAGTAACCGGTGATTGTAACCGGTCGCGACGAGTGGCCGACCACTGGTCATTGATTAGTGAAAGACCACTGGTGTCGATGAGTGATCGATCACTGGTCGCGATGAGTGAAAAACACTGGAAGCAATCAGTGACTGATCACTGGTTCCGATGAGTGATTGACCACTGGTCGCGATGAGTAATTGACCACTGGTCGCGATGAGTGATTGACCACTAGTCGCGATGAGTGATTGACCACTGGTCACGATGACTGACTGACCACTGGTGGACATGAGTGATCGACCACTGGTCGCGATAAATGAAAGACCACTGGTGGCCATGAGTGACTGACCACTCTCCGCTATGAGCGGTCTGACTGGTACACCGGCCAGTGTCCGCTATGAGCGGCCTGACTCGTACACTGACCACTGTCCGTTCTCCTGCTGTTTTTTGGCACCTGTGTTAACAGAAAGCTGCTGCTATGCAGCTCTCCCTCATGTTTATGGAACAATGAGCGAAGAACTTTTTATTTGAGATGTATATAAAAGACATAGTTTCCCATAAATTACTTAGATATTGGAACAAATAGTGACCACCATTATTATCTTTAATTTACTGATTTAATTTGTAATTATTATTAACAGTAAAAACTTATGATCAGTTACTTGATTGAGTTATTCGTCTAACAAATTTAGCGTGCTTGACATGATATTTGCATTGCCGCTTTGACTCAAGCATTTGCAATATTGGTGTAATTTAATTTTTGTATTAATGGGTAGTGTTACTGTAGATGCATATCTGGTTTCCGTTTCAGGTCAACACCATCTGAAGGCTCAAGCCCAATAACCACACCCGACACAACCACAAGGACACCCCAGACTGCCCCGACAACCACAAGGACAACCCAGACCACCCCAACAACCACAAGGACACCACAGACCACCCCAACAACCACAAGGACACCCCAGACCGCTTCAACAACCACAGTGATCCTCAGATGGCGAGTGAAGCTGCCTTGGGAGTACCCCCCTCAGACCGCCGAGGTCCTCAACGCCCGGTCACTGGTGGAGGGCCGACCCCCCGGCACACTGACGGAGGAGGCAGCCATGCTGGAGGGGTGGACGTGTGAACGAGATCACCCGGATACGGTGGCCCGGAGAGAAGCCGCCGGGAGGTTTGTCCGTGACCTGGTTGAGGCGGTGGGGAGGTGGGACCCCCTGTTCACCAGAAGCAGGGACATGCATGTCGGCAGTCATTGCGACGGCACAGATACCAGAGCCAATCTAGTAGAATTTGATAGTTTATTTAGGATTACTTTTGAAGGAGTGAGGTTTGTGGTGAATGAGGGGCTGAGGTCCCGGAAGAAATGGGATGTGTGGGTGAGAGGCGAGTGCCTCGCAGCCTGCAGGGAGGAGGGGAGGAGGGATGTCATGAGAGGGGCCCCACGTGTCTTTGAGGGGGTGGAGGAGTGTAAAGTGGACCCTAGGGCCTTCTTCAGGCGCTTGGTACACGGGCTGGAAGCCGTGCTGCCCACCGTCACGCTCCCCGAGGGTCTGACCCACGGCGGCATCCTCTCCCCCAGGTACACCGGGGTGAAGGTCGGCAACACAACTGTCACCCTGTCTCTGGTGTGGCGGGGGGAGACCCGGCTGACCTGTAACCTCACCCCCGCCTTCCCTGTCCCCTGGGACGCCCTGAAGGGTGACACCCAGGAGAGGATATGCCGCCTGGAAGGGGTGGCGGGGCTGGAGCGGTCCTCACACCCCGTCCACCTGGTGCCGGGGGGGCTGGATGGGTGGTTACCAACGACGTGTGTCGTAGAGACACACGCCCTAGAGGCATTGGGCCCCCGCTCATCCCCCGTCACCCTCATCCGGGGCCTCAAACTCCTGTCGCGCCGATACCTCCAGTGGCGCCCCCTGAACGAAAGTGAGGTGGGGGAGGCCAGAGACATCCTGGCGGCCCTGGGGGGAGGCGATGGGGGGTCCCGGGGGTGTATTGGGGGCCTGGTGGGGGTGGAAGGGCTGTCTGAATGTGTCAGGGTGTCGCTGGAGACCGGGCGGATGAGGCTGCCTGAAAGAAACAAGTGGGAGGGGCGAGGCACTGCGCAGGGGGTTTACTCGAGCAGAGTGGCCCTTGTTGTCTCCGCAACCCACACAGCGCACTGGGCGGGGCGGGGGCACGGGGGATGTCAGGGTGAGTGTGCCCTGTGTGAGGACCTGACCCGTGAGGCACGGAACCTGTTAGACACAATGACTGCCCCCCTCCTCCTCCACCCCGCCGTGGGGGAGGCTGTGGGGGTGCCACCCTCACTCCAACTTGAGGTCTCCTCCACCTACCTCAAGTACCTAGTCCTGAGGGACTTGGTGGGGGGCCAGGCGCTGAGGGAGGTCGGTTCCTACATGGGAGACCTGGCGGCTCACTTGGAGAGAGGGAGGGATATCCCCCACCCCCTGCTGAGTGGTGAGGGAGTGAGGGACATCTCTCCGCGGTCAGCGCGGGGAGAGTGGCTGATCACAAGTGACCCAGAGTTCAGTGCCAGGATGCGGTCAGAGCATCCTGTCTGGCGCTTGCTTCCCGACTCCCTCCACGACTGTCACACGGAGGTCTGCCATCAGCTCTGTGACGTCGCACAGGTCACCTGATCCTTGACAAACCAACCACGTATCACGTGACCGCAACGGGTGGCGTCAGAAGATGTCTGATCCCCACTGTTAGGGGACAGACAGCATTGGTATTACCTGCTCTCCTTAGTTCTGTATATTAATGGTGAAACCCCCCATGCATTGGGACATAGGAAGACCATATTCATTGATGATAGTAAATTTTCATCTTAATATAAATGTCTGGCATAAATTACTCATTAATGTGGGAGTCGAAGGCTAGATGGCTTGGTAACGATAGAATAAAGAATAGTGCGGATATATCAGTGGCACATCCCGTGGCGGGGGCGGGGGGGGGGGTGTTAGCGGGTTTATTTTAACTCCCCCGCACCCCCTCCAAGCAAGGACATGTTAAGGTGGAATATTTGTAAGGTAAGCTTACCCTCTGCAAAGGGTGCAAAAAGAAGCCGTATGACATCTGAGATATGGATGCCCCCCACTCCCCGGTCGTAAAAAACAATCATCAATCCACCTCCCTCCCACCGGGGTCGCAAGCTTTTTTCAGTGAACCCGCCTTTTCAAAATTCCTTGATCTGACCCTGCCAGACCATTTGCTAGGTTACGTTGTTTTTGGGATTTTTTTTTTTAATTGTCTATAAATGGAATGTTAAATAGTTCAGAAAATGTGTTTTTGCTTGACAGCTGACTATTATTTTAAATCTACATGTACATAGGCCTATATATGTGTGTTGACCACTGTTTCATTGCACAGTGTCATGGATCGATGTCGTGCAAGCTTCAGCTAATGAATTGTAGTCGCAGCAATAGATAATTATTGTACTAATAAGGTCATATATTATATGACAACTTTAGACACTGTCGCTGTGTTTAATATGTCTAAGCATAAGTTTGGCGAGGAATAACCAATTGAATAGCATTACGACTAGCCTAAGCTGATACCTGCCTTATGACTGCGAAGGACGCAGCCCAGTATATGTTTCAATTCTGTAACAGAGTCTGTTTATATTGATAGCGTAGGTCTGTCGACCCAGCCGTTGTCCTATAATATGTAATAAGATATTACACATACAGTTTCTGTGTCTAATAAATCCCTGAGGTATTCTGACAGAGCATACTAACTAGGTCATGACGGTAGATATTACGTCAATATAGTTCACGTTCGCCACATAAGTTACGTGTACCTTTTTGTGCTATTTCGGTCCATGCTCGGTGGATAAAACGACACCAAGAGGCCAAAGAGTCGCGCCGAAGTGATAATTTCCTTTGGTCTAATGCAGTTGGTGGTGATAATCTACAATTTGACTTCATTTCTCATTTATTAAGATAACATTACACCAAGTTGGGATGTAGTTTATGGTTCAATTAGTCTATGGTTGAAGACTTTTATCTAATCGTAACACTCACATTGTCTTGATCCATGTACATCTTCCAATGATATATTGTTGTTCAAGAAGGTTGGATCTTTAAAAACATTGTGATATGAGATCACTGTAACTTGTGGTTCAGCTTTTGGGTGATTCTATTTATTGTTCCTCACTGTAAATATAAACAAATCGATCAACTTGAATTTTGTTGTATCCCTTCGGTTTAGTTCAAACGGAAAATATAATTATAAGCATGAAATAAAAGAAGCTGCCATGTAACCAAGGTTTAAAGGTTGCATTCATTACAAAACAGAATGTCTTGTGTCGTATATTACCTCCAGAACTGTTATGAAACTTAAGATATAGTAAGACACATAACATGTATTGGTCAAGTATACTTATTATGGACCAATATTACTAATATTGATTTTACTTAATATCTAATAACTGTATATATCCTCGAACTATCAATAAATATTACGTATATACCTTACGTTTACTTGTGTCAGCTGCCTTTTTAAGCATGGCAAACACTGTAGCACTGTCCGAACGAACGAACGTGTATTGAACGAATACAACTTAGATACACATTTTGAGTGAAGCTTGTCCTTTTAAAACATCAATAAATATGCCTGATTTTTATCTACATGTTTTACGACAAAATCACCCGATCGGTAGGCTTATTTTGACTCCTAAAATAGCGCTTGCGCTTTTTAATAATACCGAAGAGCAGATTGCCCACATATTAATATACCCGCCATTTGCGGCAATATGCTCTCATTGCAATATATATTATAGTGTCATAGTACAATATCTACGATCTAAGACCAATAGGTGCTGCCACCTTGCAACTCCTTAAGATCCAGATCATTACCATATCCTGGAAAATAAGTATTCGGAATTCCGGCTACAATATCTAATGGTGCGTTGTTTTATTCAATTAGACCACTTGTTAACTACTATTATTATATGGATAAAAGTCGACGTATGCTAAAGCTGTGATATATACCACATCACCAAACGGTGAGAACAAATCACAACCGATATTAACCAAGCGAATGTAGCTTAAACCTGTTGCAAATATTATAAATTTATAATATATAATAATATATAAATAAATTACTTAAAAATCGGACTTTACGGGCCTGTCAAGCGCGATAAAGGTGCGATATTGGGGGTCGAAGCGGGTGCCTGTCGCTCAGTTTGAGCGGGAGTTGGACACCTTGTGTGTTTAGTATGCGTTGTGGGGCCCCCTACCCCCCCCCCCCCCCCCGGCCTCCCCCCTCCACTGATTTACTGTGCCTGTGTCTCCGTTCTACGAGTATGCTCTCCGCTAACTATATTTGATCAGTGCTTAGTTCGCATGTTCTACTTTGTGGTATCCTTATAGACAGCCTTACACACACTACACAGCTAGCGCTGGGACACATATTGGCACTGTTCACGCTTCTACTATAGCAAATGTCCAGTGCTACTGCGTATGAAATATTTTGGGTGGGAATCCCCCCCCCCCCTCCGGTAGGAACCCCACCAATGGGAATTCTACCCCCTGAATTATATATAAAATGAGGTACGTTGCACAAGTAAGGACTCGATATTCCTATGATTTCTCATCTCCGTTCTACGAGTATGCTCTCCGCTAACTATATTTGCTCTGTGCTTAGTTCGCATTTTCTACGTTGCAAATGTCCAGTGCAACTGCGTGTGAAATATTACGGGCGAGAACCCCCCGGGTGGGAACCCCCCTCCCCTCCTTTGCTTGTACTATTGGGTGCCCCCACCCCTCCCCTCCAGTCCCTGTTTCGGAAAAAATGATTCTCTTGAAAGATCACCCCGAATCCTGGATCCACCGTTGAAGTAATTATTTAAATATAATATGTGATAATAGTTGTGTAACTCTACCACAGCCCAGAAAATGTGTGACCTGAGCGAAAACAAATGTTCGGCGGAAGTATATATATATATGTCGCTCAGCACAATATTATTCAAATATATTATTAGGCCTACCGTATTCGCACGCACCTGACACGGGGACACTGAAACTCGACAACGCGACATTGGGTTTCTACAATTTAGTGCCGGGGATCCAGCCTAAGCCTAATAACACACGGCAGTGGCGGATCCAGCGGAGGGGGTGGGGGGGGGCTACTGCGGCTCAAGCACCCCCTCATCCCCTGGCCAAGGCGCAGAAGCCCCCCCCCCCTCCCCACCCCTTCCCCACCGACATGTTTAGCACCACCGCCACCCTGATCGACCCCTTTGTTAATATTAGACCACTGAATAAGCACAGCTCTGTTTTCAACAGCGCAGTCTTTTTGTCTGGAAACTCCAGGAAGCGAGCCGTAGAGAGCCATGCAGGAAGGCAGCACTCATTACTTCAGAACGGACGTTATCTGTTTTAAGAACTCTCGTGTCACGTGAGGTAGCGGTGATAAGGTTGAGACTTGGCGGCAGACTTGGTAGCCTTCCTTCCAAAAGAGACCACGTGGCTTCCGCAAGGCAGAACTTACCTGACTCGCAGGTAAGTAGGCAGCCATGCAGGTAAGTCCCAGGTTATGACACCGAGCGATCTGTCCGGGAAGCGACGTGCGCAAGCTTGGATCAACGCGTACGCGAGGATACGACGACCAGGACGCTGTGGCGGTTCCGGACGGCGCTGGGCTGACCTCGGACTAGAAGAATAGAAGCTTGAAGAGCCCCATTCATCTAAAGGCTTTGACACCATTCTGTTCCGCCGTTTCTGTGATTAGGTCGTCCCCGGGGTTGAAAGTTTGGTAAATGGGTGTGAGTGCTGGCACCAGAGAAAGTAAGAATCGAGGAAAGCGTAAGGAGGAACAAGTGCAGATCGACCTTAGCTGGTTACCTCTTCCCTCTTTTTAAATCGTGTGCGTGGCTGCTGCGGCGACTGGCGCTCGTCTCCCGGACGTCAGCGTCTGGGTTGAGCGGGAGGTCGATGGTTGGTTGGCTGGCTGGCTGTTGGCTGGGGAGGCTGGTTGTGTGTGAAAAGGTGTGTGTGACTTGTGCTGGCGTCTCTGGCAGGATCCAGGGTTTAACTGTATAGCTTTTTAAACAACACTTTTTTCGTCCTCGGCACATTGGATATGTCTACGTGTGTAACCGGCGTCTCTGTATTCGTGTGTCCATTGGCTGTACTCGTACTGCCTTGACGAGTGAATTTACTGGCGCAAGGAGTCAGTGACTCAACCAGATACTACCTCCCTCTCTCCCTACATATCCAGATAGTATATCCCCCTCTCCCTACATATCCAGATAGTACCTCCCCCTCTCCCTCTCTACAGATATTCCAACGCCACAAAAGATGTTCTCAGTGGTCTGGACTTTGAAGTGATTGACATTGATCTCGCTGCGCACCTCGTAGACTATATCATTCGCGAAAGACCCGTAAGTAGTAGAAGTTGTAGTGTTTATTATTCAGAGTGTGTTGCATGTTATATGTCTCTATATGTCGTTTATATACTGCTCTTGTGGTTCCATTAAGTTTGTCCGGCTTAAAATCTGTCGCCCAACAATAAGAAATGACGCTACGCTCTGCACAATAAACTATGCTCTGAGAAATGACGCGCTAACCTAAGCTCTGAGAAATGACGCGCTAAGCTATGCTCTGAGAAATGACGCGCTAAGCTATGCTCTGAGAAATAACGCGCTAAGCTATGCTCTGAGAAATGACACGCTAAGCTATGCTCTGAGAAATGACGCGCTAAGCTATGCTCTGAGAAATAACGCGCTAAGCTATGCTCTGAGATGCTCAGAGAAATGACGCGCTAAGCTCTGCACAACAAGGTATGCGCTGAGAAATGACTGCACAATAAGCTATGCGCTGAACAATGACGAGCTATGCACTGCAAAATAAGCTATGCGCTGAGAAATGACTTGCTAAGCTCTGCACAATAAAGCTATACGCTGAGAAATGACGCGCTAAGCTATGCACAACAAGCTGTGTGCTGAGAAATGGCGAGCTATGCGCTGAGAAATGACGAGTCATTGTCCAGGCGTTACTTTGCGGTGTTTTCTGTTGACAGGAAGGCGCTATTCTAGTGTTCATGCCGGGCTGGGACCAGATCAAGAAGCTGAACGAGGCGCTCTCCAACAACCCGATGTTCAAGACAGGTGCGTACCTGCCATACTGCCTGCTGTAGAGACATCACCGTTAATTGCAATTGCATTTGGCCAGCAGAAGGAGCTCGTTCGTCACATCACCTCTGCCCCACGTACCCGCCAACCTCACAGTTGACCTCAATGGTGCCGGGGTCACAGTCAATGGCTTTAGAGGGTTGTTCAGGTTGAATTTTGTATTTTCGATACAGAATTTGAATAATATGACATTCCGTTGTAGTATAATCACAATGATAGGGTTTGGCGAAAACATATTTCAAAATAATACGGGTTAAATTTCAAAGTGCTTCACGCCTTTGACCTCGATCGAACTCGAAAACAGATTTAGAAAGTAACAGCTTCTAATTGGTCAAAATCGAATCAATTCGTCCCGTACGGTACCAGTAGCACAGTAAATGCTAAATGGCGGTGTACTGCGAATATATCTTCGATAAGATTCATTTCGATTTTCTGATGGTTAAATTTGACGTGGGGCAGTGGGACTATAGCTTAAGCGGAACGGGAATTCGTCGCAGTTGTTGGAAGACCGTGTAAAGTTGTGTGACTATCGGTGCTAAATCTGGGCCATTCACACATGAACCGCTGATGTTCTGTTTGTTTGTCCGACCTTCATTGTACGATCGCTGATCAGTGACCATGTGCCCTGTCTTGTCTTACCTTCCAGGCCGGTTCCTTGTCATTCCGCTCCATTCACTGATGCCGACCGTCAACCAGAGACAAGTCTTTGAGCGCCCCCCACCGGGAGTCAGAAAGATCGTCATAGCAACCAACATCGCAGAGACAAGGTCGGTGTTTAAGACTTAACGTCATGGTTGATATGTATATCTTTCACGATGGATATTATGATATTGATTACGTCACACTTTCACTGCTTTCAGCATGAGTGCTCATGACGTCACGTCCTGTTTCAGCAGTAACCTTCATGACCTCACCTCCCTTTCATCATCACCATGTCTGACGTGACATCCGGCTTTCAGCATTGAGCATTAATGACGTCATATCCGGCTTTCAGCATCACCATTGACGACGTGGTGTACGTGGTGGACTGCGGCAAGATCAAGATGAAGAACTTCGACGCGGAAAACAACATTGGTACCTTGTTACCGGAGTGGGTGAGCAAGGCCAACGCTAAACAGCGGCGGGGACGGGCCGGTCGGTAAGTGGAACCTGTCACAGCCCTATCTAAGTGTCTAAGTCTCTCTACGTCTCTCTAAGTATGGTCACAACCCTCTCTAAGTGTCTAAGTCTCTCTAAGTCTCCCTAAGTGTGGTCACAGCCCTCCGTGTAACAGGTCTGGACACACCTCCTGACCCAGGTACAAGGAGTCCTGTGTAAGATATTTAGTAATAAAGTCAATTTTTTGTCTTGCAGTATGTTGTTTATCATAATGGTTTATAATGTATATCTGTTTCAATTTGTTGCTCATGTGTGGCAATAACTTGCCTGTAACATTACGTTGTACATATTTGCATAGTAATGGCACTGTATGGTCGATGGTTTGCAGCGTGCAGCCCGGAGAGTGTTTCCACATGTACACCGCCTTCCACGAGAACACACTGCAGGACTACCAGCTGCCAGAGATACTCAGAACGAGGCTCGAGGAACTCTGCCTCCAAATCAAAGTGAGCGATATTAGCAGCGTTTGAGGGCATTGGAACCACGTGTGTGCGCCATGTCTCCAGATCAAAGTGAGCGATATTAGCAGCGTTTGAGGGCATTGGAACCACGTATCAAAGTGAGCGATATTAGCAGCGTTTGAGGGCATTGGAACCAAATATATGCGCAAGACTATTGAGAGAAGTCGTGCAACATTACGTATCTTCATCTGCGTGGTTTGTGCGTAGGTTAGTTTTGTTGCTTGGTTAATCAACTTCGCGAGCTTCTCCGCCACTTTAAGTGATCACCTTATTTTTGCTTTTGTTTGTTGCAGCTGCTGAAGCTGGGTCGCATTGAACCCTTTATTCGTAAAGCGATGCAGCCGCCCTCGATGGAAGCTCTGCACGCCGCGGTCACTACACTGAGGAACCTGGTAAGTGATTCTATGCAATTCTAGACTCTGTAACGTCTAGTCAGCACAACCTTTACCATGTTTGGGACAAAGTCTACCTCAAAGCTTACCCCTCAATGATATACGATCTAAAGTAGTGGCGGAATGGGTTTATGGGGGCGGTTGCGTGTTGTGGGGTATGTAAGGCAAAGTGGGCTAATCTCGATCTTTGGGTAACCTCGACCCCCACATGCTATTTTTGTTGATGACGTCACCAATCGTGATTTTTTCGCCGAATCGGTGTTTTGATCACAATCTTAGGGATACCCCTGATACCTAGACACAGAAAGCTGGATAATAGGCATGAATTTTTTTATCAAATTAGAATTAAATAAGTCCTGCAACCCAACGTTAACAGATGCTTGTGCAGCTTATCTCAAAAGTTAAGACACATGAGTTTTAAAAACAAGCACTATGCCTTATTAACAGTGAGTATGAGAACTTATTTTATAATAAAGAGTGACATCAGACGATGTTTACAACAAGTGTGACATCATGAAAGTTTTTCCCCAGATCGACCTTGACCTTGGGAGAGATCGAGGTTACCCCACCTTTTTCCCGACCGTGGTCTAACCTCGATCCCCTCTTTAATTTAACAAAATTTTGTAACAATATATGTTATAAAATACACAATTTTTTAGCAGTTGATGGTCACAAATCCATGCAACAATAACGGTCCGGCCCTGCTTCCACATATTCTGACGTAAACTAATATTCAGATATGTTGTAATATTAAGGATTTATTTTGGCATCGTAACGCATTCGTTCCAAATGCCATTTCTTTGGCGTGATGCCCATTCTATATTTTCGTTATAACTACCGTGTAATAAGACTAATAAATATAGTTTCATGGGACCGTTTTAGCTATCGTTGCGCAGTAGAGCACAGTTATGTGAATTAATATTGTTGCTTTCACACACTAACAATCACGATACACAGATTAAGTCACCCACTTATCCCAGGGGGTCGAGGTTAGACTACAGGGATCTAGGTTCGACCATGCCCCCCACTGCCTTTCAAAAAATGAGCACTCCCCATACACTGCAGATGTTTTTGTTTTTCTATTGAAACATATTATTGGAATATCGCTGGGTACTGTTTGAACTAGAAATAAGTTCAGTTCACATTATTAAAGAAAATATACGCTTTTTTGTCTTAAGGGGTCGAGATTAGCCCACTTTGCTATACGATGTTTTAATCCGTTGTTACCATGGCTACGTACCCCAGAACGCGCTGGATGAGCACGAGGACCTGACCCCCCTGGGTTACCACTTGGCCAAGATGCCGGTCGACCCCCAGACGGGCAAGATGCTGCTGTTTGGCGCCATGTTCAGCTGTCTGGACCCCATCCTGACCGTGGCCGCCAGCCTCAGCTTCAAGGACGCCTTCCACATACCCCTGGTGAGTGGCGTGCACACTAAGAAATCCATGCTCGGTGTTGTGCAATTTCAGACCATCGGACGTATTCTTTAAATATAAATTTAATTTTGTTTATTTAAGGCGAATAAGATAATGCGTATCGGCAAATAACATAGAATACTATATTTTATGGCGTTTGTGCAGTAAAATCAACATCGCAAAATGTTTGATCGACTTATTCTCCTGTATTATTTGGTACTAAAATGACGCGCTTTTTGCCGCCAGGGCAAAGAAAAACTGGCCGACCAGAAGAGGCGCGCCCTAGCGGCGGGGACTCAAAGCGACCATTTGATGCTGGCCAAGGCCTACGATGGCTGGGAACGCGCCAAGTCACGTGGCACAGCCGGGCATTACTGCTGGGACAACTTCCTGTCGGCGAACACCCTCAAGGTGCGTGCATGTGACGTCATCATGGAGTGGTATGGTGGAAGTGACGTCATCATGGAGTGGTATGGGTGATAGCAGGGCCAGCGCTCTGACCTTGACCCTTCTCATGGACGCCACGTCATTTGACAAGCATTTTTTACCCTTATCGAACCGATAAACCTAACATGTCAACCTACAGAGGTTGTCGCTCTTTAATGCAAAGTTTGTCCGAATCATAATCTTGAGTTCTGGTTCATTGATGAATTACATTCGTCCTACACTTGTATATCAAAATATCCCTACGTGGCTTCGTATTTGTTGTTATCGCCCGTGTCAAAATGTAATATCTCTATCTGTTCTCTATTTTAGTGTTCTCGTTTTGGTGTCCTGCATGTTTAACTGAAAGAAAAAAGTATGATGGCGGTCATAAAAAGAGAGTTAATACCTGTGTGACCTTCAGATGCTGAAGGACATGAGACGACAGTTTTGCACGCTGCTCAAAGACATGGGCTTTCTGGATTCTGACGATTCCAGATCCTCCAAGGTCAACAGAAACTCGAGTGAGCAATATATGTGATATGTAAACTGTTTGATTTTATATCTTAATTCTTATATTAATTGTATTCCGAGCCGTATGTCAGTGAGAGTGAGTCAGTGCAAGATGACATGTATTTTGTTAGAGACCTGACAAACTATGTCAATCATGGTCTTTCCTTAGGTGTATTGGTTGAGCCAGGTTGTGCACAAAAAGCCTCTGATTGCTCCAGCGAGCTCTACCAGGCAGTGAATCCGAGGCAACTCCCCACTGTACGAAGCTGTTATATTGACAATGTGTTTATTGTACTATGTAGGGCCACGGACCCATGAGTACATACAAGGAACTGAATACAGCATACGTCAAACATAAGAATCTCGAAGCTTAAGTAAATTAAAAAGTTGTATTCCTGCAGGAAAAAGATCTCATATCCTTCTTCGTCCTCCTCCCTCCCTCTCGGCGCGTGGGTCTGCTCTGCCCTTGAGCGTCCCCGCTGCCTCGATCTGACCTGTATAGGCTAGAGTGCCTTTTTCAGACCAACCAACCAACAATCTGAACACCAATAGCATTCACCGTACGTTGAGAGAACATCCAACTAGCGGATGACACACTATACAGTTGACACGGCGTATCTTTTTGCCTCAGTAGTAATTATTGTGTTTATAACTATTTTCTTCTTTTCAGGCAATGTTAAGCTGGTGAAGGCGGTGATCTGTGCTGGCCTGTACCCCAATGTGGCTAAGATTAAACGACCTCCGACCCCTAACAGTCGAAGGTACTATTCCTATCTCGATATTCACAAGCACTAAACACGTAATGCTTGCGATCAAGACGGTGACATGTGAACTTGACAAAATGTGTTAATAAATAAAGCAGAGAATAATTTTGTGATTGATGCACTTTGCTCTCCGAATTGATAATCATTCAATCGCATTACTGCAACAGGTTCACATAGAATATGTAGAGGTGGAGTTTTATAATCTGATCCTAATAATAGAGTTATGCCCAGCAGGTATTATTATTATTATTATTACTATTATTATTATTAGTTATTATCATTCGTAAAAGTTGTCAAATTACATACCTGTATTGACGAACTTGGTAAACGTCAGAACCATATTTTAATATTCCAATGAAGCATTTGTATTTTGTAATTGTGTACCACATTGTGTGGTAAGATATCCGCACCGTATAATCAGAACCCTCTTCGTCTGTCGACAGTTGTCGGTTAGACAGTTTCCTAGAGTGGTGCTGTGTTGGATACGCTCTAATCTCCCTCACCCCCCCCCCATCCTTCCCTCCACTTGGCTCTCTCCTCTCCCAGGCCGACGTCACTCTTCACACCCACTGACCGGACTGTTGGCATCCATCCCAAGTCCGTCAACTGTGACGAGAAAGCCTTCGACTCCCCCTGGTTTATCTACCACCTCAAGATGAAAACCACTAAAGTAAGGATTGGTTTGTCTCTTTGGTTTATCTACCACCTCAAGATGAAAACCACTAAAGTAAGGATTGGTTTGTCTCTTTGGTTTATCTACCACCTCAAGATGAAAACCACTAAAGTAAGGATTGGTTTGTCTCTTTGGTTTATCTACCACCTCAAGATGAAAACCACTAAAGTAAGGATTATTTGTCTCTTTGGTCCACCCATCATCTCAAGATGATAACCACTAAAGTAAGGATTATTTGTCACTTTGGTCAACCCATCATCTCAAGCGAAAAATATGCGTACCACCTCCAAATCAAAGAGTAATACTTTTCGTTTCACATATTCAATGGAGTTAACAGATATAAATTAACGGCCGATTTAGAAACAAAAATTCTGCAAATAACTCTGTTGTTTGAAAAGTAACATGTTTTTGTGTCCCGCCCACCGCCCTTACCCCTCTGCACCCTCCCTCCACCCACCCTCCTCCGCCCTTCTTGTAGATCTACCTGTACGACTGCACCAGCGTACCGCCCTTCCCGCTGCTGTTCTTCGGCGGTTCCATCGCTGTCCGCAAAGACCGCGGGGACGACTGTATCGTGGTCGACGAGTGGATCGCCTTCCGCTCCTCGAAGCGGATCGCCAAACTGGTCCAGGTACCACTCGCTCCATTCTCAATGCTGCTTTAGTTTTCTCGTTGAGCCCGGCGCAATGAGGGTACCGCCTGTTGCATTGGAAGTGAAAGTGGCGCAATGGAATATTTGAATAACTTGAGCAAGACTGATCCGATCGCCGGTCGCTAGGTAGCGCTTGATGTGGTGTGTTTTGAGTATTCTGTGAGCTGTGTTTTATGACTTGTTTGATGTTTCCCCAGGAGCTACGCTTGGAGCTGGACAAGTTACTGGAGTACAAGGTGACTCACCCTGGTGTGACGGACTGGGACCAAACCCACAAGGAGGGCGCTCTGATGCACGCCATCTTGGATCTCATCACGACTGAGGAAGCCGGACCCAGGCGGGGTGCGGGTGGGAGCGGGGGCGGGGGTGGGGGTGGGGGAGGGGGCGGAATGGACTACAAGGGCGAGCACAGCGCGGGGAGACACGGAGGATTTGACAGGCGCCACGGTGGGAGAACGCGTGGGGGGATGCACTTTGTAGAGTGACCCCCACCCCACCCCCCGCCCACTCCCCCCGCCCCCACCGCCTCACCTCCACTCCCCATCCCCACCTCCACTCCCCGCCTCCGCTCCCCACCCCATACCCGACCGCCCACACACCGACCGCCTCTACCCCACACCCCGACTGCCCCCACCCCAACTGCCCCCACCCCGACCGCCCCCACCCAGACTGCCCCCACCCCGACTGCCCTCACCCCGACCGCTCCCACCCCGACCGCCCCCACCCCGACTGGCCCCACCCCGACCGCCTCCAACACCCCCCCCCCCCCAAATCGACCGCCTCTACCCCCAACGCCCCATCCCCGCCCCCAGCCATCACGCTCTCTCCGGAAACGCTGCAAAGAATTCTCCCACCTCTCATACGCCCCAGAGAAGCGGATAGTTCACCCCGGCACATAGCTCCTGCCATTCCCCGGTCGCTATCCACGGTCCGTGAAGGACAAAATAAAAGTCTAGTCTACCATACGATTATTGGTGCCGCTGTTACCAGACAAAGACATGTGTGATGCCTAGTATTGGATACGTGAGTTTCGTTTCGCTGGAGGTATACAACTAATCTCTTACTGTGAAGAAATCAAATCCTGTTGCAACAATGCGTAATTTAAAACTGATGATGATGATGATGATGATGACGATGTAGACTATTTGTAGTATGAATGTCGCCTGCCTCCAGATTTGATGTGTTTGTACGTGTTTTTTATCGCTGTGATGTACCCGCCATGTTGTATGGGTTTCGATGCCTAGGAAATAAACCTGTCACTTTGATTGTCGTCTTGAGTGTGGATATTCGTGCGTTATAGTGTTTTAAGCCACTCTTGTGCACACATGGGCCATATTGGCCTGGACACTGTGGTGGAGAGCAAAGGAATAGACTCGATAGATTCGTAGAACCAGAAGGTCAGAGTCGCATAACTTCAAGTATTTTGTCAGGTCTAGGACTATCGTTATTGAGTCGTTTCGCCAGAATCGTGTGTGTCTGTGTAACGCAACGCATTATTTGTCGAATGTCGTAAGACTTCCAACTTTACAAAAACATCGTCAAGCTAAGTTCGTAGATGGGCCATGTAGGTCAAAGGTCATGTTGGTCTCATAGATACCTTGTATCCCGAATAGTTTTTCTGCCAAAAATTCCCACACTTTAACATTGGGCTCAATGGGAAGATTTTTGGCGGGCAAATGACTAGGGTTAGGGTTAGGTCAAAGCTGAATGTGAAGGGATCAATCGGGATCCTAGGGGTTAACGCCGGATAATAGGTGTCAAATCGGGATCTGAAGGGACGAATCCGGATCCTCTGGATCCAATACGGATTTGAGGCCGCAAATGTGGATCAGTAGGGTCAAGTCGGGAACTGAGGGGTCAATTCGGATCCTAGGGCTCCAATCGGGATCTGAAAGATCAAATCGGGATCTGAGGGGTCAATAGGGATCTTATGGGGCCAAATCGTAATCTGAGAGGTCTAATCGGGATCTGTCAAATCCGGATTAGAGGGTCCAATCCGCATTTAAGGGCTCAAACATGGATCAGTAAGGTCGAGAGGTTAAATCGGAATCTGAAAGTTCAAATCCGTATATTAGGGACCAAATCTGAATTCTAGGGGTCCAATCTGGATCTAACTGGTCCATCGGAATACAATGGGTCGCATCCGCATTATAAGGGTCCAATCCGGATCTGAGGAGTCAAATATGGATCAGAAGGGTCAACTCTGGATCTGAACCGGGTCAAACCGGATTATATGGGTCAATCTGGATCTTAGGGGTAAAATCGGAACACTAGGGGTCGAATCTGGATTCTAGTGACCAAATCCGGATCTGGGGTGTCAAATCGGGATCTGAGAGGTCAAATCTGGATTCTAGTGACCGAATCCGGATCTGGGGTGTCAAATCGGGATCTAAGGGGTCAATCCGGATCTGAGGGGTCAATCCGGATCTTAGGGGTCGAATCCGGATCCTAGGGAATCTAGCCGGATCTGGTATAGGCCTAGGCAGTCTCTGATAGATCCATTCTATCCCTTGGAGCTCCAAGGCGCGTTGAAACCCGTGTATTTACAATGTGGCCTGAAACCTGAGAATGGTGGTTGTATAGTAGGGATCTGGAAGGGGTAAATGGCGACACGCCACACAGCGACAAAGAAGACTTAAGTAGCGCTAAGAGAGGGCTTATGAGTATGGCCTCGACAAAATCGCACTTTGAACGGTCATATTGTGATCATCCCAATAACTGACACTACAGCAGACGCCTATGACTTTTAGCAGGAGCCCAATTTTTTTCTTCAACATATGTTTTCACAACGCCAGATTATTTTTCTGTAAATAATCATTTGACGTGTACAGGTGTTCTGCATATTATAGTGGTTAATACACTATAACAATAGTGCGGAGCCTTCGGCAATTTTACTGGATCGACATCAGTTATCATCCCACGAAGGGCTGCTCCAGGTAGGTAAGATAATGTATAGCTGGGATATGACTCAATCATGTAGTTGCATGATGTGGTGTTGCGTTGTGGTGTCCGCAATATCATTGGTGTTCGTTATGGGTCGGTGTGGTGTTCGCCACGGGTCGGTGTGGTGTTCGTCACGGGTCGGTGTGGTGTTCGCCACGGGTCGGTGTGGTGTTCGTCACGGGTCGGTGAGGTGTTCGTCACGGGTCGGTGTGGTGTTCGTCACGGGTCGGTGTGGTGTTCGCCACGGGTCGGTGTGGTGTTCGCTATGGGTCGGTGTGGTGTTCGCCACGGGTCGGTGTGGTGTTCGTCACGGGTCGGTGTGGTGTTCGCTATGGGTCGGTGTGGTGTTCGTCACGGGTCGGTGTGGTGTTCGCTATGGGTCGGTGTGGTGTTCGCCACGGGTCGGTGTGGTGCTCGGCACGGGTCGGTGTGGTGTTCGCTATGGGTCGGTGTGGTGTTCGCCACGGGTCGGTGTGGTGTTCGTCACGGGTCGGTGTGGTGTTCGTCACGGGTCGGTGTGGTGTTCGTCACGGGTCGGTGTGGTGTTCGCCACGGGTCGGTGTGGTGTTCGTCACGGGTCGGTGTGGTGTTCGTCACGGGTCGGTGTGGTGTTCGTCACGGGTCGGTGTGGTGTTCGTCACGGGTCGGTGTGGTGTTCGCCACGGGTCGGTGTGGTGTTCGCTATGGGTCGGTGTGGTGTTCGCCACGGGTCGGTGTGGGGTTCGTCACGGGTCGGTGTGGTGTTCGCTATGGGTCGGTGTGGTGTTCGTCACGGGTCGGTGTGGTGTTCGCTATGGGTCAGTGTGGTGTTCGCCACGGGTCGGTGTGGTGTTCGCTATGGGTCGGTGTGGTGTTCGCCACGGGTCGGTGTGGTGTTCGCTATGGGTCGGTGTGGTGTTCGTCACGGGTCGGTGTGGTGTTCGCTATGGGTCGGTGTGGTGTTCACCACGGGTCGGTGTGGTGTTCGCTATGGGTCGGTGTGGTGTTCGCCACGGGTCGGTGTGGTGTTCGCTATGGGTCGGTGTGGTGTTCGCCACGGGTCGGTGTGGTGTTCGCCACGGGTCGGTGTGGTGTTCGTCACGGGTCGGTGTGGTGTTCGCCACGGGTCGGTGTGGTGTTCGCTATGGGTCGGTGTGGTGTTCGTCACGGGTCGGTGTGGTGTTCGCCACGGGTCGGTGTGGTGTTCGCCACGGGTCGGTGTGGTGTTCGTCACGGGTCGGTGTGGTGCTCGCCACGGGTCGGTGTGGTGTACACTCACGGACCAGACAGTCACAGTGAGTGTTCACCCTGACGGGCCAGAGATTCACAGTGTACACCATCACGGACCAGAGAGTCACAGAAATTGTTCACCCCAACCTTCACCCGACGGCCCTCTGGGTGTACGTACAGGGAGCAGGAGGCGGAATGGTGAGGGAGGGGAGTGAACCTCGCCTTTCCTGGCCCCGGGCCAACCAACCGGCTTCGATATACCCGCTAGTCCCCCCCCCCACCCCCGTCCGCCTCCCGGGTACCTGCCACTTGAGTGTATTACAGGCGCTATATTAGGTCATTGTTTGGGGGCGCGCAGTCAAGTAACCAGGGCTTTTGCCGTGCGTTATGGGCTCTTCACGCCGGCGCATGTTGCCTCTCTGGCCGGCCGCCGGTCGTGAGGGGTGTAGTGGCGTTGGAAGGAGGGGTAGGGGCCGCAGGCCGGGCATGGAGGGCCCAGAGGTGGCGCGGAGTGGCGGGTGGGACAGAGAGGGGGAGAGGCTGTAGAGGTTGAAGGGGCGACAATATGTTGAGGGCATAAACTATACTTAAGTACTAGTTAAAGAACGAGCTGGAGTGCATTCGCCAAAATAAAGCATGAGACGCGATAGCGTCGAGTGGTTTATTTGGGGAATGCACGACAGCGAGTTCTTTAACGTACTTATAGAATTGTTATAACAAGGCATGACATGTGCTCACGTTTGGACACAGGAATTTACTATTGTGTCAATTGCACTGCCCGATGAATACATGGGGCACATTGTGGAAACAACGGTTCGTCATTGTGCAGCCCCAGGGGGGAGGGTAGGGGTGGGAAGGCGTGGATGAAGTATACATTTTGGAAGTCATTGCTTCTTAGTTTCGTGCAAGCATCGTCCCTTGAAAGGCGATATGACGGATATAATGAGAAATGTATGCAATCGATAACTGTTGAATTTCCATATATTTTGAGATTTCTGATCTAACCCCCGCCCCTTTGGTGCTTAACATTGAATTATACATTCCATTGTTGGTCTTGAAATTGGTTCTGTCAACACCAGCCAACTCGACTCTGCTCAGCTCGACTGATTATACCATGACACTTGACGAGCCAATATTAACACCTGTTCTTTATCTAGATAATGCACAGTTTTTTCTGTTCATTATTAAAATAAAGCACTGTTTTACCGTTCTTTATTTGAATAACGTACACTTACAGTAATACAACACGGCTAGGCCTGTTTTTCGATCCATTCTTCAAGATAATAAACACTTAAGACAAAGGCGTGACGTCGCACAATTTTTTAACTTCAATGGAAACGAGTTCAACCGAGTTGGTCGCCATCGCCGCAGACCGCTTGCCTGCTCTCCGCCTCTATAGCCCAGCCCAGCCCGCCCGCCAGCCAAACCCGGCCCGGCCGCCAGCCCGGCTCGTCTTTCAGCTCGGCCTCCTTACATGCATTATAAGGGGGCTGGAAGGGGTAAATGGCGAAACGCGAGACAGGCATATTTGATAAAAATCGACATTCGACATTGACCCCCAAATTCCGACAGTAAGAAAATGAAAAAGCATGATCGACACAGATGTGCTATTTTAGAAGAAAAAACCCACACTGAACTTAGCCAAAAAGCGACACGGAATATCGTGAAAAATCAACATTTGGCACTGAGAGTATTGAAAAATCGACACTGAACACTGAATCCTACCCCCCCCCCCCCCACACACACATACTTTCAGACTCCTATTATAACGTCTAGCGCTCCACCCGGTAGATGGAGCCTGCCGTACGCCTTCGTCAGGCTGTGTGTGGCAACTCCTCTTGTACCATACACACACGTGGTTCACCTGGGCAGCTTATCTATACAATATTAAAGATAGTAAATTAATTCGAGTAATTTTAGGCAAGCCTCCTGGCATTGAAACCACCCCAGAGCAGCTTAGTATTTTAGCCAATATATCAGCCAACGCTTGGCAACGAATGTCATACGACAAAATGTTAAAAAAATTGCCGATGGTGAAATTAGATTTGTGACCGATTGTTTAATTACATTGTTCTGTGTTTGTTTTTTCGTTTTGTTTTATTAATGACTGTTCTGTGTGTTTGTTTTTTTTCTAATTTGGTGCCTTGCTATTCATGCCGAGAAAAGGTCCATAGCAAGCGCTACTATAACCTTTGACCGATCTGTCGCGCGTTATCTCGTAATTGATGGTTTTTCCGTCTATCTGCGGGCCAGCGCGGTACCTGCCTGCGTGGTACGTTGAAACTTGAAACTTGGGTTCAGGCTTTCTAGCGAGCGTATACACACTCTCTCTGCGACCGAATCTCAACACAGCGGTGTGCGGATTGTACTGTGGCCCATAGGTATAACGGTTGCGCTGAGGGTATTTCTTCGCTCCACGCAGTACATTTCGCAGAGAAATATACCGCGCGGAGCGGAGAAATGAACTGCGCGGAGCGGAATACTTGATGAACTGCGCGAAGCGGAGAAATGGACTGCGCGGAGCGGAGAAACTTGATGAACTGCGCGGAGCGGAGAAATAAACTGCGCGGAGCGGAAAAATGAACTGCGCGGAGCGGAGAAATGTATCGCGCGGAGCGGAGAAATTTACCGCGCGGAGCGGAGAAATGTAATGCGCGGAGCAAAGAAATGACTTCCGCGGAGCCGTTTCACCGCGCGGAGCGAAGAAATACCCTCAGCGCAACCGTTGTACCTATGAGCCACAGTAGGATTGTCTATAGCTCAGCGCGCCAGCGTTACATAGAGACGGAACCAAAATCAAAGTTTGGCGCCAAAACTTGGCCGGTAAAAGAAGGAGTCGAGGCTCGGCCCCAAGACATCAATCAAGTTAGGTACATGTGCGATGTAGATGGGCGACTTGGCAAGCGAACAAACTGGCACAGGAATGTCACTGATCTCCTCAGTGGTGATATTAACAGAATGTTTCTTCGCTAAGCACAGCGACTCCGTACGGGCCATTTGTCGCATAAAACTTTCAAATGACATATTTCACTGAACTGTGAGGGGGCATCGGGACACATGGTAAATACATAGTGTGCAGTAGTACTGCGGATTGCACCCCAAATCCAAAATCCGCTAGAAAATTTCAGTTATCCCTCTCAGTACTTTGTAAATTAGCAAGTTATAAAGAACGGATAGGAAAGCTAGCTCCCATCTGTATCTTAATTAACTGGGGATTTCACTAGCGGTGCAAACAGCTAGGTGTGAGGGGTGGGGGGGGGGGGGGATCGTGGGTCCAGAATCAAACCCTTACTTAACACGGCAGGAGCAGATTAGCAATAGTCACCCTGGATCACCAGCTGATAATTCAGGTTTGACGTTCTAGAAAAGACTAACGCGGGTATTTAGGGGTTTTCCTTCAAATAATATAGCATACAGACCATGCCACGTTTCGTTTAAATTAATATCACATTATTTGTCCTTTTATGCTGGGGCCCGAACTGGGCACCCATCTACAGTATCATCGTTGAGTCACTTTCATGCTTGGTCATAGCTATAGCCTCAAACTATGGTTCACCGCATATTTAAGTGTGTATCAATACATGTAATGAGTTCCACTGACACTTTTAATATGTACGGTTCGTGAAAAATGCGCATGCGAAGTATGGAAATATATAGCTCTAATGTGATGTGATCCTCGCCCGGGCGCTTAATTTTGAGGTTAGATAAGAGTTGCTATGGCGATGTTGTCACATGCTCGATCCCCAACAAATAAAAAGTTTTCAATGGTTTCATATTAGAAACGCTAAATAAAATCAAATAAGTTAGAACCTGCTTTAGTCCCGCTGACATTCACTTTCACTCTATGAATAGATACACTGGGGATGAATCCTAGCATCAACCTCAGCTGGATCTGTCGCGTCCGTTATCACAGTCGCGAGTCCTGGACATTGTACACGCCAGGCGACCTCTCCAGTGTCAGCGTGCGGCAGGAACACGGACCGTACGTGTGTACGGTCTGCGCCCACTGGCCGGGAGGCAGCAGATAATTAATGGGGTGCTGACAGGGGGGACCCTGTTCATAGAGGGGGGCGTCCGGTCGCTAAAGTAGCGGGTTTTTCTCGGCATGTTGACCTGTTTCAATGCTCATCAGGAAGTGGCGGAATTAAGGAGATTCATTCATTCATTCACACTGGCAACAGATGAAGTGCAACTAGGCTTGCGTCTCCGAGTCGGTAGGCCAGTCCTAGGGAGGACCTTGCTGTAAATGTTTTTAAGTTAGTGTCTGTGAGTCTCTTCTTGAGGCCAATCCCAGGTGTTACCTGGCTCTAAATGTTTTTAATGGTAAGTCTAGATTCCACGGTAAGTCCTAGTTACTGCAGCGTGTCGGCTCCGTGATTTACGGTCACTAATTCATTGTCTAACCCGCAAAGAATATTCGAATACTTATGTTATGGTTAAGGCTTGTTTTTTCCCTTTTCCATTTTGGCTCGCGCACGTTCTCGCTTATTTCCACTTATATAAGTATGATTTTATTCCAGGGGCGTGGGGTGATTCGTCAAGACCCTCGCCATTATTTCACCCCCCCCCAAAACACCCCCTTACGAACTTTCCATCACGCTGCTAGCACACCGTAAGCGCGTGTGTGTGTCATGTGCAGGAGCAGTTAACCTATTTCCGCAAGAGCACTCCACGAACGAGAAAAACTCTAGCTGCCGCCAATATGCGCATGGTCACGTAGACCCGAAGTGTTAACCACCCCAGTCAGCTCTAGCCGCCGCCTATATACACATGGTCATGGTAGACGCATGGTAGACTCCTCATTTGTAAACCCGAAGCGTTAACGGCGATACCTGACAGAGTGAAGCAGGGAGAGACATCTCATTTGAAACCCGTTGGTAAGTCACTATTCATTTACTTGAATGTATCTATGCAATATATCCAGACCAATAGACTTATCCACTGGTTGGTGAATCATCCCCTTGTGTGATAGGCTGGGAACCGACCTGGAGCTGCTCGCAGCATACTAGGCCGGTAACGGGTAATTTTTAACCCCCCGGGATTGGCCGAGATGCATTAGTCGTGCATATGCCATGCCAAGTCAAAGTGGACTTTCATATAATAATAAACATACTTGTTTTAACAAATTAAGCGTGAAATTGTTGCATGCATTTTTACATAAGTTGGACATATGTCCTATTATGTGTATGTCAACTTATTTATACATATGTCCAATTATTTATACATGCATGTATGTCCAATTATTTATGCATATTACAACGTGAAATAATTTGGATACATATCAAATTAAATTGGGCACATACATAATTGAATTGGACACGGGCATACATAAGTAAATTAGACATATGTATTAGTGAATTGGACAGATGTTTAATTTAAAAAAGAATGATGACACTCGGAGGGATTTTCTCGACTTAGATACAAGATTAGGATTTAACATGGCATATGGAAACATGAGGACCGAGAATGGAGAGACATAGATCTATTGATCTTTTTTTGTCGGCAGCATGACATTTCGGAAAATACTGAATGAATCCGATATCCTCCTAATCGTCATCACCACTGTCACTACAATGGTGTTGACGAAATGAAATCATTGCGGTAGATTCCGTGATAGTTCAGTGGACTAACGACAAAATAAGATGAATTGTGCATTTTGTGGTAAAAGCATGAACGTTGGCACAGTTGTCCCTTAAAACTCTTGTGGGCAAAATTTAGCTATCGTCATATTTTACCGCTGGCGGCTTTGGCGGCCATTTTTTTAAATGGCGAAAAATCACACCCAAAATACCCAATATCTTAGAAACTAAGAGGCGCAGAGTCGCTATGTTAATGCCTAACCATAGGTTGTCGGGGTCGCTGAGTACATTCGGGGTCAAAGAATTAAAAAAGCTTTTGTTCAGTGTGCAACAGCAAGCGCCATCACTTTGCCATAATGGCGGCTATTTCACCAAAAGCACATCATATCTGGAAATCTAAGAGGTGTAGGAGCGTCATTGGGAGAACATCCATATGTACCGTGGTCGCAGGCATAAATACATTGATTTTCTCGAGATCTGGGATCATTTTACTAAGATCGTGTTTCTGTTGTAAAGTATAAATCTAGTCGCGTTGTACTTCACCTTTATTGTATCTGCTCGTAATGATATCAGCTATATTTACTATTTTATTATTATGTGTCTAACTTATATGTTGTCTGCATAGATCAAAAAAGGGTTCTACTACAGTCGGTCGCATGTGACCACCGCCGATCGACATTGACTCTTTTATGCCTTCCTGACAATAATATATAGTGGCACCCTATATCTCGTGTGTGTTATTTAGCTACACCCCGAACCGCTATATGACGTAATAATGACAATAATAATGTCTTCGACCCCAAAAATCTATGTTTAGGTATCAAAATAATGGTTCTACCCCTCTTAGTTTTCGGGATGTTTTCGAGATCAGTGTTAGCCTAGCCAGTCCGCCATCTTGAAAAATAGCGGATGCCTGGGTCCCAGAAACTTAACAACGATGTTTTGAGGTATTCGACCCGAAGCACCTATGTGTAGGTATTTAGTATCAAAAAAATGTTTTTCTGCGTCTTAGTTTTCGACATATGAAGTATTTTTGCTGCCCGTGTCTGCTATCGATACACAATAAAGATTTGTTTTGACATGTGTGTACACAAAAACGAAAATAACAGTGTTATCCTTTTTTGACCATGTTCATACTTCTCTCCGCAAAAGTATGCTCTCACGATCAGTTGAATTTAATTAATTTCCATTTTGGCTTTCCATGGTTTCGAGGCCAACCCCCTTCTTATGAGTAAGCATATGTCGTAATTAGATAATTCCTTAGATAAATTACAGTTTCGCGAACGTATATGGAAACAGTTATGAGGTACTGTATGGGAACATCAGTAATGTTCGTTTTTAATTTGGCGAATAAAAAAAGGCAGGTTTTCCTGCCCTGTTTAAAATGGAGGATACCCGCTACCAGCGGTCTGGCTGGTTCCCAGCAAACTTGTGTGCCCCACACTCTTTAGGTGTGAACTCATTTCCTTAGCTTCATCTTGACGGCCCCCTATGCAGTCCCACCGCACCCGCCAAATCTAAATCCGCATACCGGTAGTTTATGTTCATGCGCGCCTGAGACCTTTCCGGTGTAACATGACCAGCCGTCCACCCATGACAGCGCGTCCCATGCATTTCGGGTTTACGCGCGGGGGAAGGTACTAGTTATGGGGGGACACATTGTCATGAGCAGAATATACCTATGACCAGGTGTCCTCTTAGCTTAGCACGGGATTACCGATCCAGGTGGGTTAAGGGACAGGGGAGGGGGGGGGGTGCATGCTGTCACGTGGTAAATACAGCCATGACTAGATGTCCCCTTAGTCTAGCACGAGATTACAGATCTATGTGGGTGAGGGGACATGGGGAGGGGGGGGGGGACATGCCGTCACGGGTTAAAATACAGCCCTGACCAAGTGCCCCCTTAGCTTAGGATTGGATCACTGATCCATGTGGGTTAAGGGACATGGGGAGAGGGGGACATGTTGTCATGGGCTTAATATAGTTATGACCCAGTGTTCCCTAAGTCTAGCGCGAGATTACCGATCTAAGTGCGTTAAAGGGCATGGGAAGTGAGGGGGGTTATGCTGTCATGGGTTAAATACAACCTGACCTGGTGTCCCCTTAGTCTAGCACGAGATTACCGATTTAAGTGCGTTAAAGGGCATGGGAAGTGAGGGGGGTTATGCTGTCATGGGTTAAATACAACCTGACCTGGTGTCCCCTTAGTCTAGCACGAGATTACCGATCTATGTGGGTTAAGGGACATGCGAAGGAGGGGGGGGGGGGCGACATGCTGTCACGGGTTAAAATACAGCCATGACCAAGTGTCCCCTTAGTTTAGTATTGGATTACAGATCCAGGTGGGTTAAGGGACATGGGGTGAGGGGGAGTGGGGACATGTTGTCATGGGCTAAACATAGCTATGACTAGATGTTTCCTTAGTCTAGCGCGAGATTACCGATCAATGTGGGTACATGCCGTCACGGGTTAAAATACAACCATGACCATGTGTCCCCTTAGTTTAGCAATGGATCACTGATCCATGTGGGTTAAGGGATATTGGGGGGGGATGCTGTTGGCAGTTACTTGCCGTGAAATGGGTGCCCAGGGCGGGGGGGGGGGGTACTTAATGCATTGCTATGTTTAGGGAGGTTCTGCGATAAAGCTCTACAATTTTGGCCGCCAAAATCCGCTCGGTCGTGGCGTTTTAACGTCACTTAAATTTAGAAAAACAATACGGAAACAAATTGCAAGAAGTAATTAGTTTTTGCAAAAAGTTGCATATCCAGATCAAAATACAAATAAGAATCAGTCCTTGCAATGAATCATTCAAAATTTCTTTTGTCTATATTCCACGCATGGCCTCCTCTCTCACCCTGTCCCTTAACCAGCCCATGCCCGTGATATCAATTTACAACAGGTTTTCAACTTAGCGGTAAGCGTGATCAGCTTTGGTGCTTTGCGATGCTTTGTTATAAGTAGCAGTGCCGAGACAGTTCTGCGGTGTCTCAGGATTGACACATTTATCATATCTCAGCCGAAACGGCGATGTTTATTAGGTTTCTGAATTCATAGAATGGAACAATCGAGTTTTCAGCAAATTGTGACATGACACATGTGTAAATATCGCGTGGGTTTAGAATTGGCGGAAACTTAAATCATGATTGCGGGGAGGGGGGAGGGGGGTATAGTCTGTGGTGCCTGTGGTATAGAGTATAGGCGATCTTATAGCAGCAATGTTATATATGACATATAGGAAAAGGTTATATATGACATATAGGAAAAGGTTATATATGACATATAGGAAAAGGTTATATATGACATATAGGAGGTTAATTATACTCACCTGGTGTAACTTAATTACCATATATAAAATGTACACATATTTTCCATAAACTGACATAATTATATATTTAAATTATTAATAAATAAGTATTGCAAGTATAAAAGTTAATTTTAATAAGTGCTTTGTAAATTTAGGTTTTAATATATTTGTTTTATTTCAGCAGTTATAAGTATATATCTATTATTTCACTGCTGATTAACTAAGATTTAATATAAATAATAATTAATAATAATTAACAACTATTCTTTGTATCAAGATTTGATGTTAAAAGGAAAACTATATGGCAGAATTTGAATATCGCATACCACTTTAGATATAATTACATGTATACTTTATTAAATTTAGGTAGAATATATTCCATTGATATATGAGCTCAGATCACATAATTATTGGGCAGATCAGGATATATGGTTAATCTGCGCACCCTTTATTCTGACATGTCTTATATAGTTGCAAGAGTATGTAGAACTTTTGATACCACCCAATTTATTTGTATACATTGAATTGCATGCATATGGATAATCAAAGCTATATATGATGGCTGGATAAAACTATTTGCGATAAAATGCCTGATAATCAGTGGCTGAAGTAATATAATATAATGGTAGTATTATAATGTGACGATGTGAATTAAGAGCTGCTGTTTTAAGACATTGCAAGACATGGGGCGGATCCAGGAGGGGGGTCCAGCTACCCACCCACCCTTTGAGGGAAGAATGGAATTGTTCAATGAACAATTTCGACTATCTGCGGCATGGACGCAAGGTTTCAATGGTGGAACCCATGGTCGCAATCCACCCCCCCCCCTCTATCTGAGGCATATACCACCCCGCCAACCGATCGCAAGGCTCAATGTACCCTGCCCCACCCCCCTTTCAAACTCCTGGGTCTGCCCTTGGAAGATATGTCCCTCTGCTGGTGGTGAACTTGGACGTTAGCATGATAGTCATGTAATACAGTTGCTGTACACATTTCCTGTAGAGAAGCCAAGCCAGCAATCAGCCAGGCAAGTCTTCAGTGCTGCATATGGGTTGACCTGCATACAGATGGTTCTAAGGTTGAACTCTATCAAACATATAAAAAAGACAAAACATACACTTTAGATATATTACACATATTCACCTATTAATAGACGCAAGCACCGGTAATCCCATGATAACTTAAGGGGACACTTGGTCATGACTGTATTCAACCCCTGACTACATGTCCCCCCGCCCCTCCCCATGTCCCTTAACCCGCATAGATCGGTACTTCCGTGCTAAGCTAAGGGGACACCTCGTCATGACTGTATTTACCACGTGAAAGCATGCCCCCCCCACCCCCTTCCCATGTCACTTAACCCACCTGGGTCAGTTATCCAATGCTAAACTAAGGGGACACTTGGTCATGGCTGTATTTTAACCCGTGACAGCATGTCCCCCCCCCCCCTCCCCATATCGCTTAACCCACATAGATCGATAATCTCGTGCTAGACGAAGGGAACATCTGGCCATAGCTATATTCAGCTCATGACAACATGTCCCCTCCCTCCTCTCCATGTCCCTTAACCCACCTGGATCAGTGATCCAATGCTAAACTAAGGGGACACCTGGTCATGGCTGTATTTAACTCATCACAGCATGTCGCCCCCACCCTAGGTCCCTTAACTCACCAAGCTCGGTAATCTGGTTCTAGACTAAGGGAACATCTGGTCATAGCTATATTCAGCCCATGACACCATGCCCTCCCCCTTCCCATGTCCCTTAACCCACGTGGATCTGTAATCCAATGATAAACTAAGGGGACACCTGGTTATGGCTGTATTTAACCCGCGACAGCATGTCCCCCCCCCCCCTCCCCTTCCCATCCATTAACCCACCTAGATCAGTGATTCAATGCTAAACTAATTCGACACTTGGTCTTGGCTGTATTGTAACCAGTGACAACTCCACCCCCCCCCTCCCCATGTCCCTTACCCCACCTGGGACGGTAATCCCGTGCTAAGTTAAGGGGACACCTGGTCATAGGTATATTCAGCCCATGACAATGTGTCCCCCCATAACTAGTACCTTCCTCCGCGCTTATACCCGAGCTGCAGGGGGGGGGGGGGACGGCTGGTCATGTTACACCGGCACCATAGTATATATAAATGGTGGGCGGGTGGGCTCAGGGGCCGACTCTGGCTACTCTATCTCGGATGTATATATGCGGGACTGCGATGTTTGGCAGCAAAACGTCGGGGGGGGGGGGGGGGCAAGTGGGGTCGTGGGACCAAATCACGAAAAATAAATGATTTTATTCCCAGATTACGGTGAATTAAATTGGACTCCCCGCATACAATGGAAGGGACGTATACATGATATACATTTCCCAATTCACGGTTATTTAATCTTAAGATTCTCAGTTTACGATTAATGAGAATCCTTGACCATGACAATCGGATAATATCACATTCCAAATTCACAAAGAATTACTTTACTCATTCTTCCCAGTCCACGGTGAAATCCAAAGCCCATTCCTGAGGAAATACACCATGTGTATATTTATATATACCCCCCACCCCCCAAATCAGACCTGAGCGATCAAAACCGTATTTTTTGCGCCAAGTGACGTAGATACAGCTTTCGTTTAACTGTTGAGGGAGGTGAAGGGTTTATATAGATATCCATATAAATTTACATTTTTGAGAAAATTTGATGCAATTTGTTAAATTTATATTATCTGGGATTGTGTTTTCACCTACTCTGTTGGGTTAGGAAGTTCTTAACAATATATGTCTCATGCGTACAGCGCAGCAGCTCTTCAAACGGGAACCTACATTTACGTAACGAAACGTCGAATGATCGCCGCTGACTATTTCTTGAGGTTTTAACGCGTCATATGGGATCATGATAAATAATTGTAATGGAGCTCCCAAATAAAATTAAGGGATATTCTATTTTGATGGAGCGAAATTTTGGGATTAATATCTTGAAAGTTCCTTTGGACCGAGGGGCCGCACTTTAACATGGGACTCATACGACCGAGCAGCTAAAATGTCGAATATCGGACAAAGGAACATAGCTGTAGCTACGAAGGATGAAGAATCAAATTTGTCAGAGGAAGTAGCTCATTAAGGTTAGCAACCCATAATAAGCCTCGGCCATTTTGAGCAGACCTCGGTAAACATCGGCAAACATCGGCGGGCTGTAGCCCTGAGATTTTACGCAGTCTTAATGAAACAAAGCACGAATAAAACACAGCAAAGGAAGTGGTGACATAAGTAAAATGAATAGAGCATCGTATAATAAGCTTGGGCGATTTAGAGAAGACCTCGGTAGACATCGACAAACATCGGCGAGTGTCAGTAAAAAGGGAATCCCTAACTCGTTACGGTCATTCACATGGGAATCCCCAATTCGTGACGTCATTCACATGGTATTTCTCCGAGAATGGCTCTTTGGGATCAATTCGAAAAATTCAAGAAAAAACATCGAGAAAACGTGTGAATAGTTCAGAAAATATTTGTGTAGATGTTAATTACATTATAACCAGATTTTTTCAAATGTGAACTCAAGGCGTAAATTACTGATCATTGGTGTGAAATAAGCTGCGCCAAAGAATATTTGTGAAATGACATTTTCAAGTTCAGGATCTGTTTCTCGGGATATTTGCACGGCTACCTATATTTTTCTCTATTTTTATTACAAAAACTTACATAAGCGTGGTAGGTGTCAACTTTTGGTCATTTTGTGAAATGGGGTGTACTTATGTTTTGGAGAATATGTTTTTAACGGGGCGGTAAAGTATCATAACAATTAACCCGAAGGTGTGTAATTGGGTATACTTTCATAAAATAATCACAAATACAGAGTTCTTTTACCTTGCTATTATGGGTTACTTACCTTAAAGCGCGATCTATGCTCGTTATCCGCACAAGTTATCGCTATCGGGGTACAAAGTACCCGATCCCGTACAAGTTGTGACTCAAGCCAATGCAGTCCCGAGCCCGCTTGGAGTGGGGGGCGGCAGAAGAAGCTAGAAGAGGGGGGTACCGTCCTTTTGTGCATGCTCTCTCTTTCCTCGGACCACAAACATATTCTCTCAATGTGCTCATCTAAGACTGAACATTAACTTTGTTCCCTTTCATCCTGGCATATTCCCGATTCTCGATTCTCTATCCTTGATATTTCTGTCAGCTAGCCTCTTCTTCTATATACGTTGCATCAGTGTCAGTGTCTGCTTTACTCCCACTCCACTCCACATGCCTCGTAGGCCTATGGCACGGGCGGCACTCCCATCATTGTAGTAAGGTAGTACCTGCCCCCCGGGAGTGAAATACTACGGGACAATTTTCAACTTCTTCCCCTGAATATAGACATAGATGTCCAACAACAGCTTAGACTCTAGGGAGGGGGGGGGGGTTATCCAATATGGACTGGATCAGCCCCTGTTTAAGGGGACCAGGACAATCCCCCTTTCCCCCCCAGACAATGACCCCCTCCCCCCCCCCCCCCCCGACCATTCCGCCTCGGACAATCCCCCCCTGGACAACTCTCACCTGGACAACTCCCCCCCCCCCGGACAACTCCCCCTCCACGATCCCCTGGGCTATCACAACTCTTGTCATAATGTTATGTAGGTCTTCTTTAATTGAAGGAGACGTGCCCACTAGGCATGGTACTTCAAGAGTGTGGACCAGTGAACAACCATCGGCATTAATGGTGCAACCGAGCGGATCAGAGGCCCAATCAGTGACATTAGTGGCGCATAGGCAGAACGACCCGGAAGCAATGGCATACGTGGAAGGGGCCGGACCAGTAGATGGCCTGCATACGACCTATCATATGACTGTTCATGATATTCAATCGATGCATACATTTCTTAAGCATGTGAAAAGAGGTAAGCAACACGAATAATATGACTTTGTCTTTTCTTTTCATGAAATGTGGGTAACCAAATTTTTTGCGTCCCTGGAATGTCCAATAAATATTTTGTGTTTGTTTTAGAGTGGAATATTTGCGTTTTACATGTTTGTAAATTGGGCAATGTTTTAAATAGTTATGCATCTTTATAACCTGGTCGCATGCAGATACATGCTTTATTTCAGGCGGACATAATCCACACCTCACAGTCCGGACCACGTTGGCTGGCGGTTCAGAGGCCGAAGAAGAGGCCGATCTGACTCAACTGAGATTAAAGAAGGCTGAGCTGCGTGAGACATTCAAGCTCAATGGTATGGGTGAAATTATTGAAATTCAGTCCGGATCGCTGCTGATCATACTGCGCATTGAGAACCTGGACCAAATAAAGAGTTTACAACAAAGGACATATCTTGACGAAGGCAAGAAAAAACTAGAGGATGTCTTGAAGAAGGGTAGAGAAGATCGTGCTGTAAGCAAGGCTGACATCGGCGGACTCACTTTACAGGCCGATGAAAGTGATCTCGAAAAAGCTACCCACTTTTTCAATACTGGTAAGTATCCGGATTAGAATGCATTTACACCCCTCGCTTAACTGAAAGGTCCACCCGGTCATCTAAACTCAATATACAACACAATATGAAACCCAATAGAAATCTACCCACCCCTCCGTCGTCTGCCGTCCACATGCAACAAGTGAAGTGCGAACTCCCAGGGTAGCCCCAGCTCTGTGGTTGTGGGATGGGCAAAAATCTGACAGGGCCCTAATACAGCCGCAGATCGAATCAAGCCTGCAACCACGGAACCGGTTGCCGTCACAGTGCAAACTAATCAACACTCACCGCCAAATATTCTCATCTGCTCAAATAATATGTCTTATGTATGTGTATAATATATCTTATGACAAACGATGTGATGATCTATCTTGATGTCAGTGATTTACTTGATTGGCACTATAGGTGGAATAATGAAGTTTGTTTAACTATATAATTAAATCCTACATTGATCAAATTATAAACTTTGTATTAGCAAGCTTAGATATTACGCTACCCTTCCAGTTCCAGTCCTTTTATCCGACAGGTTTCATCACGGAACACGTCAAGTTCCTGTTCTGCCATGAAAGGCGTTGCTGGTACTGGACCGTGGACATGGAGGTGTTGCATGGTCTGAATGTGTTTGCGGTACAGGCCGGCGCACAAAGTGTATTAAGACGTCGCTTGCGGTGGAATGAGGTGAAGGTCCTCACGAGATTACAATGTGCCAAGCAAGCCCCACCATGTGGGAAACCAAGACCGTGTCTGATTTGTAAGTATGAATCAAATACTAGGAGTGCCTTCTCCGTTTTTTTGTTATGTCTACCGATCGTACCCTTACCACATTTATCGGAGTACCATTGATATATTTATGTGATTGGGTGTGATGTAGAGCCGACATTTTCCGTAATCGACGATAGATATGTTCTGTCAAATGCCGTCGAGACGTTTTGAATCAATTGTCATTGCGGCAAAAGCCGTTTAATGACGCAATTTTGCGACATTTATTGTCCTATTTGCGACAATTATCGTCGCAACAAATGTCGTTTACGACAAATGTCGGTTCTATATCCTTTCTGGGGCAATATCAGCTAGATTAAGGATAACGCTCCCTAGTATTATAAGTTCCACACAAACTGTTTTTTTTGAAAAATAGATATATTGGGGAAAATACACGATTAATTTATGATATGAAGGAATATCTTATACAGGCAAACCGACCAGGTCTAATACTTCTAGTGGATTTTTAAATGGCTTTTGACTCGATAGATTGGGATTATCTCATAAATACATTAAAAGCGTACCAATTTGGCGATAAATTTGTCAGATATATTCAAATATTATACACAAATTCTGAAATTTGCGTAACTAATAACGGTAGTATATCCACTTTTTTTAAACTGAGCAGAGGTTGTCGTCAAGGAGACCCAGTATCACCATATTTATTTATTTTGGCAATAGAACCATTAGCACAATATATAAAGCAAAATAAAGATATTAAAGGCATTACAATTGGAAATGATTACTATGTACTCAGGCAATATGCAGATGATACATGTTTACTCCTAAACGGAGAGGAGTCTTCATTAAGAGCTGCGCTGAAAGCCTTTAGACTTTTTCAATTAGTCTCAGGCTTAAAGATTAACTTGGATAAAACACATGCTGTATGGATAGGAAATAAGGCTGGGTCAGTAGAACAGTTATGCCCGGAATATCATCTACATTGGACTTATTTCAATGCAGAATTAAAGCGAACGGTCAAAATAAACTTCGAGGCAAAAGAGGTAGACATTTATCAGATATGAAGAAGGTATAAATCCAAAGCGCTATCGCTCATAGGTAAGGTCACTGTAATTAAGACTTTACTAATCCCGAAGCTTATTCATTTTCTTTCAGTGTTACTTCTAACGAATAAAATTGAAGGGAAACTTCAGCGAATGATAAATGGTTTTCTATGGGATGGTAAACGGGTTAAAATATCTTCTCTTGTATTAGCGCAGGAATATTCAAACGGGGGCTTAAAGTACACCCATGTTCCTAGTTTGATTAAAGCGTTAAACGCTGTTTGGGTAAATAGAATGCATAATTCCTGTAAAGACCCCTGCTGGTTAACACTTGCGAGATATATTTTAGTCGGAAAAAACGTGGAACTCATTTGGAGACTAGACCAATTGTCATTGCGAACCTACTTAAAACATATTAAGAGCACCTTCTGGAAAGAAGCATTGTATGTCTGGAGTATCTTTCAGAAAAAAAAAATACCAGGCAATGAAACATTACACCTTCTGGAATGCCTGGTACATAAAAAAATCCTAATCTGCAAAAACTGAAACAGTTAATGATACAAAATAAATGTGTACTGATTCAAGATCTCCTTGTAACGAATAAATTTATTTCGGATGACAATTTTAAAGCAAAATATAATTCTGAAATTAACTATTTAGACTACCTCTATCTAGTAAGAGTAGTAAAAGAACATTGGTCACTAGAACACATTTGTAGTAATAGCCGAGGGGTAAAAATGGATCCATTAAATGGCTTTTATATTAGCAAGAAAGCATGCAATTATGTTTATACGACTTTGATAGAGGATGGCTCGCTGATGACAAAGAGAAAACTGAGATGGAATAACATATTAAAAGTAGATGATTTAAATGTTAACTGGACGGAAATCTATACTAGAACATTTAAAACTACATCAGATAGAAAATATAATGCGTTTCAATATAAAATGTTGCAACTAATATTGCCCACAAATCACCAGCTCTATCTATGGGGTATAACTGAGACGGATCATTGCCCTTTGTGTAAAACTGAAACGGAAACAATAGAACATTTATTTTGGTCATGTGGGGAAACCCGGATGCTTTGGCAGCAAAGTGAAATATGGCCCTTTTTAGATATTACAAGCTAGTTATCGATGGAAAACATTCTTTTAGGCGTGACAGATGCAAAATATCAATTGATTGATCAAATATTCCTTACCTTTAAGAAATATATTTATAAGACACGATGTTTGGGTGATAAGTTGAATGTAAATTAAGGGTTTCGTATGTTGAAACAGTTATACGCTGTAGAATATTATATAAGCGAAAGAACCCCTGGTGGAAAAAGAAGCCAAATGTATAAGTTAAAATGGGAGGGTCTTGAAAAGTTTTTTGCCACTGTATGACTGGAGGTGCTGCTATTTTCTGCAGGTTGAAAATAACCATATCCTATATATCTCTTTTGGGGTACTGTATAATGTGTTGGGGGTGTGCTGCTCGTTTATCGTGTACTGTATACTGTCTGTTCTGTGCCTTGATGAAATAAAGAATTATATAAAAAAATAAAAATAAAATAAAAAAAAACATTATTGGAGACAAATCGCTGTTTAGTATGAGCAAGATTCCTTCTCTCTAGCTTCCTGACGATGAATGCACCTGGCCCTTATAGCTCTCAGAGTCACGCCGAACCCCCGGCTATATATACAGCTGCCCACCAGCTACACATCGACAAGGAGTAGATTTATGTTACAGTGATTTTTAACAATTTCTTTTAATTTTAGGTAAGACACCAGCTAATTCCATATATGACGAAGAAAGGCCGTTTGGTGATTGCAACGGTATGAAACCAATTTACTACTCACACGAATGTGTGGTCATATATGATATAGGTAGCACATTTGATTCATTATTTCATTTAATTGCGCGGATAAACCTGTCATGGTTTTAACATAAAGAAACTGAATGTCATGTTTACTGTCACATATCATAAAATATATATGTATATATCGTTAGAATAGAAAGAAAAAGTAATGCAAAGACTTTATGCGAGCCCATCCTCAATCCAGACATGCCGGTGACGCCTACACCCCCGATTGAAGAGACTGGACTTCCCTGTCCTGGCGGCTCAGCTGACCATGACGCGCGCGGAGATGCCGATGCCGGAGGTAGGTGTTGTAGTCTGATAAAACGTACTCACATCCAGGTATACGCCCCGCCCCAATGTCACTTTAATCCCCGGTCGCCCTTGAAACGGTCTCATATATAAATATTTGTATCGCTATATGTATCTGAGGTATGGCGGCAGATCTAGACTTAAGTACCAAAGTACCTGGGTATATCCTAGCCCTGAAACATGCCTCTCTGGGCACGCTCGGTAAACCGGAGCGACAGAGAGCCATGGCTTGATCTTCCATTTTTTACCGAGAAACGAGGGGGTTGCGCTACTTCGTTCTAAATATATTAAAACTTTCATTAATATCACCCACCAAAATGTTATATGTGTGTTCCTGAAACATTTATAAAGACTTACGAAATGTAATTGAGGTTGTTTCCCACTTTGCGTAAACGCATCGAGCGAAATATTCCGTGTAAACAATCATCCGCGTCTCCGCACAGCCATTTGATAATTTGTAACTTGGCAACCTCGTAATGTGACCTACCAATAACACTTTTTGTAACAACGTTTAACGCGATCGCCATGCAGACGGCGGTCCCGTCATGTCACGTACGTGGTATGTAAAAACGGTTGATTTCAATGTGTCGGTTTCGAGTTTCTTGCATCTTATTTTCGGCGAGCTGCTTCGTATCGGCTGTATTTTATTTTACGTGTCTGCTGTATTTGACGTGTCGGTATCGGCAGACGACTTTGGGAATTGTAACACCTAACCTTGTAGTTCTTGTTGATGGGAGTCGCAGCAGGTCTTTTCTTGGATAATCTGTGTACCTTTCGCTTTCCCATCCGAGAAGGCTTCCCTATCGGTCCGCATACACGTGTAACAGTCTGCACATATGAGACCGCCAACCCGCCGGGTTGGAGGGAAAATAATTCTAGCTGACGACAGGGTTAGTGGTCAGTAGGAGGAGGTTGCACGGATTCCTTACATCTCAATAATGGTCTACAAAATATGGTTGAAGTCGTAAGCACAACTTTTGCCTTACATGAAACTAGATTTATAGCTTCTGCGATTCTGACGTTTCGACCAACACAGTGCAACTTTTATTTCAACCAAAAGCTAACAAACTACAACAAAGAACCAAAGAGGGCCACGGGTGACGTTTGCAACATTGTATCTTTCTTTTTCTATTTACGTACTACATTTCCATAGAGACGCGCACTCGCGTCACATAACAGATTTGTAGCATGTGTGATCAGTGTTAGCGTGCGGAAAATAAGCGTAGACCAAACACTGACTTCCGAAAGCAAGACTCAAACGTTACCATGTTTTTCTCAATAAAATATGCATTAGATCTGATACCTAAATCAGCCCATCCTGGAATAACCAGTCTCGGCAATGAAAGCTTGGTGAAAAAAAAGGCCCGGTGAGTCACCATTTGTGTAAACAACATGAATACAATATAATATTAATTATTAATAATAATAATAGAGCAAGATCTATGACTAGAAGGATTGTTTGACTCGGGTAAATCACTTCAAAACTTATGAGAACAACGAAAACACCCCCTTTCCACTGAAAGTAGTGTTCAAACTACGAACTTCAGGCCCGTATCCGCCATTTTAATCTGTGAAAAGTGATCTAAACCTCACCAATGACAGGATCAAAAGTTGAGCCGATCAGGTCGCATTTTGAGCTCGCAATTTACAATTATATAAACAAAACTAGTTCTCTATGTAATATAAAGTTGTGAGCGCTATGATTTTCTTCTAAACCTCCTGACAAAAAGACCCTTTTTGGGCTGGTAAACAGCACAGCATGTGGGCGCAAAATTGAAAATCTGCCCGCCACAATTTAAACTGCCCTGCCCATCCGGCCGGCGGGTCTCTGGCTAATACGCGGCCGAGACATCATGTCCACACGCGACACATTTGTGTTGGTAAACACTTGGAGTTTACATGATGGAAGCTGACGCTGAGATGGACAAATATGGAATAGTTGTGCTCGAATCGTTTTCAACCATCACACTAACAAAACTCGCCAAAAATAATAGGAGAAGTCTGCTGAAACAGACCCGTAAGATAAAATACAGCCAACACGAAGCAGCTCGCCCAAAATAAAAACCCCAAAACAATCGAAACCGACACATTGAACTCAGCCGTTTTACCTGTTTACATGCCATGTAAAATGACGGGACCGCCGTCTGCATGGCGATCGCGGTAAACGTTGCTACAAAGACTTTTATTGGTAGGTCACGTTACGAAGTTGCCAAGTAACAAATGGCTGTGGGGAGACGCGGATGATTGTTTACACGGAATATTTCGCTCGATGCGTTTACGCAAAGTGGGAAACAACCTCAATTACATTTCGTAAGTCTTTATAAATGTTTCAGGAACACACATATGGTGCGTGATATTAATGAAAGTTTTAATATATTTAGAACGAAGTAGCGCAACCCCCTCGTTTCGCGGTAAAAAATGGAAGATGAAGCCATGGCTCTCTGTCGCTCCGGTTTACCGAGCGTGCCCAGAGAGGCATGTTTCAGGGCTAGGTATATCCAGGAAGAAGTTTTGCATTATACACGTGCAGTTAATCTGTAACAATTGTTTGAATAATATTAACTCGGAAGCAAACAAGGTTGGGGGGGGGGGGGGGGCGGGGGGTCCCCGTAAGACAGTGAAAACGATAAAGTCTAAATTGGTATTGAGGCGGATATAGTGATCGTGATTTATTTCCTTTTCCAAGGCCATTAGGCTCATAACTCACAATAGTTATACATTAAATACCCACAAATGTCTACAGCATGATATATGGGTATGAACAATATTTGAGCATTATGTGACTGAATCTGTGAATACCCCTCTCTGCTCAACAGTGCAGACAAACATGGTCAAATTCCGTTGAGGGCAGGGCGTTGTCATGAGTTGGTTGATTCAAAAAGACTTGGCCAACGTTCAGTGCACCTATATCAGGGCAAGAATGCAACATAACAAAACACGATACTCCTAGTAATAGTGACAGTAATGTCGACTTGTCTTCAGTATTCACCAATTATATAGGCTAATAATGTACGGTTAGGTCTGGTCGATTGCGAGTATATGGGCTGAACACGACAGGCTTCAACAATATTCACCGTAAATGGGGTTGTTGGGGAATTAACTGTTTTAAAACAACAATATGAGCTAAGTCGACTGAGGTACCTTATGTTCTAGCACCATTCACTTCTCATAGACTGTTATTAAGACGAAAATCTACGATTTTCGTCTTATGTCGGTGTGTTCGGTTTGTCTGTCTGTCTGTCTGTCTGTCTGTCGGAGCATTATCTGTCGAATGCCTAAAGATATCGTTCTCTTCTTTTACCAAAACATTCCGACAGCCAATCGACAGGTCAAGTTCGTGAATGGGCAATATAACTCAAAGGTCAAGGTCACGATGACGTCATACGTCCAAAACACATTTTCCGCTCTAGCTCTCTTAATATTGCAGTTAGAGAGCCGCAATTAGTGTCAAAATACTCAGCTCCTCAAAGTCTTTCTCGTTACTGACATCAGATTTGATGTAGGATGAAAAGTTTTCGCGCCACGGGCTCTTGAAAATTGACAACTTTGGATTTTTTTTTTTTTTTTACAAAGTTTGAGATATCGACTTCTCCTTCTGCATAGATAATGCCACGGCCTACCGTCAGACCAAGTTTGTAGATGGGCAATCTAGGTCAAAGGTCAAGGTCACAGGAATTTTTCACATTTCGCTTAACCATTGAAAGGTAGGACCAAAAATCGGAAAAATCACTACTACTGTCTTAGTTTTCATCTAATGACGCTCACCATTATTTCTGTTATTGGGCCCATAGGTACGTTATATATCGCATCAAAATTGTAAAAATCGCCCGAATAGTTTTCCCGCTAAAAATTCCCAAAGTTTAACATGGGATCCTACGGCAGCATTTTGGCGGGAAAGTGGTCTCAATTTCTCCGTGAAGGGTGAGACAAACGTCACCTGGCGTGATACATGACATTAGTAATTGGGCACGAATAACTATATTGGTCAAGGTCACGCTTCCAAGGTCAAGGTCGCAGCAAGGTCAAGGACGCGAAACATGTGTTCCCGCGTAACTTCGTTAATATCGCGTCTAGAGATTCGTTGTTTGTTGGAGAGTATTCTGCGGAGAGAGGCGGACACGCATGACTGGCTCAAATGTTTCCGGATACTGAACGATTTTCGAGTAATCGGCCAATCTATATTCAGCGTACGTGTCAAGTGGCGTTTTGAACTTTGCAAGGCCATAACTCGGTTAATATTTGAGATAGGGAGCCCAGATTTGGCATGAATGGAGAGAGAAATGTGAGCTAGACTTATCAAAACCACCTCAGAAATGCTCTAGGACGCTTAGTTTGGCCGCTAGAGCGCTCACAAGAGGTGCACCCCCCTCCATGCCGACGCTCCCATTATGAGTCAACGGCGATATGGACCGGCACTCTTTCGGGGTTGCGATGGCCGCCGTTCGCTTAATAGCGACGCTAGAGAGTCGGGATTAGTTGCAAACGACGGGCAAACGTCGACTTGGATATGGAAACCGCCTTCACATTTTGCCTATCACGCATAGTTTTCCCGCTAAAAATTCCCAAAGTTTAACATGGGACCATACGGGAGCATTTTGGCGGGAAAATGACCTCCCCAATTTCTCCATGAAGGGGACATCTCAGACAAACGACACCTTGCGTGAAACATGACAGTAGTATTTGGGCGGAAAGTACTATATTGATCAAGGTTACGCTTCCAAGGTCAAGGTCACGGCAATGTCAAGGTCACGGCAAGGTCAAGTTCAAGGTCACGAAACATGTTTTCGAGCGTAACTCCGTTAATATTGGGTCTACAGATCCACGGTTTGTTTCAGAATATTCTTCAGAGACAGGCGCAAAAGTAATGTGCCCTCAGATTTCACCTCACATTTATAGTTTTGGAATTATTGGATCATCAAATTGTAACCTAATAAAAATTACCTATATGTGGTGCAATATGTACCAATATTACTAATATCATGTGTGCTAAATTCCAACGAAATCGAACCAGCAGTTTGGACGCAAAGAAATAATCAAACATTAACATGGCCAATCCCATTATAAAGATATGACGCGTGAGTACGCAATGACGTTTCGGCCTATCCCCCAATGTTGTCGCTAGCCCTTTGCAATTTTATTGTCAAAAAGGGACGCCAGCAGGCCGAATGTTTCATCAACCGAAATGTGTTTCCAGCATAAAAACAAAAAAATATTAATACTCGGTACCCAGTTGGGTTTGAACACCCAACCTTCATGCCCACTGTCGAACGCCTTATCCACTACGCCAAAGTGCCGCGTTGTACGTATATGCTACTGTTTCAGAAGTCCCCAAACCCGCTCGATCAGTCATATTTCATACGAAATCCTGCCCTCGGTCTTCCATAGGCTCGACCGAAGCACAACATCCGCCCGTCTCGATCTTTATATCTCGCACCACAACGAAACAGGTCCACATTGGGTAATATTGGGTAAATATCCGCGGTTTGTTTCAGAGTATTCTTTAGAGACTTTTTGGAGATTCATATATTCTCGCTATCTTCCAGCTATGTTATAAGCGGGATTATGAATGCGGCCCCTTTATCTGTGACCTTTCATAGTTATCGGCTCATGGTCAGTTGCACCTATCCCCCGATTTTCGTCTTTCCTCTCAAGCTATGCTTGACAAATTCTAGTTTTGGTGCTCAATTCACCCAAAAAGACTTGTTCATTTTGCAATCCCTGATTTTCTCATGCAGCGCCGTCGTTACATGTTATGAAAGTAAGGTCATATGGCTAAAGACTGGCAACAGCTGCAGGCCCCAGAAATTTACTAGCTGAAGAATCAATAACAGATTGTGTGATACTATGCTTTATATATTAGCAATGTCCCTTAATTGAACCATAAAGATAATAAACACGAATATTTAGCCGGCAAATGTTGTCAGTGAAAGAGAAGTAGTGAAGTAGAAGAACGAGTATTATTACGAGTTGGTGGTCATGTTAACTAGTCCAATAGCATTAAATCTGAAGGCGGCCAAAATGCCGTATTCTGACCCGAACCGCCCTGCTGCCCATGCAATCGACAATCGTTGCCATAGCGACACTGCATAGAACAATGAAACATGACGTCACGCACAAAAGAATTGTAGTTATAGCTTTAAATGGCCCGCTTACATGTCTAGTTGCCTAGTTGCACGTGCCATGTTTCTTGGCAACGATAAATATGGTATAGAAAGGCGACTGGCCAACTATATGTGGAAAGGCTTACGATTTGCGGACAGTCAGTCCCAAAATGCTTTACTTTGGTCGTTGCATGCGGATATTAAACCAATGAAGCAGAGACAAGTCAACACTTTAAATTTAAATTCGACTCGTAATAATAGTAAGAGCGCGAGTTTTGCATGGCGTTCGGCATTTTATTGGCCCTTCATCAAGCTGTAGCAGCCCTTCATTTTCAAAATTGGCGGGCTGTTACAGCTTGATGTCGGGCCAATACAATTGCCTAACGCCCCGCAAACTCGCGCTATTGTCATATTAACAAAGTAATCTCCCTTCGCCACTTTAAGATAATGCTCTCTATAATTGAAATTATAGGTGTTTTGTGGCAAAAGCTCCGAGCAACTTACGAAGTAGTCCACACCATTTGATATCAAACATGGCGACCTGTTATGGACAGTTAAATAAGATTCGTCTCGAAGTATCTGATGGGTCACCCTAGGGGCTCACCGAATGTCACCGAGCAACTCCTCTTCCCATATGCCTAGTTCAAAGCAAACTTAATGATGTCAAACTTCATCAAGTTTTAAAGCAATAAGCTGTGATGAAATTGCTAACTGACACCTTTGTCTGACCTGTAGCGGCTGTAGCGGAGCTCTCTTTACCGGTGGAGGATACTCAGCCACCCGAACCATACCCAGGCCGGCAATCTATCGAGCAAGTGATGAGATTGGTCGGCGCCGTCGAACGCAACCCCATATTAATTACTGCTATAGGTAATAGGTATAGGTAATTATTTGGTCAGGATAGAAATGACTTTCAGAATAACTTTGCATTTTCAATCAAGCAAACTATTTGGCTACTAGTTCATTACAAATTGGACAGTTATCTGTATTCTTTCCTCGTATTTATTCGGTAGGGGTTGAACAGATGGAGGGTCAAATCACTGTGCGCTTCAATGCGGAGGACCGCCTTGACCCCGATCGGCGTGGTGACATAGAACACTATCAGGGACAACCTTTGTTAGACTGGTTGGGCATTGCTGATACGCAACGCCTCTCAGAAGGATCACTGTTGCTGGCTATAGTCTTGCTGTCACGCGAGGAGCTAAAGACTATCAAATGCCAGGATGTTCAGGATTTAATACTCGAGAGGATGCGAATGCGGCTGATAGAACAACGGAAGGCTCATGGTGTTCCGGTCGGTGCGCTAGAGTCACTGACATTAGAGATCTCCCCAGAAGCCATACGCAAATTGGAGGAATTCTATGCCGCAGGTACGCGAAATTGTCACATCCACTATTTTTAGCTTTTTTTAGCTACAGAAGTATACATTCAAACTACTGAATGAGCTTTGTTCCTTTCCAAATCTATTCCTCAGGCACAAACTAGTTTTGCCCAGACGAAACATCATTTTGTGATTTTACTAACTGAAAATCTTTCGTCACATCTGAATATATTTGCAAAGTGGTATTTTGTGGATAAAAGTTCATCTGTTGGAGCAGAACTCGATGGCATAATATCCTTCAACCAAGACATAATACAATTTATGTGGACAAAATACGGTTTCGTCTGTTCCACGTTTTGTCAAGAAATAAAGTTTTGGCAAAAAAATTAAGTTTTGTCAACGAAAAAAAAAAGAAGTTTATCTAGGCAATGTGGAAGTTTGTGGTTGGAATAAAGCAGGTGACACTTCACGCTATGTACAAAACAGCGGCCGATTGAGCATTTGATAATTTGGCGGCTCAATATATCACAACATATTGCATACATGAGTACTACCACATGTTAATCTACTCCCCTAGTAATAACTCATACCGAACGGAAGAAGTATGCCTGTAAGGTACTCATTGAATGTAGCCTGAACTGCGTTAAATTAATGAACGCAAGCAATGTACGAAGTTCACGTATACATGCACTGTATTAAATTAATTTACTCTTCTATTGTGTAAATGAATAATTTCACTGTACTAAATGTAGATATATACTGTACTAAGTTAATGTAAACGTGTACCGTTCTAACACAAAATTGCGTTGACATCATGCTTAATGCATCAGCGCTTACACCGTACATAGGCCATGTATACGTTTGATATTTAAGAAAGGTGGTGTGTCTTTCCTCTACTTAATTTGTACTTCTCGTGGTATTGATCTAATTCTTTCTAAACTTAATTTTGGACAACCCTGACTGGGTGTTCGTTCCGAGATCGCTCAGCTCAACACGTGGTGGCGAAGGCAATGAGGCGAAACGCAGTGGTCAAGTTTTGATGATTTATTAAACCCTTAAACTCAATAAGACACAAGTCACGAACTCCGATAACGGTGTGTAACTTACCTAGCAGCAGTTTGTTAACTGTCTGCCAGGTGAATCCGAACTAAATAAAAGCCCTACTCCCCTCCTAGCTTGCTAGCTGAAACCCCGTCCTCCCGCAACGCCGCTGACTGACTAACTGCTGGCTAAACTCAACCCAAGCGGTGACATCACTGCTGTAGTTGCTATAACAACTCACGCGAGCAAACTACAGTATGGCGCACAAGTATGAACCTAAAATACCGCATACGGTCATACATTTCTTAAGGAATACATCTTCATACTGCACTAATGACATGTGAACGTCCATAGAAACATAAATCTAAGCGCATTCGGTTCTAAATAGCAATCCCTCATATTATTCGAAAACTAATGTGCCCTCATATGGCCATGGTAGCATTGAATAATATGATGATATTTTATCTGACAAATGAATTTCAATTTGTTTCGTGGGAAATGACCTAGGCGCACTGCGCGATCTTCTTCTGTGTTAGCTTCTCAAGAAATGTACCAATTATCATTACCTTTAGTGGGAAAAAAGTCAACAAAGTCAACATTTCGGTGCATCGACCTGTATTAGTCTGTCCCACAGGAAGTGTGTATAATGGCATATGATTTGTATGATGCAACGAGGGAAGAACCAACATCTGGCTTGGTTATAACCGATGTACGGTAGCGGCTCTTAAGGGAATGATGTTAAGACTTCACCTGGAAAATATCACCTTTTCCAGACACGTATATATATGTTTGCCACTTTAGGAATACCATGGTATTTCGTGGGATATGCCATTAAATTGACCTGCCTATATCGAAAGATAGAGATTATTCAATTCGGCTAGATATATGTCTAGTTGTATACCTATAATTGCTGATAACATCTATTTCAACAGAAACGAACCTTCACACTGGTACATTGTATGGTGTCATTACAAAGTTGCAATTTCTTTTTTTAAACCATACATTGACTACATATAAACTATACATGATTTGCATTATATGTTCAGACCTCATCCCGCTACCCGCCAGTTACTTGTTCTGTGGTGAGACACGCTACTGGTACTGGACAGCGGACGGGGATATATTTCACCGAGTGGATGTCTGGCAGGTCCAGGCTGGGAAATACAAGGGCAAGAGGCTCCGAGAGCACGAAATACAAGTATGCTGGAAGCTCTGCCAACTCACCGAAGGGCCCCTCGATGATCATGATCAGTGTCTTATCTGTAAGTATACTCTTTAATGTCATCATATGTGAAGTTACATATGTTCACCTCTTACAACAGGCTAAAGAAATTCCATATTTGTGCAGTGTTGCATTTAGGTTTTTTTCGAACAGTGATGCTCAAGTTGCTATGTATCTTTTTCACATTGCAGGCAAACACATGAAATCAAATGATGATCACATATTTCCAAAAGAGGCCGCCGAAAAGCCAGAAGCACATGGTTTGTATGCCTAATACAATATATATGCAAGAGTGTTATTTGAAATACCATGCTAAATATATCTAAATATATCAAATATACGACACTGTAAGGAATTCACTGTTTTGCATTTCTCATATAAAGACCCTGTTTAAACAGTATGGAATTGATGTTATATTGTCGCGCATGGACCGGCGCCCAAAAGTTGAGCTCTTCGGTCAAAAGGTACTTTCAAGACATGAATCCCAGTATCAAATAGAAAAACCGTTAATTTTATTGAAGAAACTATTGGAAATATTTTCCATAGTGACAAGTTGACACATCAGGAAATAGTCAGAGATGATCAATCGACGTTTTTTTTATTCGAACCGTCCCCTCTCCAGAAGCCGCTCCGACGCCTACACTCCTGATTCAAGACATTGGTGTTCCCTGTCCTGTCGGCTCAGATGAACATAGAGAAGACGGAGATCCAGATGCCGGAGGTAGGTGTTGTAGTTTGATAAATAACACAACCTCACATCCAGGTATATGTAAACCTACAATTTTACCTTAGGATCAGACAGGAAGTAATCGTGATATCGCCAATTTAATCAAAGTGGTGATTGCTTACAAGAATTGCATTTCAATACAACCCTATACTGTACACTACCACTAGATGAATCTCTGCTTCTCTAATGACTCAGCGCCCGGTCACCGTGAAAGGGTCACATATGTAAAAGTTTTTGTATCATTAAATGTATCCGGAGGTATGGTGGCACTTTGTTGTGCATCCACTCTAGCATGAGATTCCAAAATGTCCTTGCCTGTACCATAATCATTGTCGTTTTTGAATTCATCATTGTGGGTGTGCGTAATTCGACTGTGGGTCGCCTCAGTTGTCGGCGGTATGCAGGGTTGGGTCTCCAGTTTTTATGACACATAGGTTTTTACCAATGTAAAGACCCCGCTGAAACAATACGGAATTGATGTTATATTATCGTGCATGGATCGGCGCCCAAAAGTTGAGCTCTTCGGTCCAAAGGTACTTTCAAGGTATGAACCACAGTATCAAACAGAAAAACCGTTTATTTTATTGAGGAAACTATTGGAAATATTTTCCATAGTGACACGTTGACACATCAGGAAATAGTCAGAGGTGATAAATGGACGTTTCCTGACGTAAATGTAGTTGCAGTTAGGAGAGTAGGTGCGCTATACCCATGCGACGTACAAATGTATGCTACACAACATCGCAGGATAAATATAATTCGCATGATCCACAATTAGGCGGAACCTGTACCTACGTAACATGGCGTAAAATTACAGACTTGGCCGTTTAGATTTCATTCCCCAGATTTTGACGCTAACCAGTACCACACTAACAGAACTATGAGCCATATATATCTGAAAATATAGGGGGGTTGCTGCGGTTGTATCCTCCTCTGGGTAGGCAATTTACTACCTACACGAAGGTTTACAGGATATAGGTAACACACGTGATGCATCATTTCATCTAATTGCAAGGGTAAACTCTTCATGCTTGTAACACACAGAAACAGATTGTCACGCTTACTTGCATCTTATATCATGCTCGACATATATATCTATATATATTATACATATATTAGAACACGAATATTATTCGAGCCGTCTCCTCTCCAGAAGTCGCTCCGACGCCTACACTCCCGATTCAAGACACTGGTGTTCCCTGTCCTGTCGGCTCAGCTGGACATGGAGACGACGGAGATTCAGATTCCGGAGGTAGGTGTCGTAGTTTGATAAATAACACAACCTCACATCTAGGTATATGTAAACCTACAATTTTACTTTGGGATCAGACAGGAAGTAATCGTGATATCGCCAATTTAATCAAAGTGGTGATTGTTTACAAGGATTGCATTCCAATGCAACCCTCGACTGTGCAGTACTCACTAGATGAATCTCTGCTTCTCTAATGACTCCGTGCCCGGTCACCGTGAAACGGTCACATATGTAAACGTTTTTGTATCATTACATGTGTCCTGCGGTATGGCGGCACGACGTTGTGCATCCACACTATCATGAGATTCCAAAACGATCTTGTCTGTACCATAATCACTGTCGTTTTGGAAATTTTGTGGGTGTGCGTAATTCGACTGTGGGTCGCCCCAGCTGTCAGCGGTATGCAGGGTTTGCCTCCCGTTTTTTATGACACCTAGGTTTTTACCAATGTAAAGACCCTGCTGAAACAATACGGAATTGATGTTATATTGTCGCGCATGTATCGGCGCCCAAAGGTTGAGCTCTTTGGTCCAAAGAGACTTTCAAGACATGAATCCCAGCATATTGGGCCATAAAAATAGAATAACCGTTCATTTTATTGAGAAAACCATTAGAAATGTTTTCCATGATGACACGTTGACACATTAGGAAATAGTCAGGCGATCAATCGACGTTTCCTGACGTAAATATAGTTCCCGTTTGAAGAGCAGGTGCGCTTTGCACTTAAGACGGATACATGTATCATACTAAACATCGCAGGATGAATGTAATTAGCATGATCAGCAATTAAACGGAATCTATATCTACGTCACATTCCTCAGATGCCGTTACTAAAGTTGATCTGTCCCCTTGAAACATGCCCTTACGAACACTAAACCACAGTTACGTGGGGCCAATAGATCGGAAGCCTAAATATATTATATATAATTTAAAATAGCAACATGAACGTCTGTGCGCTAAAGGTTTTGACGTAATGCCACAGAAATGTATTCCTCAACAGTTAATATTGGAAGTTTCTAATCAGCATCGATCTTCCATAATACACGAATGTAAGGTTTTAGCCAGCAATTGATAATTATCCAATTTCGTGCCGCTCCAAGCAATGGTTCATGATCAATAGGCTTTGCAAGCCTTTCGTCTTCTTGGGGCATTTTTATACTTAGCTTGTCATACAATAATGAGGTTATATATTAATTAAAGCGAGTTAACGTAGGGAAGCAATATTAGGTGATAAATATGAGGTGATCGCATGCTGGAATGGAACGGTTTATTTTGCCTAAGACACCAAAATCGGCTTGTTGCGACAGGTCTTGCATTGCGTCAAACCTGAGGCGCACAAACGTCTCGTCGTCTTGTAAGTACGGTGAGAACGAGGTATGGTCGTTAATTGTCCCCCCGAACATATTAAGGTCCTTCAATGTTCTTTCCTCGATGGCGCGACCGCTCCCTCTCCCTTGCATGGACGCATTAATGGTTATGAGCCCGTTATCTTGCTAGCACTACATAAGCATTGAGAATACCGTCATTAATTAACTTTAATTCATCGTTATTCATAATTATCTTCTGTTGTGTTGCAGATAGTTCCACTTCAAAGACCGCAAAACCTTTTAAAATGGTGAGTGTAATTCGTGGTATAAACGACTATGTCAGTTTACTGTTGATATGCTTTTTTTCTCCCAAAGTCGAATCAGACAAGGATTTCTTAAGACCCTTCACCAACGTGATCATGTTTACGCACATACCTAACGCATTATAGGGCTATACAGTTCTCGTGATCGGGCGGCGATACTTCAGTTTTGGGGACAAACCAACACAAGTGTTCCATGTTTAAGTATAGGCAGCTTTCCATGTTTATTCTGAAGAGTCCCATTCCACCAAACAAGGCTGTGGGAGGCATACTTTAAAATATGATCAATATAAATAGACGAGGAAGCGCAGAACTTTCGGAATACACAAGGAAAAATCCGTATTCAAAACACTCAAAAGCTAAAAATAGCGTTCTAAATTCTAAATTTAGCCCTGCATCCGGCCTTTCGTGAGTTCTCCGAACAGCAAGTGACCTCACAGAGTCCCACGTGCCTCCGCGGTAACAAAAATGGCGAGTGATTATCTTAACCATTTCGCAACATGTGCAGTGCATGGAGTAACAACACACTGACGCGTCATTAAACCACATGGTAAGGGTAAAATAAGACCAGTTGGATGTTTTCCTGTCACTTTCTGATCTCGAAAAGACAAAGTTTCTTCATTCCGTTGCGCCAACGTTGTCACCGGGAAGAATCCGCGTGACGTCACAATGCCTCGTTTTCGCCGGGAATGCAAAAAACGTAAATTTATCAGCCGTGTTGTCCCGTCGTAACACATATTCGTCATTGTGATAGCGCAAAAGAATGAAAAATATGTCGTCTATCCGTTTTGTGCCGCTATATTTCTTAAATATGCTTAGTCCTATAGCTAGGTGATCCGCAATGGACTCCCCCTCGACGCCTTGATTTTGCGCAGGTAGTCTGGTTCCCAGTCTCTCTCTCTTTGCGTAACATACACGTCACGTCTACGTCACAGATAGTCAGGATACCAGTGTGCGCAGAGATTCTAAACTCGTTCCGAACACGTGCTTCGTTTGTTTGTCCCCAAAATGAGTAAACCGTAAGTCTAGGCGAACTAGACTTTATAGCCCTATTGTATATCATGTCAGATTTAATAGCATGAATATATCTGTAGACAAAGAAGCTATTGTTCTTTGCTCGTTCGGTTAGTTTGACAGAGAAACAATTCAAGGACAATCGGTGATCACTCCATTATCAGACTTATCAAAAAAATATGTCCTTCTGGGGATGAACTCCTATAGTTTCATAGTTTCAATAGAAAATCATTCATCGCTGGTCTTGGTTTCTCCTTTTAACGTAACAATATGAGTGTGGTGACGTTAAGCATCACGTGAACCCTTTATTTATCTGACTGGTTTCTATCGCCTTGCATAACCGCGCCGTGTTATTTTGTTCACTGTGTCTTCCTTTCAGAAGATTTTGCAGAAAATCTCGGACATCGGGGTTAAAATCATGAAGTACTTTAGACCCGAGAAGAAGTCGTAAGTTTCGTTGTTAATATGGATGCTACTAAGTGTCCCATTATTATTTATTTTGCCTGAACGCGTCACTGGTTCCGTCGATCCATGTGTTCACAGGGTGGGTGTGAAGAGAGCTGAAACAGTGCATTAAAACAAATGGCTGCCTGTAAGACTACGCACGTGTTATTTTCAGTAACAAATGTATAACTCATTCTTTATAAGCGGCCTCGCTGATACACTGACCGCTGTCCTGTATGAGCGGCCTGACTGCTACACTGACCACTGTCTGCTATGAGCGACCTGACTGGTCAACTGCCCACTGTCCGCTATGAGCGGCCTGATTGGTACACTGACCACTGTCCGCTATGAGCGGCCTGACTGGTACACTGACCGCTGTCCGCAATGATCATGGCTCGCACCGCCCCTGCCTCTATGCGGCTCTCCCTCATGTTTATGGAATAATGAGCAAAGAACTTTTTATTTGAGATGTATATAAAAGACATAATTTCCCATAAATTACTTAGATATATCTGGAACAAATAGTGACCACCATTATTATCTTTAATTTACTGATTTAATTTGTAAGTATTATTAACAGTAAAACCGTATGATCAGTTACTTGATTGAGTTATTCGTCTAACAAATTTAGCGTGCTTGGCATGATATTTGCATTGCCTCTTTGACTCAATAAAAATTTTGTATTCATTGGTGGTCTTCCTGTAAATGCATATCTGGTTTCCGTTTCAGGTCAACACCATCTGAAGGCTCAAGCCCAATAACCACACCCGACACAATCACAAGGACACCCCAGACAGCCCCAACAACCACAAGGACACCCCAGACCGCCCGAACAAACACAAGAACACCCCAGACCGCCCGAACAACCACAAGGACACCCCAGACCGCCCGAACAACCACAAGGAAACTCACCTGGGCGGTGAAGCTGCCTGGGGAGTACCCCCCTCAGACCGCCAAGGTCCGCGCCGCGCGGTCACGGGTGGAGGGACGACCCCCCGGCACCCTGGCGGAGGAGGCTGCCAGGCTGGAGCTGGGAACGTTTGACCGAGATCACCCGGACACGGTGGCCCGGAGAGAAGCCGCCGGGAGGTTTGTCCGAGACCTGGTTGAGGCGGTGGGGAGGAGGGACCCCCTGTTCACCAGAAGCAGGGACATGCATGTCGGCAGTCATTGCGACGGTACAGATACCAGACCCGAGCTAGTAGAATTTGATAGCTTAGTTAGTATAACTTTTGAAGGAGTGAGGGTGGTGAATGAGGGTCTGAGGTCCCGGAAGAAATGGAGTGTGTGGTTGAGAGGCGGGTGCCTCGCAGCCTGCAGGGAACAGGGGAGGAGGGATGTCCTGAGAGGGGAGCCACGTGACATTGAAGGGGTGGAGGAGTGTGAGGTGGACCCTAGGGCCTTCTTCAGGCGCTGGGTGGACGGGCTTGAAGCCGAGCTGCCCACCGTCACGCTCCCCGAGGGTCTGACCCACGGCGGCATCCTCTTCCCCAGGTACATCCTGGTGAAGGTGGGCAACACCACTGTTGCCCTGTCTCTGGTGTGGGAGGAAAAGACCCGGCTGACCTGTAACCTCACCCCCGCCTTCCCTGTCCCCCGGGACGCCCTGAAGGGTGTCACCCAGGAGGTGATATGCCGCCTGGAATTGGTGGCGGGGCTGGAGCGGTCCTCACACCCCGTCCACCTGGTGCCGGGGGGGCTGGATGGGTGGTTACCAACGACGTGTGTCGTAGAGACACACGCCCTGGAGGCATTGGGCCCCCGCTCAACCCCCGTCACCCTCATCCGTGGCCTCAAACTCCTATCGCGCCGATACCTCCAGTGGTGCCCCCTGGATGAAAATGAGGTGTACGAGGCCAGAGACACCCTGGCGGCCCTGGGGGGTGGCGGTGGGGGGTCCCGGGGGTGTGTTGGGGGCTTGGTGGGGGTGGAAGGGCTGTCTGATTTTGTTACGGAGTCGTTGCTGTTCGGGAGTGTGAGGCTGCCTCAAAGAAACAAGTGGGAGGGGCGGGGTACTGGACAGGGGGTTTACTGGAGCAGAGTGGCCCTTGTTGTCGCCGCAACCCACACAGCGCACTGGGCGCGGCGGGGGGCTGGGGGATGTCAGGGTGAGTGTCGCCTGTGTGAGGACCTGACCCGTGAGGCCCGGAAACTGTTAGGCAGGATGACTGCCCCCCTCCTCCACCCCGCCATAGGGGAGGCTGTGGGGGTGCCCCCCTCGCCCCAACTTGAGGTCCCCTCCTCCTTCCTCAAGTACCTCGTCCTGAGGGACTTGGTGGAGGAAGGGGTGGGGGGGGTCGGTCCGTACATGAGGGAGCTGGCCACTCGCTTGGAGAGAGGGTGGGGGGGGGAGGGTGTCCCCCACCCCTTGCTGAGTGGTGAGGGGGTGGAGGACATCTCTCCGCGGTTAGAGCGGGGAGAGTGGCTGATCACAAGTGAGCCAGGGTTCAGTGCCAGGATGCGGTCAGAGTATCCTGTCTGGCGCTTGCTTCCCGACTCCCTCCGTGACTGTCACGCGGAGGTCTGCCGTCAGCTCTGTGACGTCGCACAGGTCACGTGATCCTTGACAAACCAGCCACGTATCACGTGACCGCAACGGGTGGCGTCAGAAGATGTTTGGTCCCCACTGTTAGGGGACAGACAGCATTGGTATCACCTGATATCCTGAGTTCTGTATATTAATGGTGACACCATGCATTGGGACATAGACCATATTCATTGATGATAGTAAATGTTCATCTTAATATAAATGTCCGGCATAAATTACTCATTAATGTGGGAGCCGAAGTCTAGATGGCTTGGTAACGATAGAATAAAGTTAAGAATAGTGCGGATATATCAGTGGCACATCCCGGGGCGGGGGAGGGGGGTGTTAGCGGGTTTATTTTAACCCCCAATATCCCCTCCAAGCAAGGACATGTTAAGATGGAATATTTGTCAGTTAAGCTTACCCTCTGCAAAGGGTGCAAAAAGAAGCCTTATGACATCTGAGATATGGATGCCCCCCACCGCCCGGTCGTAAAAAACAATTATCAATCCACCCCCCTCCCACCGGGGTCGCAAGCTATTTTCAGTGAACCCGCCTTTTCAAATTCCTTGATCTGCCCCTGCCAGACCATTTGCTAGGTTACGTGTTTTTTGGTTTTTTTTAATTGTCTGTAAATGGAATGTCAAATAGTTCAGAAAATGTGTTGAAATCTACATCTACATAGGCCTATATATGTGTGTTGACCACTGTTTCATTGCGCAGTGTCATGGATCGATGTCGTGCAAGCTTCAGCTAATAATTTTAGTCGCAGCAATAGATAATTATTGTACTAATAAGGTCATATATTATATTACAACTTTAGACACTGTCGCTGTGTTTAATATGTCAAAGCATAAGTTTGGCGAGGAATAACCACTTGAATAGCATTACGACTAGCCTAAGCTGATACCTGCCTTATGACTGAGAAGAACGCAGCCCAGTATATGTTTCAATTCTGTAACAGAGTCTGTTTATATTGATAGCGTAGGTCTGTTGACTCAGCCGTTACCCTATTATATGTAATAAGATATTACGCAGACAGTTGCTGTGGCTAATAAATCCCTGAGGCATTCTGACAGAGCATACTAACTGGGTCATGACGGTAGATATTACGTCAATATAGTTCACGTTCGCCACATAAGTTACATGTACCTTTTTGTGCTATCTCGGTCCATTCCCGGTGGATAAAACGACACCAAGAGGCCAAAGAGTCTCGAGCCGAAATGATAAATTCCCTTTGGTCTAATGCAGTTGGTGGTGATAATCTACAATTTGACTTCATTTCTCATTTCTTACGATAACATTACGCCAGGTTGGGATGTAGTTTATGGTTCAATTAGTCTATGGTTGAAGACTTTTATCTAATCGTAACACTCACATTGTCTTGATCCATGTACATCTTCCAATGATATATTGTTGTTCAAGAAGTTTGGTTCTTTAAACACATTGTGATATGAGATCACTGTAAATTGTGGTTCAGCTTTTGGGTGATTCTATTTATTGTTCCTGATTGTAAATATAAACAAATCGATCAACTTGAATTTTGTTGTATCCCTTCGGTTTAGTTCAAACGGAAAATATAATTATAAGCATGAAATAAAAGAAGCTGCCAGAAGGTTTAAAGGTTGCATTCATTACAAAACAGAATGTCTTGTGTCGTATATTACCTCCAGAACTGTTATGAAACTTAAGATATAGTAAGACATATAACATGTATTGGTCAAGTATACTTATTATGGACCAATATTACTAATATTGATTTTACTTAATATCTAATAACTGTATATATCCTCGAACTATCAATAAATATTACGTATATACCTTACGTTTACTTGTGTCAGCTGCCTTTTTAAGCATGGCAAATACTGTAGCACTGTCCGAACGAACGAACGTGTATTGAACGAATAAAACTTAGATACACATTTTGAATGAAGCTTGTCTTTTTAAAACATCAATAATTATGTCAGATTTTTATCTACACGTTTTACGGCAAAATCACCCGATCGGTAGACTTATTTTGACTCCTAAAATAGCGTTTGGGCTTTTTAATAATACCGAGGAGCAGATTGCCCAAATATTAATATACCAGCCATTTGCGGCAATATGCTGTCATTGTAATATATATTATAGTGTCATAGTACAATATCTACGATCTAAGACCGATAGGTGCTGCCACCTTGCGATTCCTTGAGATCCAGATCATTACCATATCCTGGAAAATAAGCATTCGGAATTCCGGCTACAATATCTAATGGTGCGTTGTTTTATTCAATTAGACCACTTGTTAACTACTATTATTATATGGATAAAAGTCGACGTAGGCAAAAGCTGTCATATATACCACATCACCAAACGGTGAGAACAAATCACAACCGATATTAACCAAGCGAATGTAGCTTAAACCTGTTGCGAATATTGGCCCCGTGCTTCGTGAGAAGTTAAACACTGCGTACTATATTTATTAATATAAAATATGTTATGCTATCATTGTAATATATATTCTAGTATCCTAGTATAACATCTACGATCCAAGACCAATAGGAAATATTTTTAAACCTAACCTGGGCACTTACCGCCATCACATTTAACTGCGTCCCCCATTCCGTGTTTACCATGCATTGTGAATGAAAACGTTGTGATTTTGTGCGGCAGTGGGCTTAATAACTTACATGGGTTCGTTATGCTTTCATCACAGCGAATGCGAACACCGTCATAGGCACTTGTGCAACAATTAATATCACAGGGACTTCCGACAAGATATTATAGACAATATCTTCATCACAGTAGAGTGGAGCATACCGTGTGACATCAGTCTCTATCGTGGTCTGATTAATTGATTAATTAACCTGTGGTCATATATCGCGAAAATGAGAAGGAATTAACAGATTTTTACAACCAGACACACATGATTTGCAGATATCTACAAATGACTTACATATACCTGCCAATATATCTGTAAATACTTGCAGATGTCTACAAATGACTTGCAGTTATCTACAAATGACTTACATATATCTGCAGAACGTTCATAGATATCTGTAAATACTTGCAGATATCTGTAAAACGTTTATCTTCATCTGTAAATATAGTTGCAGTTATTTCCAAATAGTACGATTTTACAGATATATTTGCCAATGTCAGACTGATGTATTGTGTAAATGACCTCATTAGGTCTGATTACATGCCTTTCCGATCTATGAGGGTTGTGTTAAACTTTCTGCAACCGCCGATAACATGTAATACCTATAGCTTGAGCTGCAATGCACAGGTTGTCGTCCGTAAAAATTCAAAGTCTACCCTCTGGCCAAATATTCACGCCGTGCGCACGCGTCCCACCTCCCTGCCTCCATCAGTCAAACTAATAAAACTATTCTAGCCCATTTATTAAGTAAGGACTCGATATTCCTATGATTTCTCATCTCCGTTCTACGAGTATGCTCTCCGCTAACTATATTTGCTTTGTGCTTAGTTCGCATTTGCTACGTTGTGGTATCCTTATAGACAGCATTACACATATTACACAGCTTGCGCTGGGACACATATTGGCACTGTTCACGCTTTTACTATTGCAAATGTCCAGTGCTACTGCGTGTGAAATATTTTGGGTGGGAACCCCCCAGGTGGAAATTCTACCCCCTTAATTATATATAAAATGAGGTACGTTGCACAAGTAAGGACTCGATATTCCTATGATTTCTCATCTCCGTTCAATGAGTATGCTCTCCGCTAACTATATTTGCTCTGTGCTTAGTTCGCATTTTCTACGTTGCAAATGTCCAGTGCAACTGCGTGTGAAATATTACGGGTGAGAACCCCCCGGGTGGGAACCCCCCTCCCCTCCTTTGCTTGTACTATTGGGTTCCCCCACCCCTCCCCTCCAATCCCTGTTTCGGAAAAAATTATTCTCTTGAAAGATCACCCAAAATCCTGGATCCACCGTTGAAGTACTAATTTAAATATAATATGTGATAATAGTTGTGTAACTCTACCACAGCACAGAAAATGTGTGACCTGAGCGAAAACAAATGTTCGGCGGAAGTATATATATATATGTCGCTCAGCACAATATTATTCAAATGTATTGTTAGGCCTACCGTATTCGAACGTACCTGACACGGCGACACTGAAACTCGACAACGCGACATTGGGTTTCTACAATTTAGTGCCGGGGATCCAGCCTAAGCCTAATAACACACGGCAGTGGCGGATCCAGCGGAGGGGGGGGTGGGCTACTGCGGCTCAAGCACCCCCTCATCCCCTGGTCAAGGCGCAGAAGCCCCCCCCCCCCTCCCCACCCCTTCCCCACCGACATGTTTAGCACCACTGCCACCCTGATCGACCCCTTTGTTAATATCAGACCACTGAATAAGCACAGCTGTGTTTGCAACAGCGCAGTCTTTTTGTCTGGAAACTCCAGGAAGCGAGCCGTAGAGAGCCATGCAGGAAGGCAGCACTCATTACTTCAGAACGGACGTTATCTGTTTTAAGAACTCTCGTGTCACGTGAGGTAGCGGTGATAAGGTTGAGACTTGGCGGCAGACTTGGTAGCTTTCGTTCCAAAGAGACCACGTGGCTTCCGCAAGGCAGAACTTACCTGACTCGCAGGTAAGTAGGCAGCCATGCAGGTAAGTCCCAGGTTATGACACCGAGCGATCTGTCCGGGAAGCGACGTGCCCAAGTTTGGATCAACGCGTACGCGAGGATACGACGACCAGGACGCTGTGGCGGTTCCGGACGGCGCTGGGCTGACCTCGGACTGGAACAGTAGAAGCTTGAAGAGCGCTATTCATCTAAAGGCTTTGACGCCATTCTGTTCCGCCGTTTCTGTGATTAGGTCGTCCCCATGGTTAAAAGTTTGGTAAATGGGTGTGAGTGCTGGCACCAGAGAAAGTAAGAATTGAGGAAAGCGTAAGGAGGAACAAGTGCAGATCGACCTTAGCTGGTTACCTCTTCCCTCTTTTTAAATCGTGTGCGTGGCTGCTGCGGCGACTGGCGCGCTCGTCTCCCTGACGTCAGCGTCTGGGTTGACCTTGGAGCGGGAGATCGATGGTTGGTTGGCTGGCTGGCTGTTGGCTGGGGAGGCTGGTTGTGTGTGAAAAGGTGTGTGTGACTTATGCTGGCGTCTGTGGCAGGATCCAGGGTTTAACTGTATAGCTTTTTAAACAACACTTTTTTCGTCCTCGGCACATTGGATATGTCTACGTGTGTAACCGGCGTCTCTGTATTCGTGTGTCCATTGCCTGTGCTCGTGCTGCCTTGACGAGTGAATTTACTGGCGCAAGGAGTCAGTGACTCAACCAGATACTACCTCCCTCTCTCCCTACATATCCAGATAGTATATCCCCCTCTCCCTACATATCCAGATAGTACCTTCCCCTCTCCCTACATATCCAGATAGTATATCCCCCTCTCCCTACATATCCAGATAGTACCTCCCCCTCTCCCTACATATCCAGATAGTACCTCCCCCTCTCCCTCTCTACAGATACTCCAACGCCACAAAAGATGTTCTCAGTGGTCTGGACTGTGAAGAGATTGACATTGATCTCGCTGCGCACCTCGTAGACTATATCATTCGCGAAAGACCCGTAAGTAGTAGAAGTTGTAGTGTTTATTATTCAGAGTGTAGTGCATGTTATATGTCTCTATATGTCGTTTATATACTGCTCTTGTGGTTCCATTAAGTTTGTCCGGCTTAAAATCTGTCGCCCAACAATAAGAAATGACGCTACGCTCTGCACAATAAACTATGCTCTGAGAAATGACGCGCTAACCTAAGCTCTGAGAAATGACGCGCTAAGCTATGCTCTGAGAAATGACGCGCTAAGCTATGCTCTGAGAAATGACGCGCTAAACTATGCTCTGAGAAATAACGCGCTAAGCTATGCTCTGAGAAATGACACGCTAAGCTATGCTCTGAGAAATAACGCGCTAAGCTATGCTCTGAGATGCTCAGAGAAATGACGCGGTAAGCTCTGCACAACAAGGTATGCGCTGAGAAAGGACTGCACAATAAGCTATGCGCTGAGCAATGACGAGCTATGCACTGCAAAATAAGCCATGCGCTGAGAAATGACTTGCTAAGCTCTGCACAATAAAGCTGTACGCTGAGAAATGACGCGCTAAGCTATGCACAACAAACTGTGTGCTGAGAAATGGCGAGCTATGCGCTGAGAAATGACGAGTCATTGTCCGGGCGTTACTTTGCGGTGTTTTCTGTTGACAGGAAGGCGCTATTCTAGTGTTCATGCCGGGCTGGGACCAGATCAAGGAGCTGAACGAAGCGCTCTCCAACAACCCGATGTTCAAGACAGGTGCGTGCCTGCCATACTGCCTGCTGTAGAGACATCACCGTTAATTGCAATTGCATTTGGCCAGCAGAAGGAGCTCGTTCGTCACATCACCTCTGCCCCACGTACCCGCCAACCTCACAGTTGACCTCAATGGTGCCGGGGTCACAGTCAATGGCTTTAGAGGGTTGTTCAGGTTGAATTTTGTATTTTCGATACAGAATTTGAATAATATGACATTCCGTTGTAGTATAATCACAATGATAGGGTTTGGCGAAAACATATTTCAAAATAATACGGGTTAAATTTCAAAGTGCTTCACGCCTTTGACCTCGATCGAACTCGAAAACAGATTTAGAAAGTAACAGCTTCTAATTGGTCAAAATCGAATCAATTCGTCCCGTACGGTACCAGTAGCACAGTAAATGCTAAATGGCGGTGTATTGCGAATATATCTTCGATAAGATTCATTTCGATTTTCTGATGGTTAAATTTGACGTGGGGCAGTGGGACTATAGCTTAAGCGGAACGGGAATTCGTCGCAGTTGTTGGAAGACCGTGTAAAGTTGTGTGACTATCGGTGCTAAATCTGGGCCATTCACACATGAACCGCTGATGTTCTGTTTGTTTGTCCGACCTTCATTGTACGATCGCTGATCAGTGACCATGTGCCCTGTCTTGTCTTACCTTCCAGGCCGGTTCCTTGTCATTCCGCTCCATTCACTGATGCCGACCGTCAACCAGAGACAAGTCTTTGAGCGCCCCCCACCGGGAGTCAGAAAGATCGTCATAGCAACCAACATCGCAGAGACAAGGTCGGTGTTTAAGACTTAACGTCATGGTTGATATGTATATTATTCACGATGGATATTATGATATTGATTACGTCACACTTTCACTGCTTTCAGCATGAGTGCTCATGACGTCACGTCCTGTTTCAGCAGTAAACTTCATGACCTCACCTCCCTTTCATCATCACCATGTCTGACGTGACATCCGGCTTTCAGCATTGAGCATTAATGACGTCATATCCGGCTTTCAGCATCACCATTGACGACGTGGTGTACGTGGTGGACTGCGGCAAGATCAAGATGAAGAACTTCGACGCGGAGAACAACATTGGTACCTTGTTACCGGAGTGGGTGAGCAAGGCCAACGCTAAACAGCGGCGGGGACGGGCCGGTCGGTAAGTGGAACCTGTCACAGCCCTATCTAAGTGTCTAAGTCTCTCTAAGTCTCTCTAAGTATGGTCACAACCCTCTCTAAGTGTCTAAGTCTCTCTAAGTCTCCCTAAGTGTGGTCACAGCCCTCCGTGTAACAGGTCTGGACACACCTCCTGACCCAGGTACAAGGAGTCCTGTGTAAGATATTTAGTAATAAAGTCAATTTTTTGTCTTGCAGTATGTTGTTTATCATAATGGTTTATAATGTATATCTGTTTCAATTTGTTGCTCATGTGTGGCAATAACTTGCCTGTAACATTACGTTGTACATATTTGCATAGTAATGGCACTGTATGGTCGATGGTTTGCAGCGTGCAGCCCGGAGAGTGTTTCCACATGTACACCGCCTTCCACGAGAACACACTGCAGGACTACCAGCTGCCAGAGATACTCAGAACGAGGCTCGAGGAACTCTGCCTCCAAATCAAAGTGAGCGATATTAGCAGCGTTTGAGGGCATTGGAACCACGTGTGTGCGCAATGTCTCCAGATCAAAGTGAGCGATATTAGCAGCGTTTGAGGGCATTGGAACCATTTATCAAAGTGAGCGATATTAGCAGCGTTTGAGGGCATTGGAACCACATATATGCGCAAGACTATTGAGAGAAGTCGTGCAACATTACGTATCTTCATCTGCGTGGTTTGTGCGTAGGTTAGTTTTGTTGCTTGGTTAATCAACTTCGCGAGCTTCTCCGCCACTTTAAGTGATCACCTTATTTTTGCTTTTGTTTGTTGCAGCTGCTGAAGCTGGGTCGCATTGAACCCTTTATTCGTAAAGCGATGCAGCCGCCCTCGATGGAAGCTCTGCACGCCGCGGTCACTACACTGAGGAACCTGGTAAGTGATTCTATGCAATTCTAGACTCTGTAACGTCTAGTCAGCACAACCTTTACCATGTTTGGGACAAAGTCTACCTCGAAGCTTACCCCTCAATGATATACGATCTAAAGTAGTGGCGGAATGGGTTTATGGGGGCGGTTGCGTGTTGTGGGGTATGTAAGGCAAAGTGGGCTAATCTCGATCCTTGGGTAACCTCGACCCCCACATGCTATTTTTGTTGATGACGTCACCAATCGTGATTTTTTCGCCGAATCGGTTTTTCGATCACAATCTTAGGGATACCCCTGATACCTAGACACAGAGACGCTGGATAATAGGCATGAATTTTTTTATCAAATTAGAATTAAATAAGTCCCAACGTTAACAGATGCTTGTGCAGCTTATCTCAAAAGTTAAGACACATGAGTTTTAAAAACAAGCACTATGCCTTATTAACAGTGAGTATGAGAACTTATTTTATAATAAAGAGTGACATCAGACGATGTTTACAACAAGTGTGACATCATGAAAGTTTTTCTCCAGATCGACCTTGACCTTGGGAGAGATCGAGGTTACCCCACCTTTTTCCCGACCGTGGTCTAACCTCGATCCCCTCTTTAATTTAACAAAATTTTGTAACAATATATGTTATAAAATACACAATTTTTTAGCAGTTGATGGTCACAAATCCATGCAACAATAACGGTCCGGCCCTGCTTCCACATATTCTGACGTAAACTAATATTCAGATATGTTGTAATATTAAGGATTTATTTTGGCATCGTAACGCATTCGTTCCAAATGCCATTGGTTTGGCGTGATGCCCATTCTATATTTTCGTTATAACTACCGGGTAATAAGACTAATAAATATAGTTTCATGGGACCGTTTTATCTATCGTTGCGCAGTAGAGCACAGTTATGTGAATTAATATTGTTGCTTTCACACACTAACAATCACGATACACAGATTAAGTCACCCACTTATCCCAGGGGGTCGAGGTTAGACTACAGGGATCTAGGTTCGACCATGCCCCCCACTGCCTTTCAAAAAATGAGCACTCCCCATACACTGCAGATGTTTTTGTTTTTCTATTGAAACATATTATTGGAATATCGCTGGGTACTGTTTGAACTAGAAATAAGTTCAGTTCACATTATTAAAGAAAATATACGCTTTTTTGTCTTAAGGGGTCGAGATTAGCCCACTTTGCCTTACGATGTTTTAATCCGTTGTTACCATGGCTACGTACCCCAGAACGCGCTGGATGAGCACGAGGACCTGACCCCCCTGGGTTACCACTTGGCCAAGATGCCGGTCGACCCCCAGACGGGCAAGATGCTGCTGTTTGGCGCCATGTTCAGCTGTCTGGACCCCATCCTGACCGTGGCCGCCAGCCTCAGCTTCAAGGACGCCTTCCACATACCCCTGGTGAGTGGCGTGCACACTAAGAAATCCATGCTCGGTGTTGTGCAATTTCAGACCATCGGACGTATTCTTTAAATATAAATTTAATTTTGTTCATTTAAGGCGAATAAGATAATGCGTATCGGCAAATAACATAGAATACTATATTTTATGGCGTTTGTGCAGTAAAATCAACATCGCAAAATGTTTGATCGACTTATTCTCCTGTATTATTTGGTACTAAAATGACGCGCTTTTGCCGCCAGGGCAAAGAAAAACTGGCCGACCAGAAGAGGCGCGCCCTAGCGGCGGGGACTCAAAGCGACCATTTGATGCTGGCCAAGGCCTACGATGGCTGGGAACGCGCCAAGTCACGTGGCACAGCCGGGCATTACTGCTGGGACAACTTCCTGTCGGCGAACACCCTCAAGGTGCGTGCATGTGACGTCATCATGGAGTGGTATGGTGGATGTGACGTCATCATGGAGTGGTATGGGTGATAGCAGGGCCAGCGCTCTGACCTTGACCCTTCTCATGGACGCCACGTCATTTGACAAGCATTTTTTACCCTTATCGAACCGATAAACCTAACATGTCAACCTACAGAGGTTGTCGCTCTTTAATGCAGTTTGTCCGAATCATAATCTTGAGTTCTGGTTCATTGATGAATTACATTCGTCCTACACTTGTATATCAAAATATCCCCACGTGGCTTCGTATTTGTTGTTATCGCCCGTGTCAAAATGTAATATCTCCAGTTCTCTATTTTAGTGTTCTCGTTTTGGTGTCCTGCATGTTTAACTGAAAGAAAAAAGTATGATGGCGGTCATAAAAAGAGAGTTAATACCTGTGTGACCTTCAGATGCTGAAGGACATGAGACGACAGTTTTGCACGCTGCTCAAAGACATGGGCTTTCTGGATTCTGACGATTCCAGATCCTCCAAGGTCAACAGAAACTCGAGTGAGCAATATATGTGATATGTAAACTGTTTGATTTTATATCTTAACTCTTATATTAATTGTATTCCGAGCCGTATGTCAGTGAGAGTGAGTCAGTGCAAGATGACATGTATTTTGTTAGAGACCTGACAAACTATGTCAATCATGGTCTTTCTATAGGTGTATTGGTTGAGCCAGATTGTGCACAAAAAGCCTCTGATTGCTCCAGCGAGCTCTACCAGGCAATGATTTCGAGAGGTTACGCCCTACTGTACCAATGTGTTATATTGGCCATGTGTTATATTGACAATGTGTTATATTGACAATGTGTTTATTGTACTATATAGGGCCACGGGCCCATGAGTACATACAAGGAACTGAATACAGCATACGTCAAACATAAGAATCTTGAAGCTTAAGTAAATTAAAAAGTTGTATTCCTGCAGGAAAAAGATCTCATATCCTTCTTCGAAGAGTGTGATATTACCCCCTCCTCCCTCCCTCTCGGCGCGCGGGTCTGCTCTGCCCTTGAGCGTCCCCGCTGCCTCGATCTGACCTGTATAGGCTAGAGTGCCTTTTTCAGACTAACCAGCCAACAATCTGAACACCAATAGCATTCACCGTACGTTGAGAGAACATCCAACTAGCGGATGACACACTATACAGTTGACACGGCGTATCTTTTTGTCTCAGTAGTAATTATTGTGTTTATAACTATTTTCTTCTTTTCAGGCAATGTTAAGCTGGTGAAGGCGGTGATCTGTGCTGGCCTGTACCCCAATGTGGCTAAGATTAAACGACCTCCGACCCCTAACAGTCGAAGGTACTATTCCTATCTCGATATTCACAAGCACTAAACACGTAATGCTTGCGATCAAGACGGTGACATGTGAACTTAACAAAATGTGTTAATCAATAAAGCAGAGGATAATTTTGTGATTGATGCACTTTGCTCTCCGAATTGATAATCATTCAATCGCATTACTGCAACAGGTTTATATAGAATATGTAGAGGTGGAGTTTTATAATCTGATCCTATTAATAGAGTTATGCTCAGCAGGTATTATTATTATTTATTACTATTATTATTATTAGTTATTATCATTCGTAAAAGTTGTCAAATTACATACCTGTATTGACGAACTTGGTAAACGTCAGAACCATATTTTAATATTCCAATGACGTATTTGGATTTTGTAATTGTGTACCACATTGTGTGGTAAAATATCCGCACCGTGTAATCAGAACCCTCTTCGTTTGTCGACAGTTGTCGGTTAGACAGTTTCCTAGAGTGGTGCTGTGTTGGATACGCTCTAATCTTCCTCACCCCCCCCCCCTCCCTCCCTCCACTTGGCTCTCTCCTCTCCCAGGCCGACGTCACTCTTCACACCCACTGACCGGACTGTTGGCATCCATCCCAAGTCCGTCAACTGTGACGAGAAAGCCTTCGACTCCCCCTGGTTTATCTACCACCTCAAGATGAAAACCACTAAAGTAAGGATTGGTTTGTCTCTTTGGTTTATCTACCACCTCAAGATGGAAACCACTAAAGTAAGGATTATTTGTCTCTTTGGTCCACCCATCATCTCAAGATGATAACCACTAAAGTAAGGATTATTTGTCTCTTTGGTCCACCCATCATCTCAAGATGAAAACCACTAAAGTAAGGATTATTTACCTCTTTCGTCCACCCATCATCTCAAGATGAAAACCACTAAAGTAACGATTATTTATCTCTTTCGTCCACCCATCATCTCAAGATGAAAACCACTAAAGTAACGATTATTTGTCACTTTGGTCAACCCATCATCTCAAGCGAAAAATATGCGTACCACCTCCAAATCAAAGAGTAATACTTTTCGTTTCACATATTCAATTGAGTTAACAGATATAAATTAACGGCCGATTTAGAAACAAAAATTCCGCAAATAACTCCTTGTTGTTTGAAAAGTAACATGTTTTTGTGTCCCGCCCACCGCCCTTACCCCTCTGCACCCTCCCTCCACCCCCCCTCCTCCGCCCCCCTTGTAGATCTACCTGTACGACTGCACCAGCGTACCGCCCTTCCCGCTGCTGTTCTTCGGCGGTTCCATCGCTGTCCGCAAAGACCGCGGGGACGACTGTATCGTGGTCGACGAGTGGATCGCCTTCCGCTCCTCGAAGCGGATCGCCAAACTGGTCCAGGTACCACTCGCTCCATTCTCAATGCTGTTTTAGGTTTCTCGTTGAGCCCGGCGCAATGAGGGTTCCGCCGGGGTGCGTTGGAAGTGAAAGTGGCGCAATGGAATATTTGAATAACTTGAGCAAGACTGATCCGATCGCCGGTCGCTAGGTGGCGCTTGATGTGATGTGTTTTGAGTATTCTGTGAGCTGTGTTTTATGACTTGTTTGATGGTTTCCCCAGGAGCTGCGCTTGGAGCTGGACAAGTTACTGGAGTACAAGGTGACTCACCCTGGTGTGACGGACTGGGACCAAACCCAAAAGGAGGGCGCGCTGATGCACGCCATCTTGGATCTCATCACGACTGAGGAAGCCGGACCCAGGCGGGGTGGGAGCGGGGGCGGGGGCGGGGGTGGGGGTGGGGGAGGGGGCGGAATGGACTACCAGGGCGAGCATAGCTCGGGGAGACACAGAGGATTTGACAGGCGCCACGGTGGGAGAACGCGTGGGGGGATGCACTTTGTAGAGTGACCCCCACCCCCACCCCCCCCCCCCCACTGCCCACGCCCCGACCGCCTTCACCCCCCCCCCACCGCCTCACCTCCACTCCCCATCTCCACTCCCCATCCCCACCTCTACTCCCCACCTCCACTCCCTACCCCCTACCCGACCGCCCACATCCAGACCGCCTCTACCCCCCACCCCGACCGCCCCCACCCCGACCGCCCCCAACCCGACCGCCCCCACCCCGACCGCCCCCACCCCGACCGCCTCCACCCCGACCGCTGCCAACCCCCACCGCCCCCACCACGACCGCCTCCAACACCCCCCCCCCCAACTCGACCGCCTCTACCCCCAACGCCCCATCACCGCCCACAGCCATGACGCTCTCTACGGAGACGCTGCAAAGACTTCGCGTAGACATCACCCACCGCTCATACGCGCCAGAGAAGCTGATAGATCCAATGGGAGCCATGCGGCGTCGTAGTGGCGGTTCACCCCGGCACATAGCTCCTGCCTTTCCCCGGTCGCTGTCCACGGTCCGTAAAGGACACAAGTAAAGTCTAGTCTACCATACGATTATTGGTGCCGCTGTTACCAGACATGTGCGATGCCTAGTATTGGATACGTGAGTTTCGTTTCGCTGGAGGTATACAACTAATCTCTTACTGAAAAGAAATCAAATCCTGTTGCAACAATGTGGCGTAATTTAAATCTGATGATGATGATGATGATGATGACAACAATGTGGCGTAATTTAAATCTGATGATGATGATGATGATGATGACAACAATGTGGCGTAATTTAAATCTGATGATGATGATGATGATGACAACAATGTGGCGTAATTTAAATCTGATGATGATGATGATGATGATGACGATGTAGACTATTTGTAGTATGAATGTCGCCTGCCTCCAGATGTGATGTGTGTGTACGTGTTTTTTTATCGCTGTGATGTACCCGCCATGTTGTATGGGTTCCTATGCCTAGGAAATAAACCTGTCACTGCGATTGTCGTCTTGAGTGTGGATATTTGTGCGTTATGGTGTTTTACGCCACTTTTGTGCACACATGGGCCATATTGGCTTGGCCACTGTGGGGGAGAGGAAAGGAATAGATTCGACAGATTCGTAGAACCAGAAGGTCAGGGGCGCGTAACTTCAAGTATTGTCAGGTCTAGGACTCTACCGTTATTGAGTCGTTTCTCCAGCTTAACTACAGCGCCTTCATAGAATGAATTATTAAGGCGAAAATCGTGTGTGTATGTGTGACGCAACGCATTATCTGTCAAATGCCGTAAGATAACGACTTACCAATTCACAAAAACATCGTCAGGCTAAGTTCGTAGATGGGCCATATAGGTCAAAGATCAAAGGTCATGTTGGGATCACAGGTAACTTGTATCCCGAATAGTTTTTCTGCCAAAAATGCCCACACTTTAACATTGATCTCAATGGGAAGATTTTTGGCGGGAAAATGACTAGGGTTAGGGTTAGGTCAAGGCTGAATGTGAAGGGTCCGATCGGAATCTGAGGGATCAATCGGGATCCTACTCTTCCAACCCGGATCTGAGTAGTCAAATCTGAATTCTCAGGACCAATCTGGATCCTCGGGGTTTAAGCCGCATGATAGGGGTCAACTTGGGATCTGAAGGGACGAATCGGGATAGTAAGGGTCGAATCCAGATCCTCGGGATCCAATCCGGATTTGAGGGCGCAAATGTGGATCAGTAGGGTCAAGTCGGGATCTGAGGGGTCAATCCGGATCCTAGGGGTCAAATCGGGATCTGAAGGATCAAGTCGGGATCTGAGGGGTCAATAGGGATCTTAGGGGTCAAATCGTGATCTGTCAAATCCGGATTGTAGGGTCCAATCCACATTTAAGGGCTCAAATATAGATCAGTAGGGTCAAATCGGAATCTGAGGGGTAAATCCGGTTCCTAGGGATCCAATCCGGTTCCTAGGGATCCAATCCGGAACTAAGGGTCCAATCCGAATCTAAACTGTAAAAAAATGGGGATCTGATTGGTCAATCGGAATCCTAGCGGTCCAACGCATGATCTTAGGGGTCCAATCCGGATCCTAAGTGTCCAGTCCAAATGTGAGAGGTTATATCGGGATCTGAAAGGTCGAATCCGGATATTAGGGACTAAATCTGAATTCTAGGGGTCCAATCTGGATCTAACTGGTCCATCGGAATACAATGGGTGGAATCCGCCTTCTAAGGGTCCAATCCGGATCTGAGGACTCAAATATGGAGCAGAAGGGTCAACTCGGGATCTGAACCGGTTCAAACCGGATTCTATGGGTCACTTTGGATCTTCTGTGTAAAATCGGGATACTAGGGGTCGAATCTGGATTATAGTGACCGAATTCGGATCTGGGGTGTCAAATCGGGATCTGAGGGGTCAAATCATCGGGATCTGAGGGGTCAAATCGGGATCTGAGCGGTCAAATCGGGATCTGAGGGGTCAAATCGGGATCTGAGGGGTCAAATCGGAATATAAGGGGTCAATCCGGATCTGGGGGGTCAATCCGGATCTTACGGGTCAAATCGGGATATTATGGGTCGAATCCGGATCCTAGGGAATCTAGCCGGATCTGGTATAGGCCTAGGCAGTCTCTGATATATCCATTCTATCCCTTGGAGCTCCGAGGCCCGTTGAAACCCGTGTATTTACAATGTGGCCTGAAACCTGAGAATGGTGGTTGTATAGGGGTCTGGAAGGGGTAAATGGCGACACGCGACACAGCGACAAAGAAGAATTAAGTAGCGCTAAAAGAGGGCTTATGAGTATTGCCTCGACAAAATCGCACTTTGAACGGTCATATTGTGATTATCCTAATAACTGACACTATAGCAGACGCCTATGATTTTTAGCATGAGGCCAGGAGTGTGATGTCCACCAGGGGTCGGTGTGATGTTGTCCACCAGGGCTCGGTGTGATGTCCGCCACGAGTCGCTCCTCTTGGTGAGCTCCTTTCCAATTTAACACAACAAAGCTGCCATCGTGTTTGAAACAATCTTAACTCGACTTCTTCAAATCTTGTTTGTATTACAGTTTAATTACTACCACGTGTACTACGTGACGTGCTACATATACTTGTGCTAATAGTGTATGAACAATAGAGTAGGCACCTGAGTATATCTCACAACCAGAATGCTTCGATAATTTAATTGGAACTTTATTATACTGAAAGGCCATCGGCCCATGGTACATATAGTAAAAAAAAATAACAAAAACACCTGTAGTGACATATACTATCAATATACGTATTACTGGCTGAAGTTGTCGTGCAGTATGAAGGCAAATGCAGCTAGATTAACATGGTGAATCTTATTTAAGGTGGATAATATTGAAATAAACCCATGCTGGGATTTTACATGATACGGAATATACTGTTCTCTGAGTTCTTCGTACAGCGGACATTGGATTAAAAAATGGTACTCATCTTCAAAAACCTCGTTATCTTTAGACAGGGAATAGTTGCATAGCGGAGGTTTCTGTGAGTTTGCCCTCTCATCCTGTCAATACGTAACGAATGGGCAGAACATCGAAATTTAGTTAATGCAATACGGTGCTTTGGAATCGTAACATATATGAGATATCGCTCTGGTTCTAACAGTGACTTTAATTTACTATAAGAGGATAGTTCGGATGTAAGTTCAACTCCCTCACCCCATTCTTGCATTGCAATATCAGCGACTCGTTGCTTAAATTCACCGATAAACATATTTACATGGATCACTCAGCCCGCTTCCATCCCTTTCAACTACATACGTGTACATAAAACTGAGCTACCCCAAACACATGAAACTATTTCTATGCGTAAGAGTAAGTTGCGATTTAATACCCAACAAAAAAAAATCAAACCGCCGTTAATATGTCTGATACAAATAGCGCATCAAATTACCTACCCCCCCCCCCCCTCGCCCCCACCCCTAATCAGTAGTTTCTAAGTAAACGCTGCAATTGTAGTTCATCTGTTGGGGTCCCGTATGGGATGCCACAGAGCTGACTGCAGACCTCGGCGTGGCAGTAAAGGAGGGAGAAGGAAATCAGGCGCCAGACAGGAAACCATGTCACTTAACAGCCCCTCGCCCCGCTGTGTCAGAGGCGCGATGTCCTCCACCTCCTCATCTTTCAGTAGGGGATGGGGGATTCTCTCCCTCGGCGTCAAGTGGGTCGCCAGGGCCCTCATGTACGACTCCACCTCCCTCCGCGCCACCGTCTCACCCCCTCCCTTTCCACCCTCCACCAAGTCCCTCAGGACGAGGTACTTAAGAAAGGCGGAGGGGACCTCAAGTTGGGCTGAGGGCGGCACCCCAACCCGCAAATTCAATATCGGCCGGATTGTCATGCCTGCAAAAAGGTGCCTCTAATTTAGTGTGTAAATTTAGCGGCATTATCACAGAAACTGGGAACTGATATTTAAAATTTAAACCAACACTAAATTTGTGGAGGACCTCTGGGATGTTTTGGTTTCATCATGAGATTTTCTGTCAATGTCTATTTCAGATTCGTTTTAACTACGAATGTCTCAGTGTCAATTTTAGAAGCCCTTTTTAACCAAACAAATTTCTCTCAATGAACACAAAATTGCTCACTTTTCTCTCGCACTCTAAATGCTCTCAATCCCTCCCTCCGTCCCTACGTGCTCCCCCCCACCCCCGCCCCCAACCCCCTATATGGACCTCGTGTTGTCGCGACTTGTTTGGTGCGAAGCGAGAATGCGAGATAGCGAGTGGCAAAAATTTGATTATGCCACCATAAGAGAAGGCATAATTGATCGAATGGAAAGCTGTAAACCTAAGCCCAAGCGGAGGCTCTTCCAAATAAAGACTAAATAAGGGAACTGCTATTCGCTGACGATGCAGCGCTGGTGGCGCATTCAGAATGCCAGCTACAGAGACTCATGGATCGACTCAAAAATGCGTGTGCTTTATTCGCTTTGACTATAAAAAAACAGTCGTGCTGAGCCAAGAGGCTATCACACCGCCAGTGATTACCCTTAATAACATGCCTTTAGAGGTGGTTAATAAGTTTTGTTACCTGGGAAGTACCGTCACGGATAATCTATCCCTGGACGAGGAAATAAATACTCGCATTGGGAATTAAGGCGCAGCCACCACCTTTGGTAGGTTAAACAAGCGTGCTTGGCAAAATTCAAAAATAACCATTAGCACAAAATGCTAATCTACAGGGCGTGTGTTCTAAGTAGCTTGCTGTATGGCAGTGAAAAGAACCCAAAACGTCTGACTGCCCAAAACGGGCCAGGATCATGACTTTCACACCTATAACATAAAGCACAGTTAGACGCCGATTTTTTTCCGAGCACAACACGATCATCGAAGAATAAATATGTCCCCAGATTTGTTTCATACTCTCCTAATCTCGCAATAAATATTGGGTAGATCTAGGACCGGAGGGTGTGCCAACCCTAAGTCCCATAACGAGCAAAGAGGCCCGCTAAGACTAAAGTACTGCTAACGCTTTTTCCGTGCCTTGTTACGCACCGTTCCCATAATGAAGCTCACACGTCCGCCCCCCCCCCTCCCCAGCTTCTCATGAAACCTCAATGTTATTCGTATATTGCTAACTAAGATCTACAAAACGAGCGTATATCGCGGCTTCGTATCGGCAGATTGTGTAGGATCGCAACGTCAGATGTAACTGTTAATTTGTTTTGGACAGTCGGACGTTTTGGGCCACAACATGGGACTACATGGGACTACATATTGTGGCCAAGAAAGTAAATTGAATAACATCCATTTTGGCGTTAGATAGATCTACGAGAATGGACACCGTTTATAATGAGCTGTGCGAGCAGAGCGAACCCTGTATCACAAACACATTTTTCCGAGGTAGCTTCAGGCATAAGGTGTCATGGCGCCACCCAAGGTCAGGTCATAGGCATCAGCTAGATCTGATCCTGACAAAGCGGTGTGATCTGTACCGTGTCTTGAACAGACGAGCGTATCACAGTGCAGATTGCAATACCGAACAATGTCAATCTCGGATTAAATCACTTGGCACGCAGGAGAGCGACAAGCGTCGTCTCTTCCGGCAAACGTTGGAGCAGACGCTGCCAGCTAATCAACAATTTTTTTGGTGTAGAAGCCTGCTGGGCCACGCTGCGCCGGGACCTTCTGGGCCGATTATAAAAGGAATTACAGCGTTTCGCATCCCATGGTGGTGCCATTGCTGTCGCCTCGACCTCAGGTGGGGCCTGGGGGCTGGGGGGGGGGGGGTTCTCGGTTCACGGTAAGAGAAATACAGAGGGTAGAGGTGTAAGGTAGGGGTGGGTGTGGATAAGGGCAGGAGTGTGCGCCAGTGTAGCCCATCAAGGACGGAATGCGTGTGTGTATTGGCGGGCATGGAGAAGGCCATTCACTCACGCACGACACGTGCCCATCCCCTCTTCTGGGATGCTAGATCCTCACAAGAATCTGAATCAATGCCGAAAGCCTTCATGTCACGCTTGCAAAGAGTTTTAAACCTAAGCTTTGGCCGTCCAGTTGGCCTTTTGCCGTCGGCGAGTTCACCGTAGAGCACATCCTTGGGAATGCGTTCATCTTGCATACGATGAACGTTCCCAAGCCAACAAAGACGTTTTGGCTTTTCAAGAGCAGGAATGCTTGGTTGGCTGGCCCTGGCTAACACTTCAGCATTTGTTACCTGGTTTTGACAAGATATGCCTAAACTGTTTCGCATGAAACGAAAATGGAATTTATTCAATTTAATTTCTTGGCCAAAATATGTAGTCCACGTTTCACTGCCATACAGCAATCTACTTAGAACACACGCCATGTAGATTAGCATTTTGGTGCGAATGTTTAGTTTTGAATTACGCCAAGCACGTTTGTTTAACCTACCAAAGCTGGTGGCTGCCTTCCCAACGAGAGTATTAATTTCCTCGTCGACTCCAGGGTAACCGTGCGCTTGGTAACCAGCAGCGTCAAAATGGCGGGTGTTTTGGTTTTACAGTTGCAGCCTGACCGAATTGGGTATTGTTCTTCAGGGCTCTTCCTGTGTGCGTTCTCCCTCCGCGCAAGCGTATTGTGTTATAGATTATTAGGTGTCTAGGCGTATCGCTGTCAATCCGCATGATGACGTCACCGTGACGTCACAGCTCTCGCTCTGAAAACGACAATTAAACTAGTCCTTTGTTCTCAAAATAACACATCCTAAATCAATGAAACTCAACTTTTGGTCTTTCTTCATCTGCGGGTAAATTTTTCAATCTATTAATCTGTCAAGCTTTCCAGATATTCCTGGCACCAAAGTCACAGTTAAGCCCAGCGTAGGCGATGGCGTCAAAACACTTATTAAGTATCGTCTACGTGTGTCGTCCACTTGAGTCCGGTCCTTGGTCCTTAGAGGCATCCCCGGGAAGACACCAAGTAATTGCTTGCACTACTACGCCGTTGCCGCCTCCCCCCACTCCCTTCCTCATCCCGATAACCACCGTCCTACCCAGTCACCTGCCCCCCCCCCCCTCGCTCAATCATTCCCTTAGTGTCATCTTCTCACTTACACTGTTTGGACTCACGCTCGCACCCCTCCCTCCCCTCCTTTCTCCGACAACCTCTGTTACACCCCTCGACTCCCTCATCACCTTTTGTTGCCTCCTACACCCCCTACACTCCCCATCACCTCTCCCTCCCTCCTACACCCCCTACACTCCCCATCACCTCTCCTTCCCTCCTACACCCCTTACACTCCCCATCACCTCTCCCTCCCTCCTACACCCCATACACTCCCCATCACCTCTCCCTCCCTCCTAAACCCCTACACTCCCCATCACCTCTCCCTCCCTCCTACACCCCATACACTCCACATCACCTTTCCCTCCCTCCTACACCCCCTAAACTCCCCATCACCTCTCCCTCCCTCCTACACCCCTTACACTTCCTATCACCTCTCCCTTCCTCCTACACCCTCTACACTCCCCATCACCTCTCCCTTCGTCCTACACCCCCTACACTCCCCATCACCTCTCCCTCCCTCCTACACCCCCTACACTCCCCATCACCTCTCCCTCCCTCTTACACCCCTTACACTCCCCATCACCTCTCCCTCCCTGCTACACCCCCTACACTCCCCACCACCTCTCCCTCCCTCCTACACCCCCTACACTCCCCATCACCTCTCCCTTCCTCCTACACCCTCTACACTCCCCATCACCTCTCCCCCCCTCCTACACCCCCTACACTCCCCATCACCTCTCCCTCCCTCCTACACCCCCTACACTCCCCATCACCTCTCCCTCCCTCCTACACCCCCTACACTCCCCATCACCTCTCCCTCCCTCCTACACCCCCTACACTCCCCATCACCTCTCCCTCCCTCTTACACCCCTTACACTCCCCATCACCTCTCCCTCCCTGCTACACCCCCTACACTCCCCACCACCTCTCCCTCCCTCCTACACCCCCTACACTCCCCATCACCTCTCCCTTCCTCCTACACCCCCTACACTCCCCATCACCTCTCCCCCCCTCCTACACCCCCTACACTCCCCATCACCTCTCCCTTCCTCCTACACCCCCTACACTCCCCATCACCTCTCCCTTCCTCCTACACCTCCTACACTCCCCATCACCTCTCCCTCCCTCCAACACCCCCTACACTCCCCATCACCTCTCCCTTCCTCCTACACCCCCTACACTCCCCATCACCTCTCCCTCCCTCCTACACCCCACACTCCCCATCACCTCTCCCTTCCTCCTACACCCTCTACACTCCTCATCACCTCTCCCTCCCCCCTACACCCCCTACACTCCCCATCACCTCTCCCTCCCTCCTACACCCCTTACACTCCCTATCACCTCTCCCTGCCTCCTACGCCCCCTACACTGCCCATCACCTCTTCCTTCCTCCTACACCCCCTACACTCCCCATCACCTCTCCCTCCCTTCTACACCCCTTACACTCCCCATCACCTCTCCCTCCCTCCTACACCCCCTACACTCCCCATCACCTCTTCCTTCCTCCTACACCCCCTACACTCCCCATCACCTCTCCCTCCCTCCTACACCCCCTACACTCCCCATCACCTCTCCCTTCCTCCTACACCCTCTACACTCCCCATCACCTCTCCCCCCCTCCTACACCCCTACTCACCCCACCCTGTTTTTCCCTCTGAGACCCCCTCCCCACCCCCACCATCTCTCCGTCCCTCATGCATCTCTACCCAGCGCACCTTCCCTCCTACACCCCCTCCACACCATAACTACCCCTCCCTCCCTCCTACAGCCCTACCTCTCCCCATCCCCTCCTTCTCTCCTACATCCGCTCCACTTCTCCCTCCCTCCTACACCCCCTACCCCTCCCCACCCCCTCCTTCTCTCCTACATCCCCTCCACAGTCCCACTACCTCTCCCCACCTCCCTCCTACAGCCCCTACCCCTCCCCACCCTCCTTCTCTCCTACATCCTCTCCACAGCCCCACTACCTCTCCCTCCCTCTTTTCTACACCCCCTACCCCTCCCCACCCTCCTTCTCTCCTACATCCCCTCCACAGCCCCACTACCTCTCCCTCCCTCCCTCCTACACCGCCTACCCCTCCCTCTCTCCATGGTGGAGTCTTCCTTTGTGTCTTCCCCTCACTGAACAACATGTAAGCGATACACCTCACCCTACACCCCCTTATTTACGGGCCGCCTAAACCCTAATGTTATCTCGTGTAACCATCCCAAGCCCGATCTCTAGTACCCCCACCCCACCCTACCCCTACCTGTACCAGACTAACACATAGGACCCACACTATCTGTACCAGACCAACACATAGGACCCACAGTCTGTACCAGACCAAGGACCCACACTGTATGTACCAGACCAATACATAGGGCCTACACTGCCTGCATCAAACCAGCACATAGGGCCTACACTGTCTGTACCAGCCCAACACATAGGGCACCAGACCAACACACAGGGCCTACATTGTCTGCATCAGCCCGACACGTCACCAGCCCGGTATTACACGGATCTTATTACGTATCTCACTGCTTCCCACGAGCAGCGTTGTAAGATATATGCGTACATTATGGCTTCTATGTTCGATATGCATTGTAAGACTAATGGACCAATACAACTTTATATACCGTGGATCCCTTCGACAGACATAGCTTACTGCAGAACGTGGACACGACAATCACTGGAGCACGCAGTGAAGTACACGGTATCGTCGTTCACAGTGATGTTCCAGGGCGCAATGTTCCCGGTGTTGACGGTCGTCAGGGTCTCACCGCTGGGTGAGATCACATAGATACATTTGTCGACATAGTCCCCAACCAGAAAGTTCACCCCATCCTCGCCGATACCCCCGGGTTGCTTAAGTCCTGGAGGTCTGATCACGTGACCCGAGGTGTCTCCCTCGGTGAAGAGCACGAGGGTATTGTCGTCCCTGTAGTTGACCATAAGAGTGGAGCCGATGATCGCCACCCACCGTGGGCGACACGTAACCTCCGATGGACGGCTTAGAGTGGTGACCACTGTGTCTGTTGTCAGTGACACTTTGTGTACGCCATCATCACAGGTTACATACACGTGTTCCTTGTCACGTGGGTCCAGCGCCATGTGATTACGCGTCGACAACTTACCCCCGGCCGTCAGCTTCCCGACCACACGAAGACCCTCTTCTTGTGTCCATTTCACTATTGTAATGTGGTGACCCCACAAGCTGCACACGTAGACCGTGTCTGTGTCCTTGTCACTCACACAATAACATGGGAGATCAATGTCGACATGACAAACGTAGGAGTGTCTGGCGGCAGGCTCCGGGCGACTGAAGGCCACCAGTCGGTTACTTCCCCCGTCAGCCACCAGGACGAGGCCGCCGAGGACACAGGCCGCGTAGGCACCCTTCAGAGGTCCCGCGCCCTCTGTGTCTCCCACTGGAGAAGTCTCCCTCAAACTGCCGTAGAATACCTTGTTCTGAATCACAGTAATGTATACACCACATTGCGTAACATATTCCACACATACGCGTACGCAATAATCTTACCCAGAACAGATTACTCTGAATGAAGAAGACACCAGCTATGAGATTTATATCAGACACCCTGACTAACCAGGTTACTGGTTCACACAACGCCTTACAGTAACAACCTTTCTGGAATACTTCTGTTTCAGGAAGGGCGAGCGACTTCGTAATGTTGGCGGCTGTCTCCGTTAAAGCCTATGGAAGCCTTTTAAATTCAGTCAACCTTCGCATTTATCACAGTTTACAAACAGAAAGCATTGACATATACATACAATTCGTAACCGAGACAACACATTCGGCCAACACATAAGGCCTACCCTGACACATAGGGCCCACACTGCCTGTACCAGACCAACACATAGGGCCCACACTGCCTGTACCAGACCAACACATAGGGCCTACACTGTCTGTACCAGACCAACACATAGGGCCTACACTGTCTGTACCAGACCAACACATAGGGCCTACACGGTCTATGCCAGACCAACACATAGGGCCTACACGGTCTATGCCAGACCAACACATATGGCCTGACTCAAAAGCAGTACTTACCTGATTCGTTCGCCTTCTAAACATGACAGGTCGGTCCTTCCGAAGGGAATCCAAGCTCCCGGGTTCTGTATTCATCGCCTGCTTTAAAACGTTGAAGGCCTCCAAGTCTCGGGATAACAAATTCACTTCAAGACCTTTGCTGAGAATTTTTGTCTCCACCAGCCCGAGGCGGCATGACTTGATGACGTCACCAGTGTGGGCAAGGTTACTCTCAGAATAGCGTAACCATGCCAACGCCATTTGAAACACCGTATTTTCATCTCCAACTTTCAGACGATCATCTTGCAATAGTCGGAGTAATGTGTCAACATCCAACAGCCGTATAAACTCCTCACTGCCACTGAGTTCTTCAAAATGGCCGACGATTTGATTAACGCAGGTCTCATACACATCCTTAATGTCATACGTCTTCGCTGAGCACAACACGGTCATTATCTTTCCTCCGACTGAAGTACTCAAGTTTTTATGGAAATAGGTTTCCAGCAATGATACCAGAACGTCCATCTGTAGGCAGCGCGCGCAAATTATGACGTCACAAAAGTTCTCAGCCGTCACCTTGCAGTGGCCTCGGTAGATCCAATCCAATACAAAACTGAAGGCAGTCTTGGTCATGTGACCGCCCGTCAGTGATACGCGCTTCATGCCTGAAGAATCCTGGTGTTGGTCGTGCGCCTGCGCAGGACTCAGACACAGAAGGTCCTCCTTAGCCCGGGTACTCGGCCCAGTCTCGGCCCCTGCTCTCGGTGAACTCACCGCGCCATGTTCTTCGCTGCCTTCGCCATGCAGGAAGCGCCTCTCAAAGTACAGGGTCCAGCCGAAGAGGAGTGCCTTGTGACAGTGGAAGGCTTTCCCGTCAACCGTCACCGTGACGTCAGCAAAGTCTGGGCACCTGTCTCCAAGGGCGACGTAGGCGTCCCGCCAGACGTCGTTATAGAGCTCCTGTATGTCAGGCTGGGGTGCCCTTTTTACTCTGAAACATGTCATATCACAATTCGCACAATTGGCGAGGACTGGAATCTAATTACTATAACCGATGGCTTCCCAATATTTATAGTCAACATACATATATTAATATACAACTCTTACTGCAGTAGGGGGGGGGGGGGGTCACTGTGGCGGGCAAGCGTCACATTGATGGGCGAGTGTCACTGCAGTGGGCGAGTGTCTCTGCGGTGGGCGAGCGTCACTGGAACTTTGTGAGCGTCACTGCGTCACTGCGGTGGGCGAGCGCCACTGGTGGGTGAGAGTCACTGGTGGGCGAAAGTCGCTCTGGTTGGTGAGCGTCACTGTGGTTGGCGAGCGTCACTGTGGTTGGCGAGCGTCACTGTGGTTCACGAGCGTCAATGCAATGGACGAGGGTCACTGTGGTGGGCGAGCGTCACTGTGGTGGGCGGGCGTCACTACGGTGGGCGAGCGTTAGTGTGGTGGGCGAGCGTCACTGTGGTGGGCGAGCGTCACTACGGTGGGCGAGCGTCACTGTGGTTCACGAGCGTCAATGCAATGGACGAGGATCACTGTGGTGGGCGAGCGTCACTGCGGTGGGCGAGCGTCACTGTGGTGGGCGAGCGTCACTACGGTGGGCGAGCGTTACTCTGGTGGGCGAGCGTCACTGTGGTGGGCGAGCGTCACTACGGTGGGCGAGCGTTACTGCGAAGGACGAACGCTACTGTGATGGGCGCGCGTCACTGCGGGGGGCGAGCGTCACTGGTGGGCGAGAGACCCTGTGGTTGGTGAGCGTCACCGTGGTGGGCGAGAGTCACTGCAGTGGGCGAGCGTCACTGCAGTGGGTGAGCGTCACTGCGGTGGGCAAGCGTCACTGCAGTGGGCGAGCGTCACTGCAGTGGGCGAGCGTCACTGCAGTGGGCGAGCGTCACTGAAGCGGGCGAGCGTCACTGGTGGGCGAGAGTCACTGTGGTTGCCGAGCGCCACTGCGATGGGCGAGCGTCACTGCAGTGGGCGAGAGTCACTGTGACAGGGAGAGCGTCACTGCGGTGGGCGAGCGTCATTAGTGGGCGAGAAACCCTGAGGTTGGTTAGCGTCACTGTGGTGGGCGAGAGTCACTGGTGGGCGAGAGACCCTGTGGTTCGTGAGCGCCACCTGCGATGGGCGAGCGTCACTGCAGTGGGCGAGAGTCACTGTGACAGGGAGAGCGTCACTGCGGTGGGCGAGCGTCATTGGTGGGCGAGAAACCCTGAGGTTGGTTAGCGTCACTGTGGTGGGCGAGAGTCACTGGTGGGCGAGAGACCCTGTGGTTCGTGAGCGTCACCGTGGTGGGCGAGAGTCACTGCGACAGGGAGAGCGTCACTGCGGGGGGCGAGCGTCACTGGTGGGCGAGAGTCCCTGTGGTTGGTGAGCGTCACCGTGGTGGGCGAGAGTCACTGCGACAGGGAGAGCGTCACTGCGGTGGGCGAGCGTCACTGCAGTGGGCGAGTGTCACTGCAGTGGGCGAGCGTCACTGCAGTGGGCGAGCGTCACTGCAGTGGGCGAGCGTCACTGCAGCGGACGAGCGTCACTGGTGGGCGAGAGTGACGCTCACCCACCACAGTGACTCTCACCCACCAGTGAATCCCGCCCACCAGTGGCGCTCGCCCACCGCAGTGATGCTCGCCCACCGCAGTGACCCTCGCCCACCACAGGGACCCTCGCCCACCACAGTGACGTTCGTCCACCACAGTGGCACCCGCCCATTACATTGACGCAGTGACGCTAGCTCACTGTAGTGACGCAATGACGCCCGCCCCATTCCAGTGACGCTCATCCACCGCAGTGATCCTCCCCCACCACCTTGACGCTCGCCCACCACAGTGACGCTCCCCCACCACAGTGTCGCTCGCCCATCAGTGACGCTCGCCCACCAGTGACGCTCGCCCACCGCAGTGACGCTCTCCTTGCCACAGTGACTCTCGCCCACTGCAGTGACGCTCGCCCATCGCAGTGGCACTCGGCAACCACAGTGACTCTCGCCCGCGTCACTGCGGTGTGCGAGCGTCACTGGTGGGCGAGAAACCCTGAGGTTGGTTAGCGTCACTGTGGTGGGCGAGAGTCACTGCGACAGGGAGAGCGTCACTGCGGGGGGCGAGCGTCACTGGTGGGCGAGAAACCCTGAGGTTGGTTAGCGTCACTGTAGTGGGCGAGAGTCACTGGTGGGCGAGAGACCCTGTGGTTCGTGAGCGCCACCTGCGATGGGCGAGCGTCACTGCAGTGGGCGAGAGTCACTGTGACAGGGAGAGCGTCACTGCGGTGGGCGAGCGTCATTGGTGGGCGAGAAACCCTGAGGTTGGTTAGCGTCACTGTGGTGGGCGAGAGTCACTGGTGGGCGAGGGACCCTGTGGTTCGTGAGCGTCACGGTGGTGGGCGAGAGTCACTGCGACAGGAAGAGCGTCACTGCGGGGGGCGAGAGTCACTGGGTGGGCGAGAGACCCTGTGGTTGGTGAGCGTCACCGTGGTGGGCGAGAGTCACTGGTGGGCGAGAAACCCTGAGGTTGGTTAGCGTCACTGTGGTGGGCGAGAGTCACTGCGACAGGGAGAGCGTCACTGTGGTGGGCGAGCGTCACTGCAGTGGGCGAGTGTCACTGCAGTGGGCGAGCGTCACTGCAGTGGGCGAGCGTCACTGCAGTGGGCGAGCGTCACTGCAGCGGACGAGCGTCACTGGTGGGCGAGAGTGACGCTCACCCAACACAGGGACTCTCACCCACCAGTGAATCCCGCCCACCAGTGGCGCTCGCCCACCGCAGTGGCGCTCGCCCACCGCAGTGACCCTCGCCCACCACAGGGACCTTCACCCACCACAGTGACGTTTGTCCACCACAGTGGCACCCGCCCATTACATTGACGCAGTGACGCTAGCTCACTGTAGTGACGCAATGACGCCCGCCCCATTCCAGTGACGCTCATCCACCGCAGTGATCCTCCCCCACCACAGTGACGCTCTCCCTCTCGCAGTGACTCTCGCCCACCACGGTGACGCTCACCAACCACAGGGTCTCTCGCCCACCAGTGACGCTCGCCCACCGCAGTGACGCTCTCCCTGTCGCAGTGACTCTCGCCCACCACGGTGACGCTCACGAACCACAGGGTCTCTCCAGGTGGTTCCCGAGCGTCACTGCGGTGGGCGAGCGTCACTCTGGTGGGCGAGAGTCACTCTGGTGGGCGAGGGTCACTGTGGTGGGTGAGCGTCACTGTGGTGGGCGAGAGTCACTGGAGTAGGGCGAGCCGGACCTGGAATGGGGCGAGCGTCCCCGTTGTAGTGGGCGAGTGATACTGTGGTGGGCGAGTGATACTGTGGTGGGCGAGCGTCACTGGGGTCTACTGTCTAACGTACAATTAACATGAATTGCGTCACGGAGAAAAGTAAGTAAGTAAGCAAAGTTCAACAGAGTAAGTATTCGAAGATACCCTCATAAGTCATAACTCACCTTGCTTTACCAAGTGGCGGGTTTGTCCTGTCAATGAACATCTCGGAATGGGCTTTCTTCAGTTGCCTCAGACTCTTCTTGTGGGACTTCCGCGCCGCCAGAGCATCCAGAAGAATGTCACAACACTCACTGTTAATAGACATGATCTGGATGTTTAGAGCTTTGCGAATTGTCCCGGCACTGACCAGACCAACTCTCAGTGACTTCACAATTTTATGTAAATAAGTCAGACGATCGTCACTGTGGTGAAGCCAGGCAAACGCCGCACTGAAGACGATGTCTTCACTACGAGCATGCAGCTGATCCATACGGATCAGTCCAAGCAAGTCGTCTGCCTTCAGCGCCAGAAAATCTTCCATTTCCACCACCATGTCAAACTTACTGGCCATCCCTTCGAGAGCAATAACTTTCACGGCCGGCAATCCACATCTGTGGGCCAGACGGAGGTGATCGAACATACGACTCACATAAACACCGCGTGAGTACTGATACCTTAAGTAGTCTGTCAGCATGGCCACCGTTTGGCCCATCTGCAGATAGTCGGTAGTTGGCAGAACCTTTTCCACCATGTCCAGTGACAGGCCCAGTTCTCCCAGGTACATCCATTTGTGCAGCACAGAAAATGCCTCCCGTGACATCATTTCCCATTCACGCAAAGGCACGTGACTGGCTTTTTTCTCGGCGAAGTCGCTGCTGAACATAGACCGGAAGTAGCCGCTCCAAGCCGCCAGGAGAGCTTTGTGGCAGGGGAAGGCCACATCGCCCACAGTCACCGTTACGTCAGCCATCGCTCCTGTATCGTAGAGCTTCCTGTTGGCTGCTGTTATCCCCTCGTCGTGCTCTCGGCGTAGGGCTGCGGCATCCATCTTATTGGTGTCGGAGTAATCTACAAGTCAAAGGTTATAACCGTCAGACACAGTGTATCAGGACACGGTTAATGTCATATGGACAGCGTAACTATATAGACAGTGTTACTGAATGCTATAGTAGGTCTACATTAGAGTACTATAGTACGCCATAGTACATGCTGCCATATCTTATGTGAGTCATGTCGTCAAAGTAAACGATAAACTGTGACAGTGGGTACTTAATATTCTATAAAATTTCACAGTAATGGTTTGTACTGCAGACATTTTGGGGAACATGATAATGGATTCGATAGTATACTATGGATTTCCACCCAAAGTTTGTATACTATTTAATTGTATGGCATAAATTTGCACTATAGCAAGTTTTATGGAATACTATAGTGTTAGCTGTTGTGCTTACTATACTTAAAGCTACTGTGGCAAGAATAACGGACGACTGTTAAATCCAGTTCATTGTATAAACAACCAAAAAACACCTAGGAACAAGAAAAGAAACCAAACAATGAACAATATGGCTATGACTGCATGGGGAGCAAATAGCTCTAATACTTCACACACGTTCATCACAGTCATTATCAGTATTCTAAGGCTGTGGCTGCATGGGGAGCAAATAGCTCTAATACTTCAGACACGTTCATCACAGTCATTATCAGTATTCTAAGGCTGTGGCTGCATGGGGAGCAAATAGCTCTAATACTTCAGACACGTTCATCACAGTCATTATCAGTATTCTAAGGCTGTGACTGCATGGGGAGCAAATAGCTCTAAACACCTTATTATTTCAAGTGGGATTTCTTAAGCAATTGGGATTTGAATGAAATGTGTTCATGGTTTCAAATCTGCCCCGTGTCACATATTTCCATATTCCTTGAACCCGGGCCTTGATATCAAGGCCCGGGTCGGTGTGAGTCTGCAGGAAAGGCTGTAAACACGCCGACCCGGGCCTTGATATCAAGGCCCGGGTCCGCGCAGTCTCCTGTCTGAGGAAAGATGTGGGCTGATAAGTCAAGAAGAATATGTTGTGGGTGGTGCGGGGTAAAAGGGGAGGGGTAGAAGGGGGGAGGGGCTCGTGCTTAACTAATAGGCTGATAACGACCGGCCACCAGGTTGAGTGGCTTGAGCTGGATACATTGTGATTTGTGAATAGAGTAGACACCGGAACCCTACAACCAGAGATCCATATCAAGGTCTCATTGGTCTGCGGCATAACCAGCGTGGTTATTCACGTGCAGTAATGTTATTTGGTCATTAGATAATAACGATTGCGCTACATTTCCGTGTTACTGATACGCTTCCCACCGTTTCCGTGTTTCACTCTCGCGCGGCGCTTAAATAAGAGATATTGCTGTCGGTGTTCAGTCGACAGTCGTAAGCGTGGAAGGGACGGCATGTTTTTCACAACTAAAAAATGCGATCAACGTAGAAAGCGAATAGCAATTAACCGAACAGTCAATACTCAATTGAGTTAGGCTCAATACCGTGCACAAGCATCTTTGAAGTATCCTCGCCCGATAACTGCAAAATCTGAGACATGCATTCGTAGCAGAAAGAAGATATTTAGGTAATGCTTTAGGCTGTGAAACTGACGGCCAAAATGTTAGAAGCCCACTTATACGCTGTTCCGCAAGCATATATATATATGTAGGTTTGTTCTGGTGACGTAATGTGCATCGGGTTATGTTACGGATACGTTCAATCGCCAAAAGCGTAGTGCAATAACTCCCTGTCGTCATTTTTATGATATATTATGTATGGTATTAACATATAACCGGTGCGCTACAGCCTCGGAGGGCGCCACTGGCTGGTCCGACAAGTCTGGTAAACCAATTAAGTTGTACGTCGAGTGGGGTGGAGAAGGCGGGGGTATGAACTGTAGGCTAACCGGCCTCTGCGGTCCAGAAAAGTGTATGTAGGTCTGGACAGGGGCGGCAGGCGCTATCAGCTACAACTCCCAAGGGAAGTGCCCAGCGTGCTAGCCAGCCCGTACGCATCTCTTATCTGATCGCGGCACATCCTTCAATCGGGTGGTTCTTGAAATAATACACCCATTGCGATTTCAAAAGACTACATATCTTGCATTTATGCCTCACGATGTGATATGACGTCTTTTAAAATTGAAGATACAGATAAGCTACATGACACAGGGGTCTCTACGGGGCTGCGTTTTATGCGTGAAGCACTTTCTTTACTCCCTGCGCGGCGTGGGGGGTTGGTGGGGGGAGTGGGGCAGCTATTATAGCGTGTGTATGGGATCAGGCGAAGGAGAGATGGGGGAGTTGCGGGTGGGAGGGGCTATTATAAAGGGTTGTATGGAATGGGGCGGGGTTGGGAGGGGCTAAGAGAGCATCTGGGTTATGTTTCCTGTGACCTGGGTGTCAGGCGTGATCAAGCTACTACAGGAGTGAGTGCATCAACCCTGATAGAAAATGTCATAAGCCACACAAGCTGGGCCTCCAAGATCCTGGTGACTTAAGCCCTAGCCAGATTGTAATACACCTCTTGATTTGTATACACTTTGCCGCACACATTGCACACGCATTGCATACAATCAGCTTGCTACTAACTACATCACTACGCCACCCCATTTCAAAAACATGAATTTTACCTTGACTCGCGACAGAGAACAAACCTTGCTATACGTTTAAACTACACGGATGTGGGTGTGTGGGTGTGTGGCCAGGTGGAGGCTTAAAGGAGGGCTTCGGTTCAGAATCAGTACACCCATCGAAATAATGTATAACCATGAAATATCAACACAACGCAGTGGGTCTGGGCCATTAAAATGACGCGCAGGCCACTGGTTGCCGCCATGTGCTAAAAATAATCCGGCCGCGCGCGATGTGAGCCAGGCGTCTTCCTCGACCTGCATCCCGCTCTGACCGACCTCGACCCCTGGCTGTGACGACACGGGGGCTTGTCAAGTCTGGCTTTAGTCGAGCTTGCCAGTCAGGTGGCAGGGCTTGCCAGTCTGGAGCAACTAACAACTAACAGCGGGGGGCTCGGGGGATTACATTCGGGCTGGCAAAGCAGAGATAAGGGGCTAGTATGGGTTATCAGGTTCTTTAATTGGATATTCATTAGCTGCACGTGCTGCACGGGCTTAATTGCTTTTGGCCTTGCGAATGTACCTTTTCTCGATATACATTATTAACCTTTATACAATGTCCATAACGTCGATCGTTACATTCTAGTATATGTGGCATATGATATCCCAGATATTACCGTTTTTCATTTACAGTGATTGCTCCAATCAGTTAAGCAAAATATGAAAAAGGATACTTTCTTTAGAGAAGCGTCGTTTTGGCGTCAATTAGGGCGTGGCCGAGAAATTATATCAGCGGCATGGGTTTTATTATACCTACTTATGAAATCATAGTGATGGTAGCTGTTGCCTAAGTAGGCGAAAATGAACCAACTGCACTATTTGCTCCAATCACGAGAACAATATTGAAACGGAAGTCAACATAACGTATAATAACACAGCAATAGACTACGCAAAACTGGGATGTCATATATTGCGCCATCAGCCGGAAATATGCACGCTATGCGCGCTATTTAGGGTTACGATTGTCGTTTTTTGTGCATATTGGGACCCCATGTTCTACAATATTAGACTGTGACCTCATTTGTTATAGAATAAGGGCCCAAATACATTGGACGGCTAAAAAGTATTATTAAACATACTGTGAAATTACTTGTTTAACTGGCTTACTTTAGTTATCACAACGCATTTTCCATTATTAAAATTGACTTTCTTTGGACAATTTTGAGTGACAAAATTTGACTCTTTGACTTTTCATCTTTCATGAAATCTCATTTTCCGAATGAAAACATGCAAAGACAGTGTTCTATCCAGAACATGAAGAGATAACTGTGTTACCCTCAAAATTATGGGTCTTTTATCCCCTAAGATCCACAACACCTATGTTCAGTCATTAGGAGTGTCACATGGCTTAAAACATGGGCAAAATCAAAAATTTACATAACATAGGTGTCCCCTGTAAATAGCCACAGCGCCCTTAATATTGCTGGTAGAGACTTCGTGTTACTTGTACCACTCTTGCCATGTTCTGGCCCTATACCACGTTTATAATAGTATTCCTCATTGTCAGTTAACACTCAATATGTAAAGTAGGCAATAAGTTACTAGCCTTTCATTCGCTAATATCACGGACACCCATTTCAGTCGTTTCGAGCGTCGCACGTCTTAAACTTGGGGAAAATCGAAAAGTTACTTAACGTAGAGTTCACTTATAAATAGCCACGGCCCTTAATATTGCTGGTAGAGACTTTATATTACTTGTACCACTCTTGCCATCTTCTGGCCCTATACAATGTATATAATACTATTCCTCATCGTCATTTAACACTTATTTAAAGCATGCAATACATATTCGAAGAAAAAGACATATTTTTCCACTTTCCGAGGGGTCAAATATGTTCAAATGGGTCGAACAACATCCGGAAAGGCACTAAATAGGCAAGAAGGTAATGTCTACTACTATAGACGAGAACAAAGATTGCAAAAATATCTTTAATATAGCTATAAATAGCAAAGACACTACTTTCCCGCCCAAAAGAAAATGGAAATTCTTGATTTTAAGTCTTTCCCCGCACTATTGGATTGTACCCTATAGGCAGTTACATAATACCTCTCCTGAGCTTTCTGTTCAAGCATATATAATAATCAGACAAGCATTATTCCCTATCGAACGGATCGAAAACATGCTACTGATGTCTGAATTTAGGTCCATTTTTCACTTCCCAAGGTCATATCGTGTCCGATTCCTCTAGATATTGTTCTGATCGATATTGATTCATCCACGGAAGTCAACTGGGCATAGATTTCAATCAAACCCTGTCCAAGCGAGGCGTTTATAGTGGCGAACTGATACATTTCATAGACCAGGGGGGAGGGGGGGGGGGGGGCAAAATTGCTCATAGCATAAAACAAATTTCATTTTTTTGGAAAATAATTCCCTGCTGGGTATGACCTTCATCTTCAGGTATGTTATTAACCTTGACCTATTACATGACATACTAGAAGGATAAGCACCAAGGTCAAAATGGCAAGGGTAAGAACACATTGCAACATGTCGTTTTTTGTGTTGATTGAGACCCCATTTTCGACATTTGACTGTTACAGTAATCTCATTTGGTCTAGGATAAGAGGGCCCAAATACAGACATTTACCGGTCAGAAAGTATTATTAAACATAATGTGAAAAAGTCTTTTTTTCACGATAATAGCAAAATCTCTGCTAGGGCTGCTAGGTCCAGACAGATATGTTGTGGCGGGAGGGGAGGGGGGGGGCGGGGGTGTGGGAGGGGTAGGCGCGGCTGCCAGATGCCCTGACGGCGCTTTAACCTGGCCGCCGATTAAGTCGGCCGCGGAGGAGTGTGGCGGTGAAGGGAAGGGGAAGCGGGGGGTGGGGTCTAGGGATTAGCAGCATTAGCAGGATGCAATTGAAAGGCAATGTATTGTGTAATCGTGCAACCTGTTACTAGTGTTAGTGTCACCTTAATTAATAGTTTTCACATCATCTCTTTTTTGTCTTGAAAGTTAAGCCGCTTAACACCATCTCTAGCGGCGTCAAACGATTTCGCCGGCTGAAGTTTGCCTTCTGAGACAATGTAATAGAAGCCACATGGAATTATTTTTCATATTTTCATTAATGTTAGAATAAGTAACACTGAACTAGCTGTGCCTTGCTTCTTCACCGATCTCTATGTGTATCGGGCGTTGAGAGAGCTTGTTAAAGAAAACAGTTTGTTCCTAAAAATGTCACAAAACCGGCAGAAAATGTAGCAGGTCTAAATCGTTACAACTTCGTTAATATTCATCGTAGATCACTCAAATTAAGCTTAGCACCAATATTTTTCTCTTGGCCAGATCTGTAGCGTGGTATGTAGTTTGCGTGGTATTTCAATGAAATAAACAAGGCATATCACCCTGGCGGCTGAGAGCTTATGGCTCAAATGGACAACTGATGACGCATGACTGATGCATGGGGGTCATCTCGCTGCACATTATAAATCAAACCGGGACCTTCTGGGCCAATTATTAAGGGAATTGCAGCGTATCGTAGCTTCCCATCTTGATGCAACCGCTGTCACTTCGACCCCCGGTGTGGCCTGCGTGGGGTGGGGGGGGGGGGGGGTGGAGAGAGCGGGCTCTCGGTTCGCGGTAAGGACACCATGCAGCAAGCAGCTGAACGGCAGCGGACCGGCCAGCAATACACCGAGTAGGGGTGTAAGGTAGGGTGTGGGTGTGGATAAGGGCAGGAGTGTGCGCCAGTGAAGCGCATCAAAGCTGGAATGCGTGTGTGTATTGGCGGGCATGGAAAGGCCGAAGTGGGGGCGGCGGGACGTGCGGGGGAGCGGGGTGTCGCGTTAGGAGAACGGGAACGCCGTATAGTGTACTATTGCAACGATCTTTTCGTCGATTTACGCAAAAGTGTTTACACGGCGAATTTTATCGATATTTGTTCCTGACGGGCATTGAAATTCCACAGTCTCCTATACCATTTGGAAGTTTGTACGGTCAATATTGAGGACACCGTAAATTTCGTTCATTTTAAATTGAAATGACCCGCTACGTGATAACCGAGAGTTCGATTTTAGTAAATAAGTCCTAATTTATGATCCAATCTGTGTTAAATATTGGAGGGCGATAGCTTAAAAATCAAAAAAAGTCGGGTTCGAACCCCTAACTTCCAGGCGCTCTGACACCGTTACGTTGCGCACTCCGGGTTCGAGCTGAGATTGGATTTGGCATAAGAAACGTCACCCCTATCCACCAGGGCAAGTTTCGTGCTCAGATGTCTTTTAGTTTTTTAGCTACAACCGAGCACTCGACATTTATATTAGTCAAGGACACGACAAGGACCCTTGACCCAGGTTGCTGAAATATAATCAATTTTAAGATACGACCTTAAGTAATCTTTGTGTTAAAGATGAGTTGCATGGCTTATAGGATTCTATGGGTTTGGCTCATGGTAAATTTCAAAAATGTCCTATCTTTTACAATTGGGCCATATTTGCGTTGCCATGGAAACAAAAAGTAACTGATTTTTGACATACGGTGCTTGAGTGGAACCCTTAATGTCCCTGTAAAGTCTCGTGACAATCGCATTGAGATTTAAGGGAAAAAAATGTATGACTTCACCGTGACGTTGACGTTTGACCGATTTCACCCGGCAACGAATTCGACCTGAGATTTGACTTCTGGCATCTGTTAGAGAAGTTTGACAACGGTCGCTGCAAGTGTTCGACAGTTATTGTGCTCACAGACATACAGACAGACAGACACACACACACACACACACAAACACAAACAGGACTGACGAAACAGAGGCCCAATGATAAAGTATAGAGATTCTGGATAAGTTAGAAAATTCGTCAAAAATCGTAAAAAAAAACAAGCTAGACCTGAGATCTTTGCGGCTAATAACTAGGAAAGGAAAACGTAATTTCGTCAACCCATATCTGAAAGGCTGATGCGCATATCGCCGTGCTGGTCAACATTTTGGGGTTGTCGGGCAAAACGTTCGCTTCTTATTATTTTGGCTTTGCCGTCATGCCATGACGTCATCACGATGTGTTTTACAAAGGCCATTGCTCGGCTATACGTCATAGTGACTTCGGTTTATTTGTATCTTGTACATTATACCCAGGGACAAGTACTGCCAGTCGTAAATTTATTTGCGGTCCCTAAACGTGTGCCTCAAAAATGACGTCGTAGTTAAAGTGAGCCGACGTCATTGTGGACTCGTTTCGTGTTTACCTACGTTAGTAATAGTTTCCATCACTGTCAGTTCATAAGTATTTAAACTGGCAAATTAGAAGCCAATTTGCTACGTTTTGGTAAGCGTCAGCGACGTCTTATGACGTCACGTTGACGTATCCATGGTAACGGATGTAAGCCCATTGCTAAAGTATAGAGATTCTTGGCCAAATCGGAAAATGTGTCAAAAATAAGCAAGCTAGAGCTGCGATCTTTGCGGCACTTAGTAGGGATCAATCATGGATAAAAAGTTATTTGGCAATGCGCAGAATTCAGACAGTGTGCTTGGCGTGGGCACCCGGTCACTACAGAGAGCGGTACCTTCATAGCTCAGTTGCCGTTGCCCATCATAAGTGAGTGGGGAAATCGACTTCGTGCATTTTCTTGGTTAGACGAACCACCGCTCGCGCAGTATTGATGCTAAAGCGTTGCAACTGACAATAGTCTATTTTAGTATGTTTGTTTGTATGTCCTATGTACATTAGTGTCGGCGCTTAAAGGGCGCCACAGACGTGTGCGTATACGAGTGTGTGTGAGAGAGAGAGGGGGGGGGGAGGGGGGTAAAAGCCCCTAACCCGCCCTCCCAGTTGTTACTGAAGCGTACCGAAAACGATCGATAATTAGATGTGACGCAAAACGGCCTGACGATAAAACAAGCTCATGATATGTGTATGTAGGTTGTATGTTGGCCTATACACCCTGTAAATATTCACATGTTACTGTAATGAAATATCTTCAATATGATAACACTTGCCATGTATCTATGTATTTTATTTGTACTACAGGGCCCAAACTTTTAAATTAATGAATCTGTCGGTACACAGATTCGCACCCTGTGGATGATTGAACACGACAGAATTGATTCGCCAGTTTGTAAAATAGTGCCTTGTAATAATCTCAAGATTTGGTATAGTAGACGAAATGTTTGTGCAAGACTGAAGGTGATATGTGTGATATTTCTCGTCCCAGGCCCGAAAGGACGCCGAAAGTTCTACCCGCCCCTGGCGAGTTTCGAACCGGCGACCTTCCGCATCCCGAGCGAACACCTTACACGTTAGGCCAAAGGGAAATTCCCATTTGGCCCGAGGCGCTTGGTGTGTTTTATCCACCGGGCCTGGGCCGAGATACTACAATATGTGTATTCTAGGCGACGCAATGTGTCCTTATCTGCCAATCACCCAAATGAGGAGAGTGGAATAAATTTACTGCAAATAGCAGTTGATCTGGGTATCGGTCGGTTATCTAGATAATCGCGAACCAAGAGCGGGGGAGGGGGGGGGGGCGCGGTAAAGCCCCTCTCTTTTTCACCTTCGAAACCCGCCCGCACTTAGGGGCGTTTCACCCTTAAAATCTGCTCGAAAAAGGCGTTTTACCGCAGAAATCCGCACGGAAGGGGTGTTTTACCGTCAAAATGTTGCTACATATATTATTAGCGATAAGGTACCTCTTACCCCCACCTCACCACAAACCGTCGCCCGCCGTTTGCCGACCGCGCCCTATAATTTATGGCCCCAGCACAAAGGGGTGAAGAGGAATGTTTTTTGGGTGGAGGCAGACCGTGGCGGCTTGGGGGCGTCGGCCCGCCGAGCTACGAAAGCTTTATTTATTACGTGTATCGCTCCAGGCACCTATTTCACTGACTGACATACCTCACCACAAACCGTCGCCCGACGTTTGCCGTCCGCGCCCTATAATTTATGGCCCCAGCACAAAGGGGTGAAAAGGAATGTTTTTTGGGGGGAGGCAGACCGTGACGGGCTTGGGGGCGTCGGCTCGCCGAGTTACGCAAGCTTTATTTATTACGTGTATCGCTGCAGTGACCTATTTCACTGACTGACATTGACAAAGAAGGGGTCATAACGAAGAGTGAGCTCCCTAGGTCCAATGCCTGGGTGCCAACAGAATGCACCATATACATGTGTAGTAATTTCGCGGCTCAAACGAATAGCACATCTCGATACACTCAGACACCAGGGTCCTTATTCTGCATGCATCTAATGGCCATGATACATCTAAGTTTCGGTTACTTTGGGACTTCGGTTACTTTGTGTCCGAAACAAGTTTCGGACACAAATTCAAACATGCAACCATGTAACATGTAAGTCCCAAAAAGTAACCAAAACTTTAGAGGTAAGAAAACATTTGCAAAAAATTGGAAAAGTCGGGTTCGAACCCCAACTTCCAGGCGCTCTGGCACCGTTACGTTTCTCACTCCGGGTTCGAGCTGAGATTGGATTTGACATAAGCTACGTCACCCCTTTCCGCCAGGGTAAGTTTGGTGCTCAGATGTTGTTTAGTTTTCGAGCTACAGCCGAGCACTTTACATTTACAATAGTCAAGGACACGACCTTGACCCTTGACCCAGGTTGCTGAAATATAACCAATTTTAAGATACGAGCTTAAGATACGTCTGGTGACGCATGACTGATGTATGGGTGTCGTCTTGCTAGACATTTTAATTTAAATCGGGACCTTCTCGGCCGATTATTAAGGGAATTACAGCGTTTCGTAGCTTCCCATGCTGACGCAACCGCTGTCACTTCGACCTCGGGTGGGGCCCGCGTGGGGGGGGGGGGGGCTCTCGGTTCACGGTAACAGCACCATGCAGCAAGCAGCAGAACGACAGCGGACCGGTGAGCAATACACAGGGTAGGGGTGTAAGGTAGGGATGGGTGTGGATAAGGGCAGGAGTGTGCGCCAGTGAAGGCGGTAGGATGGGGGTCGCGTTAGGCGAAAGGAAACGCCGTATAGTTTACCATTGCAATGGTATTTTAGTTTATTTACGCAAAAGTGTTAACACGGCGAATTTTAACCATATTTTCCCCTCACGGGCAATACAATTCCTCAGTGTCCTGTACCATTTTCAAGTTTGTACGGTCAATATTGAGGGCACCGTGAATTTCGTTAATTTTAAATTGAGACCGGTCGCTCTGATTTTTGACATACGGTACCTCAGCGGTACCCTTAATGTCACTGCAAATTTTCGTAACGATCAGAACACCATACCGTTACCTGAATTTTGTGACGTCAATGTTGTCATTTTGACGTGACGTAGCTTGCAAACTATTGGTCCCACGTCAAAGATATTTAGGAGCCGAGTATGATGGCACTAACTTCGCATGTCTAGCTATAATATTAAGCGACTTATGCCTAAAAATGTGCTTTGGACGTATGACGTCACTGTGACGTCGACGTCTGACTGATTTCACCCGGCAACGAACTTGACCTGAGATTAGACTTCTGGCATCTGTTGGGGAAGTTTGACAACGATAGCTGCAAGTGTTCGACAGTTATCGTGCTCACAGACAGACAGACACACACACACACACACAAACAGGACTGACTCACATCATGGCGATTTTCGCCATAACAAACAGGACTGACTCACATGATGGCGATTTTCGCCGTAACAAACAGAACTGAACGACATGATGGCGATTTTCGCCATAAAAATGGCCTCCCCGCCATGGCGACCACCAGGATCGAATGTTAAACCGCTTAACCAGGTCGAGGACCACCGTCGTTCGTAGTACGACCGTCAAACGAAGTACGTACTTCCTTCGCAGTATGCGTGAACCTAAATCGAGGTACAGCCACTTTGTAACAACATGCATGTGTTCATAGTATGCAAACATAGATTTACGCTGGATTCCTATTGATCTAACCATGGGAATCCCTTCACAATGAGCAACTCTATAATTAGAAACCATGACATTGTATCCTGTTGGGCGGGGAATTCCAAATTATTGACTGAACGGGGCGAACGAGCACTGAGAGACACCAATTTTCCACATTTTTTTTACCTGGCACATCACATGGAAACCTTTCCAATCTGAACCCTCATTATATTTTAGAAGACTAGCATCTGTAGATATGTTATAACCCGATTTGGTAAAAATTCTATGGCATATTTGTCTGATTAGGCTAAAACACTGTCGATGGTATGGTAAAGCATAGCAGCCGCCCTTCGATGGAAGGACCACCAACTGGCGTACTACGAATGAAGTACGGGATGCTCAGAGCCCAGGTACTGCAAGGGCGGGTCGGTTTGGGACCCTAATGTCGTTGCAGTTAATCTATTTAGCACAGTATTGTTGACACAGTTAATGTTGACACAGTTGTTATGAATTCTGATAGTTTCGCATCGTCATTCAGACAAAACAAGATTTTTTTTTTCGGAGCAGCCTTGGTCAGGCGAGTTGCGCGTCCGTTGATCTAGGGACGCAATTTTGTTCGTGACAACAGGTGCCCTTTCCATCCATTATCTGACAAATATGCCATGGAATATTTTGTAAATGACGATAAAACGAAACTAGAGATGCAAATCTATCAAAATACTTACATGGCAGGTCTTGCAAAAGGCATTTCAATGCCTTTGTAGACTTTTAAGAGTTTGTAGAGCCTCCGCGTCGGACATGTTTACATGTCTGGAACGCCCCCATAATTCACTCCCGGGTTAATTATGATCTCACAACGAGGTTTAGACCCTAATAAGGGCCTTCCCTCATATCATCCAATCCAATGAAGCTGAACAAGGGTAATATATGCAGAAACAAATATGCATAAGTAAATCAACATGTCAAAACCATCCGTCCTTGGAACGAAGTGCACACGAACCTTATTGGAAGTACGTACTACGAAGGACGTTCGTCCGTCGAACGACGGTCAGTCCTCGACCTGTTAACTGGAACCACTCAATAGACGATTTCCTAAACTACTGCGCCATCTATCGGCAGCGAGAAACACCTCGGTCTTGGGTCGAGACCCAAAACCTGGAGCGCGCGAGTGACGCCGTTTAACACGCACGCGGGGCGGATTTCTTCAAAGAGAGTAGACCCCTCGTACACAATGCCAGTGTTTTCTATTAGACTGAGTGATGATTGATTTATGTACCTAATTTTGCCACTTTGAGCAAGATAAACGTCTACGGTATGCAGATATATAATTCAAGACGGACTCAACCGGCTTTCTTCGGCTGTTATCATGAGTTTAAATCGTCGTGTGGTTTGTGAACGGACTGCAGGTTTTGTTGTTTTCCTGAAGAGCGTGCGGGGAGGGACCATTCATTTTCACAACCAGGAGGACCAGTTTTCAGTAGGGTAGGTTTGCCAGAATCTTTAAGGTCCCAGCCCCTGTACTTCTTTAATGTCATTGGGGGGAATGTTACATGGCAGCGACCATCGAATCTGTTGACAGCTACCTTACTGAGTGCAATCTTTGACTTGTAACTAACATCAATGCTGCGCGATCACCTAGTATACGGCAACTTTGCACCTACATTATGATTTTAAAAATCTTTTAAAAATGTCTGAATCGTAACTATGTACAAAATAGAGGAATTATATATGCCAAAAGGTAAAAAGCAGCGATTTCTGCCAGCTAGAGACTGGGGCACCATCTATATATTTCTGTCAGTGCTGTGGTAGCCTGCAAATCAAAGTGTGTACACATGTATTGAAAACATATGACAGATGCATAAACACAAAGAAATGCAGAGCCTACCTACACACAACAACTACTGAATGAAATCAGCGGCCACCAGTTGATAGAGATGCAGGCCTATTACCGACTCTCCAGCTTCGTGGTCACTGAACAAATAACTAAGCGCTCCCTGCGCCAGCCACTGGAAGCGTCAGCCACTGCTACAGTGTCCACAACGCCATGTGCGCCATGTAAAATGTAAACAAACTTCACTGGGCGATTCTAATTCAACTTTGTTGAGATACGTAAACGAGAATCAAGAAAAGTATCTATCAAAGTACCAACATAAATGATCCATCTAAGTGTCTTTGAAAATGAAATGTTGCTAACGTGAATAATTTAAGAAGGAAATGGAAATTACGAGGATACTTCCAGGCATATGGCGGACATTTGCAAAGACTGTCATTTTGTCTTCCAAGACCGCACATTGTATGGTACTGATTCATTTCGTGGGACTCATTCATTTCGTGGGATCAAAAGACAAAAGAATATGTATTACATGCTCTGATGATCTGCCTTAGTCCTGATCCATTTTTCACGAACCAAAAGACTGGTGGTCATACGAATCGAATAAGTTTAGTACGGAGAAGTTTTGAGGGCTCATACGGCTCAAGGCTGTGCGGCGCTCGTTCCTCTAATCCCGACCCGCAACCGACGCGCCAGACGCGTTAGGCGGCACTGCGCATGCTCGTAGGAAATCGTCTATTAAAGGAGGGCTTCGGTCCAGAATACACCCATCGAAATAATGTATAACCATGAAGTATAAACACAACGCAGTGGGTCTGGGCCATTAAAATGACGCGCAGGCCACAGGCTGCCGCCATGTGCTAAAAATAATCCGGCCGCGCGCGATGTGAGCTAGGCGTCTTCCTCGACCCGCATCCCGCTCTCACCGACCTTGACCCCTGGCCGTGACGACACGGGGGCTTGTCAAGTCTGGCTTTAGTCGAGCTTGCCAGTCAGGTGGCAGGGCTTTAGCGCTGATTGGCTCCTGCGCGGTTCGTTATTTTTGCTTGTTAGTGTCTTGCTGTGGGATCTAAGGTATCAACATGTCAACCTGTTGTGCACCGAATTATAGGATAACCGAGAAAGCAAATCCTGGTACATTTTTAGCAGCCCTGGAAACAACCGGATCGCTTGCAAATTTGGATGCAGAAAATTGCAGTCGGTAGGCCTACACGAACTAGCGCCATCAGCTCGTATATGATCAGATCACTTTGAGGAACAATGTTTGGTGGTTGAAGCGAAATAGTAGGCATTTCATACATTGTCAGTTAATAGCGCGCAAGTGCTAAGCTTACCCTGTCAACCGTTTGTACCGACGTTCAATACAATTTTATCTCAGCTTGTCTTAAATATAAACTGGCGCCACATCCGTACGACAAAGTAATAAGCATGTGTAAGCATGTGTAAGCATATGTGACCTGACATATGATAATGTTAGTTTATTATTTTATTCAAGCGATTAAACTTTTACATGTTTAATTTCTTAATGCATGAACCAGTATTAACTGCAAATTATAGTTCCTATTGCAACAAAATCTAAATGTAAAGCAAACTGGCGGGTCGCATGAATATATATTCCTATGAGTTGAACAAATATCTCTGTATGAAGGGCCACATCGGGAAATAAGGTGTGTACAGTTATCATCCATATAAAAAAACATCATTTTAAATGAAACTATCTCAAATTCGTATGCCTAAAGGGCATTGGCCGAGCTATGAAATCTTATTTATGACCTATCCTAGACTGGGGGTCGATCCAATCCCCCTCTTTCTTTCTCTTTCGGGGGAGGAGAGGGGGGTGGGGTGGCATAAGGGCACCTTCGGTTAATAGGATACGGTACCTAGTTGTCCTGTACCTCAACAGCTTGAACATCTTATATCTAGGGTTAGTTGGATTGCAGAGGCTGCCAGGTAACCAAAATATGAATGGGGGGGGGGGGGGGGCTAACATTTGAGACGGATCACATATCTATGTTTCACATGAATGCCCGAATTCCATTATAATAATTCCTGATCCCCCCCCCCCCCAACCGCCGCACTCACCCGCTCACATGTCTCACTCTCAGACACCCCATGTGTCTGAGAGTGTTCGATGGGGGCTCAGGGATCTTCGATGGGGGCTCAGGGATCTCATCTGTTTGGCACCGGGAGCTACTGTAATACTGAGCAATTATCTAACCGGGAAAGAATATTTTACTGGCAGCTTATTTTTGGATCCCCCTCCCTCCCCCCCTACCCCATTCTTGCATGTTGCATCCTGGCCAGACATTCATTACCAGACCTGTCTCTTACATCCCTGACTGCCGGTCTTACGGCACACATGCTGCTTAGGAGCAGGCCTGGTAAAGCCAAACACTGACCACACGAGCACCAATCCCGCCCTCCAAGGCGACTGTCAGGTGTCGTGCTTTCACTTTATCCGGCCAATGTATCTTCTGGATCAGAGGCTTCTTAGGAAGCAGGCTGATTTGGTTCGGAGTCTTATAACCTCGATTCATAGGCATATGATACAATATTCCGGGACACCGCCATCACTTCCCAGCATGTTTATACCGTGTTTACAACTCCCGCGCTGCGGCCTAAGCCCCCATTGCGTGACGCTCTCCCACTGGCTGAGAGCGCAGAATCTAGGTCAACACCATGTTGGCTCAGCCGAGCCAGAGAGGCTGCTATTTTAGGAGCGTTCTGTTGCATAGTAAGTGGCAGAGGTTTCACGTGCGCTTTAGTAATATCGGAAACGGGTGGTCACAACGTTGATTATGGAATAAACTATGTAAACGCCATCGTATTTTCTGGACCGAAGGCCTCCTTTAACACCCTGTATCGACTTAATCGCCCGACCAACCAACTGACCAAGTCCCTGCGCAAACACCCCTACCCGCCGCCCCCGCCATCCACCCCACTCCTCCACCGCTCTCCCCCAGCCGCCAACTTAATCGGCGACCAGGTCGCACGTACACCGACGGGGGGCGGGGCGGAAGGGTGGTGTACTTAACTTAATAGGCTGATAACGACAGGCCACCTGCGGAGAGGTGAAGTGGCTTGGGTTGGACACATTGCGGCTCCGAAAAGCATCTCGATCCTTCGACCCGGGCCTTGATATCAAGGCCCGGGTCGCGGTTCTTCCAGCTTTTCCTGAAGACTCACACCGACCCGGGCCTTGATATCAAGGCCCGGGTCTCAAAGAATATGAGAAACCCAATGGAAATAAGTGACACGGGCCAGATTTGAAACATGAAAACATTTCATTCAAATCCCAACTGCTTAAGAAATCCCACTTGAAATAATAAGGTGTTTCTAATACTTCAGACACGTTCATCACAGTCATTATAAGTATTCTAAGGCTGTGGCTACATGGGGAGCAAATAGCTCTGATACATGAGACACGCTCATCAGTCATTATCAGTATTCTAAGGCTGTGGCTACATGGGGAGCAAATAGCTCTGATACATGAGACACGCTCATCACAGTCATTATCAGTATTCTAAGGTCTGTCTCACAGAGGTATGACGTTAGTCATTGAACTATTTAAATGGTAAAGATATAGTATAATATTACGAAATAATATAAAGCAATCATATTGAGATATGAGGATATATGTTTTAAAACAATACAAAATAATGCGTTAACGACACCTAACGACTTATAAGTGAGTAATATAATAATGCCCGAGTATAATTATAATGACCATAAACCGTGACATAATAAATATAAACTAATACCGCTCAACATCTCATGGCAATTGAAGTCACCACCAACTCGGCAATGCCGGCAGCTAACAAATGTAATAAATCACAAATAACTCATATAATTGATAATAACATACCTTGTGAAATACGTGGGACAAGCTACACACTTGTCTCTATAAACTTTGATTATAATTACACCAGTTATCTAAATATTTCCAATTGTGACGACCTGCTTGTGTATGTATGACTCGGCACGCCTCGCTGCGGAAAGCGGCACGAATCCCAACAACCAATGTATGGGCGGCGCTTGACGCATTAACGCATACTATAATACCATTTCTATAATAGTAATTATTACTATTATTAGTCCCCTGTTTTCCCAATATACAAATTGATGACCAGTCAGATATAATCAACCAGAAGAAGGTATTAACAGAGATGTCGCCCAGTCCTCTTATACATCGCTCAGTTAGACATGGAAATTCTCCTTAAAATTTTGGGACATCTGAAAAATAATGGGACATTATTGCGCAGTTTCAATTGAAGGCAATCCCTGATTCTGGACAGAAACCCCTCTCACACCGAGCTGTTTATGTATACTTACAAGGTGTCCCCATGTCACGTGAAGGAACGTGCAGGCATCGCATACATAAAGCGAGATTCACTAGACCGTTCTAGTCTGCTCCACGAACTTCCCTCACCCGAGCGGAGCCGCGGTAGCGCCGCGCAGCGGCAGTCTGCGGAAGAGACTATAAGACCGTTCCAGATACCCCAGGCGACATCTATCGTCAAAAATAGGCACTACGTGTTACCAAGGATATTGTCTGCATTTCGCGCGGTGATACGCCGTTCGCAGCGCCATCTATGAAGTACCGTGTTAGAAATGTCAACATGTGACGTCGGCGAGAGACTGGAAGACCGGCGGGCAGCTTCGTGCCACCAATTGATGCACAAATTGCCCAGTAAAGAAGCCAGCATCCAGATTTTGGGGATTTTCGAAGGACCAAGAGAGGCAAGTTATTCGCTCTCATGTTGGTGTAAATTTTGCCGGCAAGTGTCTGCTACCTGAGCGATAAAGAGAGATGTTACTCACTATGATGGCTAGCCTGGAAGACGTAACCGGGCCATTGTTCCAACCAGTTTCAGACTAAAGGAACATAAAAATAAGTAGTCACTATTAAGTGATTGACCAATAAGCTTACTAGCTAATTATCACACTTTCTAATTGGTTTTCATTGGCAGATCCAATAGCGCGTGGGGCTACCAGGGCTGGGGGGTACAGGGCGGTTGTATTTCCAGATCACCCAGGTGACAATGATTCAAAAAGGATAACTCCCAGTATACATAGGACAAGTGATTTCCCGATCCACAGTTATTTAATATTAAGATTCCTAGTTCACGATTAATGAACCCTTGATCACGATGGTCGCTTATTTACTTCAATCCCCTTGTGCCCTTCCCCCCCCCTACCAAGGCAGACAGTGGAAACCCTAGATTTCTGAAAACATAATAAGGCGTAGATAGACCATTTTTTACTTTGGTATAGATATAATAATTCGTTTTAGTCATAATCAGTATGGTGAGTCCTGGATACTCATCGTTCTGGATGGAAATACATTTATTCCATTTTAAAGGTGGTGTAGCAGAAGGTTGTATAATATACGGACCACTGTATTACTGGTATCCTACATCCTTCGACTAAACTATATTAATTTGATAATTGTAACTTGTTATTTATCTTATATTTCAGGTAAATGGGTAATCAGTCTGCAGCGTGAGGATCTGCTGAAAAGGGGCAGCGAGCGTCTTCACAAGAGCTGTGTGGTCTGCTCAAACTCTGCTTAAGGACTCCATATTCATAAATATTCATGAAGTAAAGCCTGAGATGACAGTGCGAGATGACAGTGCTAACATTTTGATGATGAATATAACTTGACATTGTCAGCATTAGTATTTCAAAGCATTTCATATTAAAGGAAGCATGTAAAAACTGATTGTATTGTATGAACTGTATTGTAAAATAAAACAATGAATATACTGACATTAACATTCCTATGTTAAGCAATATAAATATATATATAAATGGATTAATTGATGTTTATTGTATTAACTTGATACTGTATTGTGCTGGCTATCTTTGTTAATTACATTTTATGTGCATATAACCATTTTTATCACCTGGACAAAATGTGACGTCATCATTGACATATAGTTCTGTCAATTGCTGAAATGTTCCCACACGTTTATGTTCCAGTAGCTTAATTAGAACTATTTGTTAGCATGCAAGAATAAATAATTTAGACTAAAGCTCATTTAACAATGAGATGATATGTACAAGGCAATATGTACTGTACATGACCTGATACTTCACTGCACTGAGACTGTACATCCGTGTTTGAATGTTTATGTGATCAATTAAATGTGAATACCTAGAACAAATCACTTGTTTATTTCTTACTTTGTTACAGTTATTACAATATTCAATATTACAATATTGTCCTGTTATAACTTGAAAATATCAAGTTATCTGCAATTTTGCATTATTCCAACGAATTCTTGTTTTACATTGTTCAGCTGGTCAAACTTCAAAAGTGCGCTGAAATTTTTTTTTTTTTACTTTTCCTATTTAAAAAAAATATGTATATATTGGCGTGAAAAATGGTGGCCATTTTGTCTTATTTCAATGAATTTTTATTTTGCGTTGTTAACCAAGTAAAACTGCAAAAGTACAAATTCGTACAATAATATCTTGGAACTATTATTTTATAGATATTCTTTGGTTATCTTGGCGGCCATCTTGAAAATGGCGGCCATTTTGAAAATGGCGGCCATTTTGAAATATCTCACCATAGTCCATAGTCCAATTTTTCCGTACCTCAAACTCTACAAGTATACCAAATTTGGTTCTTTTACCACCAGAGTACAATACATTGCAGGACCGCCGCGGGTACTAGTACATAACCCAGCAAGAATAGCAAAGCCACCCCCCCCCCCTTCGCCGCTCCCCCACCACCCCACCGCCAGCAAACCTCACAGGGAGGAGGTGATGAAGATGCACGACGGCCTCTCCACCCCAATTTCTGCCCTACCAGATTTTACCGATCCCGGCTTTCCCGCCCCATCAAATCCGGTCGCGCAAAATCACAATCAGAACGATATCTTATCCCCCCCCCCTCCCCCACCCCTGGCACCCGTCCCCTACCCCAGACCCCCGATGCAGCTCGGTAACCCCACCAAGGAGAAACATTCTACAAAATCTACACCCTACGAGGATCTTCAAGCTTAAATGGACATAAACGTTTCTTGATGCGATGCCGTGCAGGATACGGCGCTACCATTCAACCACGTGTTTTTGTTTACATTCTAACACGGTATTTCATAGGTGGCGCCTCGCTTTGTTTTGTCACAATTGGCCCATAGGGGAAGTTCACAGTTGGGCACACTATCCTTGGTGTTATGGGTTAGAAAACGGATTCTCGCATGCATTTACCATGCATGCCTATGGAGTTCGGGCTCAGGTGCCCGGCTTCAACGTTTCTTTTGCCAGGGGTAGATAGGGCTATAAAGTCTCGTTCGCTTAGACTTCCGGTTTACTCATTTTGGGGACAAACAAACGAAGCACGTGTTCGGGACGAGTTTAGAATCTCTGCGCACACTGGTATCCTGACTATCTGTGACGTAGGGGTGACGTGTATGTTACGCAAAGAGAGAGTCTGGGAACCAGACTACCTGCGCAAAATCCAGGCGCCGAGGGGTGGGTCCATTGCGGAAGGCCTGGCGCTATGATTAACAATATTTAAGAAATATAGCTTCACAAAACGAATAGATGACATATTTTTTATTCGTTTGCGCCATCACAATGACGAATATTTGTTACGACGGGACAATGCGACTGAGAAACTAACGTTTTTTTACAGCTCCTACGAAAACGAGGCATTATGACGTCACACGGATTCTCATCGGTGACAACGTTGACGCAACGCTTCAAACAGAAAACTTACACAAATGAAGAAACTTGGACTTTTCGTGATCCAAAAGTGATACGAAAACGTCCAACTGGTCTTATTTTATCTTTACCATGTGGTTTAATGACGCACCCGTGTGTTGTTACTCCATGCACTGCACATTTTGACAGCAGAATGGTTAAATCGATCACTTGCTCTCGCCACATTTGTTACCGCGGAGGCACGCGAAGCTCTGTGACGTCACTCGCTGTTTGGTGACCTTGCGAAAGCCCGGGTGCAGGCCTAAATTTAGAACGTTATTTTTAGCTTTCGAGTGTTTTGAAGACGGATGTTTCCTTGTATATGCCTAAAGTTCTGCGCTTCATCGCCTCCAAACATTTTAACGTATATCTCCCATAGCCATGTTTAGTGAAATGGTACTCATATTCTTTAGAATAAACCTGGAAAGAAATTGACTTGTAGCTGCCTATGCTTCAACATGGAGCACGTGTGTTTGTTTGTCCCCAAAACTAAAGTCTCGCGGCCCGATCGCGAGAACTGTATAGCCCTATTGGTTCTATGGCATTGTTGCTCACAGACCAAACAATCAAGATGTATTTATAAACTTTCCTGTAAGTATTACATTATATAATGGTAGCACAGCTTATATTTCACTAGATTAAGAACAGTTTAACAGTCCAATCTCTCATACTTCCCGTTCAACATTCCTGGTTGCTACGCAACAAGGCTCGTGCCACTCCAGTGCACTCAGATTTGCATTGACCAGACAGTGACAGTCCATATCATGGCTTTATAACAAGTTATAATCGGCACACATCGGGTACCAAATTATGTATGCGATCTGCACAATATATATTCTTCAATTAGGTTTTTAATATATCTAGACAAAATAGACGCCAGAACGATCATTATTTCCGCACTGAAGAACATTAGCACACAGGGGATTATGGCCACTTTCCTGCTTTCCATTCGCCGGTTGGCATTTATATAAGCTGTTTTCTCGGCCTTTATGCCAATCTCGTTCTTAAACTGGTATTATTTAATAGTCAAGATATTTATCTGTACTAAGTGGGTTTTTTGGTTTTAGAAAACCTTGTTAACCTCTTTGTTAACCTACGATAAACTGTTAAAAGTTATGCAGCTGTAAGTCAGTAGTTGCCCTTTACATGCTATGCAGCGCACAGGGAGCTAGAGTTCAACTGAAACACGCGCCCGCCAGAATTTCCCCTGGAACGGTCTCTTGCATGACATATTCAAGTAAATAACTGACGTTAAGGTTTTTGACTTACCAGCGGGTTTCAAAATAGGTCTCTCTCTCTCTCATTTTTCTCTCTCTGTCAAGTCTCCTTCCCCGCTAACGCTGCGGGTTTCCAATGAGGTGTTTCCAATGAGGTGCGTATCACGCAGCAAAATGGCCGCTGGATCAATGCTGCCTGAAGTGACGCGGCTAACTTCTGTCTGTCTCGGTGCTCTGTCTCTGGTCTTTTAACCAGGTTACCACTGCGTGTTTCAAATGAGATGCGATATCGCAGAGCAAGCCCCGTGGTAAACGGTCACATTAGTCATGTTCACGGTCCGGCACAGCTACCAAGCTAGGTTTGCTCTCTAGCCGATGGGCATGTTTTTTGCACAAATGTTTTCCCCGTTCGTGGGGTGGTTTTGTGGAAATATGTTGACTCGTGATGTGCGTGACACACACATGTGCTGGCCGCGTGATGGAATATTACCACGCGGGGTGGTTTTCTGAAATATACACAGTCGGGGTGGTTTTCTGAAATATAAACAGCCGGGGTGGGTTTCTAAAATATATACCGACCATGTCGTTTACCGCCTCCCCCGCCCCCAGCCAAGGTGATGTATTAACTAATAAACCTTATATGTGGATATGTTCGAACATCCAGTGGGCGAGTGTACGTTTAAAGCATGTTTTTTATTCCAGTAGTGGTAGGCCCTACATTTGAATTTGATCCTGGTCACGGCACCAATGTAGTATGTCTGGACCCAGTCCCTGAGCATTTTCGTTGTAGTAGATTTTCGCTAGCATTAGTTAAATGCTTTTATTTTAACACGTGCACCGGCATGACTTTTCATAGCAACAGCGAAGAATGAGTACTTAAGGTTGCCTACCAGTAAATCTTTACTCGTGTGTATCACGTTAATAAATCCCCACTATAGCCAGTGACTTTCTCAGCTGGTACGTGGATGTGCTCTAATTTCAGAGTTCTTGGTACTTGGAAGGGTAAGATTTTGGGGTTCTTCGGTATCAATATGTGTATCTAGTTACGTCCCTTCTACTAACTATGGAGACATACCATGGTATATCATGGCTGACTGAGGGCCACACCTAGCCCTGTAACATGGCCCATCTGCCGCATGGCGGACCGGAGGGGCATGGATTGCCGATCACTGCCTGCCGCACAGATGTGGGGCCAAATATTTCGAGATTCACAAACATTTGATGAAGGCGCCGCATATATTTTATATATTTATGTCCATGATACAATTGTGAAGACCTCTGTGGGAGACTTCAACGCAAGGATGGGCTAAAGGTGGGGGGGGGGGGGGGGTACCTGGCTGGGCGCCCACACCAGGGGACTAGGCCGCGGGAGCCTCGTTACAGTCTGGAGCGGTCAGTGGAATGGGGCCAGCCTCGGTGTCGAGCTCGCATGTGGAAACGAGGCCAGTCTCTGGATCGGTTCACTTCCGCTTGCTCAGCGTACGCTCTGGCAGCAGGTGTTTTGCTCTCCCGCCCACCCGCCCTTGTATAGAGTGATCCGCTCTGTCGTGGGTTTCAGTAGGCCCTACGTACCTACGTATACTGATCTCGCCTTCGCTAGTTTTTAATTGGGTTCTTTTAATTGGGTAATGTTAATAGGTAGTGTTAGTCAGGGGTGAGGTTAAGGGGGTCGGGTTAGGGGTGGGGGGTGGTTAGTTAGTTGACCTTCATTACTTTTACCGATTGCTTATATGTACTGCATGCGCTGCTTGCCGAAGTAATAAAGGTCTTGTTGTATACTATTGCGTGTGTGGTTTTTACGCCACTCGGTTCCAGGATTCCCGACAAAGCAAGGCTGGCTGGTTCCACCGAATAAATTATGCTTGTTTACACTTGGGACACGTTCTCTCTCTCTCTATTTTCAGTCGATGACGCAGCTTCGTTAGTGCATGCATAAAACGGTTTGTCTGCACCTTATCAAAATAACCTGCAGGGCACGATAAACTGCTATATTCAATATATTTAGACCCGCGAAATAACAATGCTAGTCCGGCTAACTTATTTTGAAAGAAACGGTCATAGATACGTTGTTTGCAATTGAAATAAAGCAAAGGGGATCAGCTACGCTCTGCCACAGCCATGCGTCCCTCAGACCAAGCGTAAATAGCGTGTCACGGACCATGGAAACCCAGTGGGTTTTACCGTTTTCAGCATCTTCAAGTAATAGGAGATATATCATTCGGACATGCCTTGACTCGTTAATCTGTGACACTTTCATCCAGTAACGTTATATCTGTACTAAACGCGTTGTTCTGGCATCGACGCGCCCCAACTCTAAATATGAAACCTTTAATAACTTTACATCGATTACTTTCTTGGCCCTTTTTTTTACAATGTACAATATCATCTTGCGTAATTAAAGTCCTTCAGTATATATATATATCGAATGTACTGAAAGATTGAAACGAAGAATAAATAGGACCTTTATTATGATCCGTTCACGGAGGGCGCGAAGAACAATTATGGATCATTGAAATGTAGATTAGTCAACAGCACTTGTGAAAAAATATAAATTGCAATGTGCTTTGCAGCTGTTATAGTTGCAAGACACCTCCATTCGCTGGTCCCGCACATAGGAGCAAAGTTGATAGAAAATAAACATATATACAAATAACGTGGGCGTTTTGCTATACATATGCATATCCACTATAAACATGTAAGCTTATATGATTAGGATTCGTCATCTCCACATATTTGTGACCGAGACATATTTTTAGAATGAAACACATGTTGATGTAGACTAAAGAGAGAGTGCGACAGAGATAGGTCTATATATATCTGAGGTCAGATATCCATGTCATGAATGATGCATTAAGGGGCGGAATTAGTGTACATTAGTCAAGCGGAATGAATCGTTACCAAGACTCCGTTGTGTTCCGTTGCTAGGTAACGCATGAGCTATACGTGGATGCGCTGGTGCAAGAGCGATATATAACGCTCCATTTTCCTGTTGGTCTTTCTAGAAAGCAGGGGCGCCTGACCAAAATGTCAGCCAGAGCCAGGAAAAAAATCAGAAAAAGATCCTATATTGATTGGATCTCGGTTAGGGAGGTTATTACTTCGTAAAACCCATATTGAAAACTAAATATGGCAGCAAGAAGGCGGGGTAGGAGGGGGGGGGGGGTCGTGGAAGGTGTAACTAATTTACTCTGAAGGTTCAAAGTACTAATTTCGGGTAAATTGACGTTCTTGTAGGCTACGAATAATGGTTGATGATGCGATTGATAGATATGGTAGTGTTTATCCAAACATTCAGATGAATTTTAATTTCGGAGAATCAAGGTAAACAATATAGTGTGAAGTTGATACTATCTGGAACAGCATATCACCCCGCAATGATTTGCAACGTCCATGTTCCATTGCTTGGCAGTATGGCGCGTTATTTTAGTCGCAATAACAAAGGTAAAGGCTGGGCCATTCTTAGACAATATATTCTAATATTATATCTATATATCACGCTCTCCGGCAATGCCTATATTATGCCGACTGGTAAATAAAAGCATACTTATAGGTATATCCTGCTGTATCGACATTTATAACATTTGTGCGTGGAACCAACTAACAGAAAACAAACGCCTTTGACACTATCATTATCACTGGACTCCGTCCGCCAGGTGGAGCCCCTGCAATGCCGGGAACTTCCTTAATTAAGCCTGGTCGCAGCGCGCGTCCGCGTGCTGCAAGAAGGGCGGTGCCAGCTCCGAGCGAGGGCGGGATAACCAGGTGTGTCCAGTGTCGTCTGCTGCCGAGACGAAACGGGGCGTCACCCTTCCGCTGTCTGCCGAGTGTCTGCCCGGCGAACGCACGTCTCTTGCCCGTTCTCGCCTCCCACGTTGCCATGGTGCCGGGTGGGTGGGTCTACAGCTGTTAAGGATAGCATGTATAGTCGACTTCGACGCAGCCATTAGCTTCTTTAGCCATCTGTTGTGCTTCGTCAGGGAGAAATCCTAAGATGTTGGCGCTCAGCTGTGGAGTATTTCCCATTTCACATGAGGTAGGTTAATTACTAACAGGCGCTGACATTGCAGGTAAAGACGGCATAAACCTGGTAGTATTATCAGTCATCACCCTAGTATTGGCTAAGATGGATCTACCTGACATATACTTGTAGCGTATCCCAGTGACATGGCTAATGGTCTGAGTGCCGTACGTTAACCCTTTTGATACTCCCAAGGACATGATGATTACCCAAGAGACTAAAGAGAAAATGTTACTCCTTCCTAAATCATAAAGCAAGGTAGAACGATTACCTAACATGAGCGGAGGGCATTCAGATGTATGTTTGTTTGGTTAGTAATGGGACTGAAATTCGCTAAAAAACTAAAAAGGCATTTCCATGGTTAAGATTCTAATCAGTAGTCATTTTTTCAGTAGTCACTCTAATCGATCGGCCACTACTGACTTGGTCACCCTAACCGCTCGGCCACTACTGACTTGGTCACCCTAACCGCTCGGGTACTACTGACTTGGTCACCCTAACCGCTCGGCCACTACTGACTTGGCCACTCTAATCGATCGGCCACTACTGACTTGGTCACTCTAATCGATCGGCCACTACTGACTTGGTCACCCTAACCGCTCGGCCACTACTGACTTGGTCACTCTAATCGATCGGCCACTACTGACTTGGTCACTCTAATCGATCGGCCACTACTGACTTGGTCACTCTAATCGATCGGCCACTACTGACTTGGTCACTCTAATCGATCGGCCACTACTGACTTGGTCACCCTAACCGCTCGGCCACTACTGACTTGGTCACTCTAATCGATCGGCCACTACTGACTTGGTCACTCTAATCGATCGGCCACTACTGACTTGGTCACTCTAATTACTCGGCCACTACTGACTTGGTCACCCTAACCGCTCGGCCACTACTGACTTGGTCACTCTAATCGATCGGCCACTACTGACTTGGTCACTCTAATTACTCGGCCACTACTGACTTGGTCACTCTAACCGCTCGGCCACTACTGACTTGGTCACTCTAATCGATCGGCCACTACTGACTTGGTCACCCTAACCGCTCGGGTACTACTGACTTGGTCACCCTAACCGCTCGGCCACTACTGACTTGGTCACTCTAATCGATCGGCCACTACTGACTTGGTCACTCTAATCACTCGGCCACTACTGACTTGGTCACTCTAACCGCTCGGCCACTACTGACTTGGTCACTCTAATCGATCGGCCACTACTGATTTGGTCACTCTAATCACTCGGCCACTACTGACTTGGTCACTCTAACCGCTCGGCCACTACTGACTTGGTCACTCTAATCGATCGGCCACTACTGATTTGGTCACTATAATCACTCGGCCACTACTGACTTGGTCACCCTAACCGCTCGGCCACTACTGACTTGGTCACTCTAATCACTCGGCCACTACTGACTTGGTCACTCTAACCGCTCGGCCACTACTGACTTGGTCACTCTAATCGATCGGCCACTACTGATTTGGTCACTATAATCACTCGGCCACTACTGACTTGGTCACCCTAACCGCTCGGCCACTACTGACTTGGTCACTCTAATCACTCGGCCACTACTGACTTGGTCACTCTAACCGCTCGGCCACTACTGACTTAGTCACTCTAATCACTCGGCCACTACTGACTTGGTCACTCTAATCGATCGGCCACTACTGACTTGGTCACTCTAATCACTCGGCCACTACTGACTTGGTCACTCTAACCGCTCGGCCACTACTGACTTGGTCACTCTAATCGATCGGCCACTACTGATTTGGTCACTCTAATCACTCAACCACTACTGACTTGGTCACTCTAACCGCTCGGCCACTACTGACTTGGTCACTCTAATCGATCGGCCACTACTGATTTGGTCACTATAATCACTCGGCCACTACTGACTTGGTCACCCTAACCGCTCGGCCACTACTGACTTGGTCACTCTAATCACTCGGCCACTACTGACTTGGTCACTCTAACCGATCGGCCACTACTGACTTGGTCACTCTAATCGATCGGCCACTACTGATTTGGTCACTCTAATCACTCGGCCACTACTGACTTGGTCACCCTAACCGCTCGGCCACTACTGACTTGGTCACTATAATCACTCGGCCACTACTGACTTGGTCACCCTAACCGCTCGGCCACTACTGACTTGGTCACTCTAATCACTCGGCCACTACTGACTTGGTCACCCTAACCGCTCGGCCACTACTGACTTGGTCACTCTAATCGATCGGCCACTACTGATTTGGTCACTCTAATCACTCGGCCACTACTGACTTGGTCACTCTAACCGCTCGGCCACTACTGACTTGGTCACTCTAATCGATCGGCCACTACTGATTTGGTCACTATAATCACTCGGCCACTACTGACTTGGTCACTCTAACCGCTCTGCCACTACTGACTTGGTCACTCTAATCGATCGGCCACTACTGATTTGGTCACTATAATCACTCGGCCACTACTGACTTGGTCACTCTAACCGCTCGGCCACTACTGACTTGGTCACTCTAATCGATCGGCCACTACTGATTTGGTCACTCTAATCACTCGGCCACTACTGACTTGGTCACCCTAACCGCTCGGCCACGGCTCTACTCATTTGGTAACTCTACTGATTGGTCTCTTTACTGACTCTACCGAGTCGGTAACTCTACCGACTCGCCCACTCTACGACTTGGCCACTCTACCCATTCGGTAACTCTACTGATTGGTCACATTACCGACTCGCCAACTCTACCGAGTCGGCCAATCTACGAACTCTCGGCCACATATAACAGAGCAGACGACATATACCTTCCCCGCTGCCACTCGCCATCACCCCCCCCCCCCCCCGTAGAGGACACCCATCACAAAGACCAAGGTCAATAAGTGAGGGTGCGCGGAGATAATGCCGGTATAAACCACCATATTGTCCGTTGGCGGTTGAATGATGGCCTCCGCAGTCAATAATTCATGGCCCGTGATGAGATATGTGCCATATGTCGTAGATAACCGGGGTCTACGGTGTGATCACAGAGTATTCGTGCGAGGCTGGTGCACACATGGATTTATAAAGTACCCTAGCGTGTTTCCTCATGTATGTCGATACCTGCCACTGGCAGAGTTTGCGACCCAGAAAGGCACTCCTTTTTTGGAGATCAAAAGGGTGGGGGGAGGGGGTGGGGGTGGGGGTGTTGGGGCATGCAATTATTTTGTTGGCTGGAAATAGGATGGACCGACCTACGTTACCGGTGCATATGCCCTTTTGGAGCCGTATTAAGATGTCTTCAAATCATTTGGAAAATGAACTTGTAAAGGAATTGAGGGCAGGGAATGAGGCACGTGACTGTCTAAAAATACATGGGCCACTCGTCTTGGAAGAGAGGAAAACAGAGAGAAGGATAGTGAAAGAGCGAGAATGGCTGAGAAAGAGAAAGAGAAAGCCGGATAGGAACAGAGAGAAAAAGAGCAAGGGAGAGGCGGCCGGAGAGATAGTGAGATGTAGGGGAGGTGGAGGGAGGGAGAGTCACAGAGACCAAGGCATGAGAACGAGAGAGGACGTCAGAATATATAGAGACAGGGAGAGAGAGTGGGATGAGGAGGAAGGGGGGGGGGGGTAGGTGGAGGAAGGGAGAGAGAGGACGTCAGAATATATAGAATGAGGGAGAGGAAGAGACAGAGAGTGAGGTGAGGAGGAAGGGAGGAGGGGGTGGGGGGGGGGGTGGCAGGGGGTTGGAGGGAGGTACAGCGAGGACGTCAGAATATATCGGTGATTGCTTGACTCGCACTTGGGCGCAGTCGGCTGGTTCCCCGCTCCGTGGTCCTAGGCACCGGGGACCCAGCCAGCGGTCCTGTTTGGCGGGGCCCCGCGGGGTGTGTATATGGGCGTGGTTCTGACCCGGGCGCCACCTCCTCACTCAACAATCCGCCTGCTACAATATGGCCCCACCACGGACAGCAAGGTGTAAGGGCATCCCCCTATGGTAGGGACAGGGGCAGCGGTGCCCGACCACGAGGGGTTAGGGAGTTAGCGGTGGGCGGAGGGGGAGGAGGGTTGGAAGGATCACAGAAATCAGTCCACCTATGGGATAGGGACGGGCAAGGGTAGCCTCCGAGGGGCGTGAATGTAGGGGCCGTGTGCGCCCGTGGGAGGAGGGAGGGTATGGGTGAGGGGGTAGGCCGGTGGAGGTTTCAGAGGTAACCGCTCTTTAGGTGACAAGGATGAGGAGAAAGAGTAATATGCGATTCTCTGTTACTTTGAGGCGGGGGTGGGGGGGGCGGTAAGTCGTGGTGGGTCATGGGCTGGAGGTCGTGGTGTGTCATGGGCTGGAGGTCGTGGTGTGGAGGTCGTGGGTGGAGGTCATGGGCTGGAGGTCGTGGTGTGTCATGGGATGGAGGTCGTGGTGTGTCAGGGGGTGTAGTTCGTGGAGTGCCATGGGGTGGAGGTCTTGGGGTGGAGGTCATGGGTGGAGGTCATGGGGTGTAGGTCGTGGTGTGCCATGGGGTAGACGTCGTGGGGTGGAGGTCGTGGTGTGCCATGGGGTAGAGGTCGTGGGGTGGAGGTCGTGGTGTGCCATGGGGTGGAGGTCGTGGGGTGGAGGTCGTGGTGTGCCATGGGGTAGAGGTCGTGGGGTGGAGGTCGTGGTGTGCCATGGAGTAGAGGTCGTGGGGTGGAGGTCATGGGTGGAGGTCATGGGGTGGAGGTCGTGGTGTGCCATTGGGTAGAGATCGTGGTGTGCCATGGGGTGGAGGTCATGGGGTGCCATGGGGTGGAGGTCGTGCGGTGGAGGTAATGGGGTGGGGGTCATGGGGTGGAGGTCGTGGTGTGTCATGAGGTGGAGGTCATGGGGTGCCATGGGGGGGAGGTCGTGGTGTGACGTGGGGTGGAGGTCGTGGTGTGTCATGGGGTGGAGGTCGTGGTGTGTCATGAGGTGGAGGTCATGGGGTACCATGGGGGGGAGGTCGTGGTGTGACGTGGGGTGGAGGTCGTGGTGTGTCATGGGGTGGAGGTCGTGGTGTGGAGGCCGTGGTGTGTCAGGGGGTGGAGGTCGTGATTTGTCACTGTAGGGTGTTGAATTGTACAATAGCTGGGAATGACAAAAGAAGCAAAGGTTTCAGAAAACAATCCGTTCACAGTTCGTACTTCAGAGTAGATATTCAGCAATAATGGCGGTTTATCTTACATCCGGCATATAGCCGAGTAAATTAAGCCCCATATCAGGTTACTTAGGGCATAAAAAGGTCAGAATTGCAGCCAGAAGCTCCCTCTCGTGGCTCTGTGACACAAACCATGGCTATCAACCTGTTTTCAGGTAGTGAATTTGTCGCGTATATATATATATCTCTGTATGGGCGTGATAGTTAAGGCGCGGCGTTGCAATAACTAAGCCACTGGCGGCGACTGGCGGGGTATAAATACACAGACTCTGTCGACAGCCGTGAGGTCGGTGTTACGGCGCTTCGGAGCCGTTTATTACAGATAATGATCAACTGACAGAATGGCGGGGTGGTGGCGGTGGTGAGGGAGGGAGGGGAGGAGGGGGAGGCAAGGACCTGGCCTGGAGGACGGAAGGGCGAGGTGGGTGAGTTGGAAGGGGGGGGGGAGGGGGGGAGTTGGGGGGGCGGTCTGACTTACGCCTCCTTGGCCCTCACCTCCGCCGCGGCGTTCTACTCTGTCCGACGTAACCGCGCGACAAGAGCAGATCAATGCGGAAGATTGTTGCCTAGGATACTCACATATACCTGGTATGTGTAGTGTTATATTATAGATAGGGGATGGTTGGCGTCAGGCGGGCGGGCTGGCGACAAAAGGAGCGGGTGTGTGTATGGGGAGGGGTGGGGGGGGGGGGCGGTGACACCGGCGCCCTTGGGAAAAAGTGAGCGGAGATGGCGATGCGACGGTGGTGGTGGTGGTGGTGGTGGTGAGAGGGTGGCTGGGGGTATGAGGCCAGGAGAGATGACGAGAGGGTGGAGGGGGGGTGGGGGGCGGGCAGGAGGTAAGGGGGTTGTGGGAGACACAGTCACAGACAGAGGCGGGGTGATGTGATGGGGTTGTGGGTGACCCAGTCACAGGACAGAGCCCGCCGCTCGGTGGGTGTGGCCGACACGGAGCCCGCGTGGCTTGGTGACAATCTCCTATCTTGTCTCGCAGCGCCACCTAACAATCGATAATGACAACAGAGTGACCATGCCAGCCACATCATCACGGACTCCACCCCCCCCCCACCCTGTCGATGCATGGGCCTGGGTGGCACGGCCACCGGGGGGTCCAGCAGGTGTCCGGTCTAGCTGGTCATGTAGTAACGTATACTGTATGAACGTACGTATGTCGATGATTAGACCGAGAGGTTAGGCAGGCTACCCTGCCAGCTGTGATCGTCACCTGGCTTGGCGCATTCTATTCCAGATATAGATGGCTATTATTATTCTGGGCGCTATACAGGCAGACCCAGCCTGACGAATACCTCATACATAGACCTACCTACCTATCAACCCCTAAATCAGACAGGCATTTTAAAAGGTAAAAGCGTGCGAGATATTACTTATAATATGACCTTCCTGTTCCTTTGATATATAAAATAAGATGATATAAATAACATAAACAATGACGACAGATATTATTGGAAATAAGATTGGTAATAAATTAGAGTGGAAATGGTCTTAACAAAAATTAGTCAAGACTGCTGGATGGTACCGGGGCGTTCAGTGGGGGGAGGGGGGGGGGGTACCCCCTCTGAATCGCAAATACCCAAGTATTAGAGAGAGTAATATCGAATCTTCAAGATGAGGACTGTTTAAGACCGGGCGCGAAAACACGCCCTAAAGGTGATATCGCGAATATCGAGGAATTCATATACTGCTATAAGAACGGATCGCGGTAAACAGGCGAAGGGTCTTCGCGTTGAACCAGGAATTGTACGAATAACGATCCCCCAAAATTGCCAACAGGTAATCGCGAATCTCCAAGAATTCCTGGATGCCAATCGAGGAGATCGGAGAAAGGTACATCCGCCCCCCCTCCCCCCCCCCTCCTTAATTGGGACACCTTTAAATGAATCACAAAGTACCAGGTCCTTCTTCGCAAACAGTAGGGGGTTACCCCCGGGGACATGGCTCCACTCTCACTTCCTTTTCCCATTGACGCGATATGACCAGAATTGCTTAAAGCGGCCTGAATACACAACAAACCAATTAATGACATTCTTCATTGACACATTAAGACAAGACGATTTACAATGTACCTATATTGATACAATGTACCAATATTGATACAATGTGCCAATAAGGATGCAATGTGCCAATATTGATACAATGTGCCAATAAGGATGCAATGTGCCAATATTGATACAATATGTACCAATATTGATACAATATGTACCAATATTGATACAATATGTACCAATACTGATACAATGTACCAAGGTAGATATTATGCACCAATATTGATGCACAATACCCAGATTTATATAACATACCCATCGTGATGCGACCCCCCCCCCCCTCCCCCATTCCGGACTAATGTGGCAAAATGAATAACGTTAATGTTATAAGACTTGGTTAATAATCACATGCATAGAACCAAATCTTTTTCACTTTACGACGTTATAAGGGGAAATTAACCACCATACTCGTGCAAATACAATACAAAATAGTTGCAAAAACTAATCAGTTTTATTCTAAACTGAGCTAAATATCCCGTTCAACGAGATAAATTCCGAAGTCATGTTGACGGGCCGTAGTGTCTAAAGCGGTCGCCAGGATCGCGGCGCGTGACGTCATTTGAGAACACAAAACGTCTCCAAAAACGCAAGGCAGAACACAACGGAAAGACGGGCAGTTCTCTCATTTAGTGATCTCTATTGCTTAAACTGGACTCCTCTGGCATCAATAAATATTCACTAACAATTTCTCACACGTTACACTGAATGTTGTCCGGGACGCTCACAGTGATTGTCTTCATAGAACGTGTCGTAGCATTTGAATATTTATTGTATACTGTCGTCGGGAAGAATACACTCTATATTAGTAGTTCTCCATGATTTTTCGATCTTTCCTATAGCTAACGAAGCGGTCTGCCATGAGAGCCGTCTTGCGCCTACCGCTGTCCGCCCTGAGTCATGCGCGTCTCATGTGCTTGGCTATCCTTCTCATGGAGGTCATCCTCAACACGAAATTAACAGGTAAGATTGTAAGGGACTAGAGATTGCGGTCGAGTTACTTTATGCTTAATAGACTGATCCAGGCTCCGACATTAAGCCCCGCCCACGCTTCAGTCCTTTTGCCTTATTCGTGAGTATGAAATTGACAATCATAGCTGATGGTAGGTACAAGTGAGCAGTACTCATCTCTGAAACTGATAACAAAGTAACATGCTGCTTTGTTTTTCCGACTTGTTTGTCCGACATAACGCACGTGGAAGACCTTTTTTTCACAACCTGATTGGATAAAAACAGTAGTGACGTCAGGGAATGATTGACGGCCTGGATTGGTCTATTCTGTGCTTTTGTTTACTGTGTTCGTCTTATAGGCTATCCACAATAAGATCAAGTAGATTATATGGTTAATGCGAGAACATAAGCAAAAATTATGAAAATGAAAACTTAAAAATGGAAGACGCGTTTGTAACAAGACCTGCAACGCTACAAGCTTTATAATACAGCGAAAACCAAATTAACCAATGATTTTCTATGGGACATGCAGCGGCTCCTGTGTTGACACAATGATCTCAACGGGAGTTTCTCTGTAAACGAGTGATAAATAGTGTCCTACCCTTTACTTTGTTTAAATAGTGATGTCACTTTACTTTGTTTATTTTATATGTTTAATTGTGATTTGCAGCCGGCGAAGAATTCTGCCTACTGGAAGACTTCAACGCCGAATGTAACGTTTCCCAAGTCTTGGTGATGGAAAACGCCCTCTATGGGCGATTGAGGAAGGGCCGATGCGTGTCGAACGATGACGCGTTGGGGTGCACCTCTGACGTCATACCGTACATGCACAGACGCTGCTCCGGACGCCAGAGCTGCAGCCTCTCAGTGCAGATTCTCGAAGAATTGGCGACGTCACCCTGCCCCATTGACTTCAAGAGCTACCTGGATGCTGACTACTCATGTCTCACAGGTCAGACAAGGTCACCCGTATGGAGGTTGGATAGAGGTTATGTGTGCATGTGTGTGTGTGGTGGGGGGGGGGGGGGGGGCAAGGCAAGGGGTATTTCATTTCCTCGGGAATGGGTTTTACATTTCATTTCACCCTGAACCGGGAATTCGAAGAGGAAAATAATTCAGCGTGAACTGGGAATGGGCCACAGACACCGTAGATCTACTGACACAGGCCGGGGGGGGGGTGGGGCACTTGATCTACGGTGCCTGTGGAATGGGATATTAGCCGACCGTGGTGATCAAGGATTTTCAATTATCGTCAACTGGGAATTTTAATATTAAATAAGGGTTCTTCGTGGTCTGGGAACACGACCCTCCCCCCTAGCCCCTCCCCCCCACCCCCGGTAATCCCTGGTGTTATTCGTGCTTTAAAGTCACTCATACAGCATCTCTACATAGCGAACTCGCACAGATGACTTCAGTGTTAACTCTTTGCATTCTCATATCTATAATCTTGAGTTGAAGTGGTAAAAAGTCCAGACTTTTGAGTTCCAGGAATGATAATTATACATATATTTTAGTTATTCTTTTGTCACCAAATGCAGTTGTGGAACCCGCGTGTGACTACACGATGAGACCCCCAGCGACACGCCTCGATGCGACAGCCGGTACCATCAAGGGCGTGACGTCCCGGAACGGAAGTGGTACGGCATTGTGTCCATGGCACCTTGCGGCGTTGCCAGGGCAACGCTACGAAATAACCCTGCACGATTTCACGCTAAGCGAGGAGATATCTAAGATACACGACTACGCGGACGGGTCGATGTGCCCCGTTTCCATGGCAGTGGAAGAAATCGCGGGCCACAGCCGAAGTGAAACTGGGAATTCCAAGAACCAGAGCGTAATCTCGTTATGTACCGCGAGTTCTCGTAAGCGCCGCATGTACGAGTCGTTGACGAACGAGATCGCCTTCTTCATGGTGTTCAATCAGAGTCTCAAGCAGGACCCGTATTACCTGGTGGAATACAGATGTGAGTACTGTGTGGCAGTGACTTTATTAGGTGTTTTACATGGGGGACCACGTGGGGATAGCAATAATGTTATAAACACTTAAATATATGGTGTTTTACATATTATGAGCACGTGGTCGTAGCAATAATGCTATATATAGTTAAGATGTGATGTTTTTTTAAATAGAGGAATATTTGGTCATAGCAATAATGGTATATGCACTAAAATATCTTGTGTTTTACTTACATGAACACGTGGTCATAACATTGATGTATTGCAATCAATGCAATGAGTGCTTAACATAGAGAAGCACGTGGTCATAACAAAATATGTCATGACTGTATAGTTAAATATATGGTGCTTTACATAGAGAAGTATGTGGTCATAGCGATAATGTTATATACACTTAAGTATATGATACTTTATATATCATGTTATATAAATTTAAATAGTATACGATTTTGTCTTTTATCTTTGATGTCTATGCAAGTAAAACAAACTTCATAAAACAATCAATTTGTTTTACTTTTCAATGTAATGCCATCCTGCGCCATTGCAATCCCCTGTTCGCCTGCTTTCAGTGATTGGCTGTCCGCTGCTGGAAGCTCCGCCCAACGCCATCCTCGACCAGTCGCCAGATAGCGCCACTGTCTTCTGCAACATTACCGGCGAACGCTGGTTCCTCGTCTGCAGCGACACCTCATGGCTGGGACAGCTCGGCAACTGCAGTGAGCGTATGTCATTCTGTGAATCCAGAATTTAATTACTTACCGACATGTTGGCAGGCAATGCGGCTTAATTAAATCGTTTAATTCCGGTAGAAAATTAAATGTCTTAGTTCAAATTTTAAGGTTAAATTTTAATAAATAATGTGAAGGCCACCAAAATGTTTATTATAAGTAGCGGCATTTATGTTTTAATTTCCCGCCACACATGTTTATGCTGCATTCGCAGATATAATACAATAAAAGAAAGAGAAATTAAGATCACAATTTTCATTAATATTTCAACAGCAAATTATATCGGCATGCGGGCGACGTGGCGAATCCATGGCTAATCTTTTTCGGCATTAAGATATTAAATTAAATCATTTCATTTGAGTATGGTTTTGGGTACATAACATGCCGTTTCCGCTTTCCATACAGCGGAGGTGACTGACAACGGAGGCAGTAATGGGGACACCGAGTTTCCGTATGGTAAGCCTTAGCAACAAAATGTCATCGTATTTATTAAATGATTATTTACAATGCAATTATTACAGATATTTTACAATTCGGGGTAAAACGCTCACCGTTAATGGTTATTAAGCATAACCAATACCTTGTTTATGTATTTCGAATGTAAAGTGGAGACCGGAGGAGTGAATCATTTACTCATTAATGATGATGACGCCCTTACCCGAGACATGGAGATGTACCCTATTATCGCTCATTACCACGTGGCAGGTATCTTAATGGCGGTCGGCATTGGAATAGGCGTGGGCATCGTCGGCGGACTGCTACTACTGGGCATCGCTCTCGGCATTAGGACGTGGTAAGTAATGCAACATAAATGCAACATCTGCTGGCATGGGTGTGAGCGAAATTTGCTAAGATTAGAGTGGGTCGAGGGGGAGGGGGGGGGGGTTAGCACGTTTTCAAGGTCAAGCACATGAATACAATCAATGCATATAATATGTGCCATATATCAGTTACAACGTATACATCAAAATCTCTATGACATATTACGTCTGTGGTTTATTTAGCAATATTTAAACCTTTTTAATTGTGTCGTCTGTGTTTATATTAAAGTTTGACTGATGTCAATGTTATCGATAGATGGTGCATACTAAAATAGAATATAGGTACTCTATATAATGCACGACATGTCCTTATACAGTAGAAGAACCGTTCAGTCGTACAATTCGCAATAACTGGATGGTCGTCACACCACTCATGCCCATGTTCCTGTCGCCACAGCTATCAGATGCGCGGGCGGCGGCAGAGACAGCAGCAGCAACGACACGACCTCAGCAAGATAGAAATACCCAACTGGCCCACCAACCAAGGTCAGGGTCAAGGTCGCGGTGACCCTCGTCAAGGTGACCCAGGCGGCGGGCGGGGATCCTTACACAAGGACCCAAAGTACCACGAGCTGGAGCCTCAACCTGGAACCAGCGCTATGGACCACCCGCAGCGGATCTACGCTACCTCGCAGGAAATGCAAATCCAGCCTCCTATTGGTCAGCCGATGGGCGCCATCGATCAGCCGTCGGGTCATCCGACGGGGTCATCGAGCATACCACGTGACTATTCGCGCAGCCAAGCAGACTTCGGTCGCATTGATACGCTGAGTCGAACCGACCCGCCCGAACCCATATACGACACGGCTAGCACTTACGACCGAGCGGGGAACCGGTCTCTGCCTCGACACAGTCACTATGGTTACCATGGGGATCAAGGTTACCATGGGGATCAAGGTTACCATGGCGACCAAGATTGCCATGGTGCGGCGGCGCACCAGTACCATGGCGACAGACCCACGGCGCCCGAAAGTAGATCCGGCGGTCTGGGCCGGACTCGAGCAGGCAGTGCTGGCGTCGGTTCCGTCAAGTACTGAAAGTCATGAATATAATATATAGGTATGTAGACGGCGTTTTACTTGTTCAATCACTCAATGTCGGACTTGTCCTAGGCCTACATTCAGCATCAAGTGCCGTTAAAATTACTTAAAGTGAAAACTGTATTTATCATTCTATTCGATGCAAACTTAACTGGCAGTGTCACTTTGGGATAGATGGATTGATCGGAGTTTTACCTGCGAAGACATTGTTTACCATGTAATAATAAGTACTGCTATGCACTCTGCGTAACATCACATTAAGACGTGCCTCGTGCTGTGAATCAGTCTCCAACCTCCGCATTAAACGTGGGGACAATGGGGTGCTTCGTCGGAGGAGGATAAGAACCAGATTACAGTAGAGATGCATCTCCTAGCAAAGGAGCGACAATCTAAGCAAGAGTGGCAGTTCCGAATTTTATTGAATTTGCTATTTGCTATTTGCTGAATTTGATATTTGTACTAATATGGCCCATGGCACCATACAAAGTTCCATCAATGACAGCAAGCGACATTATACCCAGTATGACACTTAAAGGCCCAGTATGTATTGGCTGCTAGGTTGGCAATGTATAACTTCTATAGACCCAGATTTGTTACCGTATGTGTGCAGACACACCTCCTACGACCCAAGGAAGTGTGGTACATATTCGTGACGTCATCATCCCATTTGCACACGTGCAAGCGATAAAATGTGGGAATGCGATTTGCTGCGCTTCAACCATGGGTTGGGGCGAATCCAAGAATTTGTAAAAGGTCCACTGAAATGTGCGACCGGAGGGGGCGTTCTAACAAAAATTGCGACCACCGGGGGGTTCCGCCAATTTTTTACGACCAGCGGCGGGGGGGGGGAGTCCACGCAGCCTCAGATAGCGTTCTTCCTACAAAAACAAAGTGGGGGGGGGGGGGGGGGGGCACGCCAAAGATGGCCTGAACAAAAGTTCACGCCTCATGTGGCCTATATTTTTTGCATGGAAAAACGGCATTCCGCCTCAAAATGAGATCCGCCCCCACATGGGTATAGTCAATCTTCGACAAATTTCATGTGTAATATTAAAATAATGTTGGCTTGTGTGCATCGATATCTCTCACTGATGTATCGACTCTCAACACTTAATTTGAGTGTGTTCTGAAGACGACATATGTTGTGTAGTTGGCATCACACGTAGCGCTGTTAAAGTCACCCTGTAGTATTTATTGCATCCCGAGTTCAGGACTCGAAGATATAATTGTGATACACAATTAATATCTGTGATATTTTGTCGTTCGCGGTTATTGAAGGCTGACGTACATTGCCTTGATTTGTATATATTTAATAGTTACTTTCTTTAATTTATGTATACGTTTACATATTATATATTTATATTACATGCAAAGTATGCACGTGACAACAATGTACGTTCGATGGCCTTGCAGTGATAAAGAAACTTCAGTCAGCGGTTGTGATTCATGCATATAATTAATGAACAACATTGTTTCGTTGTAATTAACTTTCCTTGGTGGTAAAGGCAACGACTGATGCCAGAATAATGTGGTTTAGATATATCAAAATCTTCAATGTGTCTTCCCTTTTACTCTGTTCTTCGTCTGGTGATAACTAATTTTGACCTAGTAATGTAGATCTGTTACCTTCAGACGGACACGGAAAATAATGTTATATTGTTCCTGGTCAGTGGGCATATGTCTCAGTAGGTTGGTAATATTATTTTGATCCGATTTTCATATGAACGCCGAATGCCGTAGAAACTTGAAACAGTGGTGCCATCTGGCGAATGAATCACATACCTTACAAGTTCAAAAGTCCGCTAGTTGCTAATTGCTTATGAAAAATTATCGAACATTAATTTACCACGACAAAACTGCAGATCTCAGGATAACGACTCTTTTGTGATATATTCTGTGTTTAAGTGTGATGGTATTTGTGATGGCAGCTGGAAGAAGTTGGATGGTTTTCGCAAGGCAGCCACGCTGTGTGTTTGCTATAATGATAACGACCTCTAAGATACTGCGCGAGTCATGTGTGTTTAGGTAGTAAACAAGAAACTGAAACCTTTCATCGACTGAGTTAATTAAACGATTGCTTCGTTTGGCTTATAATATGTACGTGTATTCTGTTGGTCGTTATATGTGCAACATGATTGTTATATGAATTATTGTACTTTTGTAACATTTAGCAATTGCATAATTAACTGTTGTACGAATGAAGAACTTGACTAACTTTCAAATTGTTTGTTGCCTTACTTATTTTATCGAGTAATTTAAAATAATAAATAAGGACGATTCATCAGCCATTTTATTTATTCACTATAGATGTAATTAAGTCGAAGTTCGAACTAAAAAGTCATATGCACGAATTGGGTTGTATAGTCACTACGGGATCTAATCAAGACCTCACGAGACAGGACTACTAATGCTCTACATGTAGCATCAACGGCCTGTACGTATCTTCCGGTTGTTTGCTTTCACTCGCTTCACACACAAACTCGTCTAAAGCTGTCCTGGAGTTCATACGTACATAAGAATTATGACCATCGAATTACGTTAGGCAGTTGATAATCCAGAATGTGGCTGTTTCATGAGTGACTGTCAGTGTCAGGTGAGCTAATGTGTGGGTTTCCCCTGTCGTATGACGTAATAATCTCACGTCTGCGCGCGGTATCTATGGTTACGTAAAACGCTGCTTATAGGGCTATACAGTTCTCGCGATCGGGCGGCGAGACTTCAGTTTTGGGGACAAACAAACACACGTGCTCCATGTTGAAGTATAGGCAGCTGTAAGCCAATTTCTTTCCAGGTTTATTCTAAAGACTATGAGTACCATTTCACTAAACATGGCTATGGGAGATATACGTTAAAATATTTCGAGGCGATGAAGCACAGAACTTTGGGAATATACGAGGAAAAATCCGTCTTCAAAACACTCGAAAGCTAAAAATAACGTTCTAAATTTAGCCCTGCACCCGGGCTTTCGCAAGTTCCTCAAACAGCGAGTGACGTCACAGACATTCGCGTGCCTCCGCGGTAACAAAAATGGCGAGAGCAAGTGGTCGACTTAACCATTTCGCTGTCAAAATGTGCAGTACATGGAGTAACGGCACACGGATGCGTCATTAAACAACATGGTAAAGATACAATAAGACCAGTTGGATGTTTTCGTATCACTTTTGGATCACAAAAAGACCAAGTATCTTCATTTTTGTAAGTTTTCTGTTTGAAGCGTAGCGCCAACGTTGTCACCGGGGAGAATCCGTGTGACGTCATAATGCCTCGTTTTCGTAGGAAATGCAAAAAAACGTTAATTTCTCAGTCGTATTGTCCCGTCGTAACAAATATTCGTCATTGTGATGGCGCAAACGAATAAAAAATATGTCGTCTATCCGTCTTGTGAAGCTATATTTCTTAAATATTCTTAATCATATCGCTAGGCCTTCCGCAATGGACCCACCCCTCGGCGCCTGGCTTTTGCGCAGGTAGTCTGGTTCCCAGTCTCTCTTTGCGTAACATACACGTCACGCCTACATCACAGATAGATCTAGTCAGGATACCAGTGTGCGCAGAGATTCTAAACTGGTTCCGAACACGTGCTTCGTTTGTTTGTCCCCAAAATGAGTAAACCGGAAGTCTAAGCGAACGAGACTTTATAGCCCTATATGGACTGGTGCTAATTTCGAGACAAACTTCGTGTTCGGAGTGACGAGTTACTGGTTTATGAATGAATCATTATAGACTTAGGAACGATGACCGATTGTTTAGGAATGATGACCGATTGTTTAGGAATGATGACCGATTGTTTAGGAATGATGACCGAGTTAATGTTTTTGTTGAACGACGAGTTACATCATAGTATAACCAACACCAACAACGAAGAAAATATTGAACATTTTACTAAGACAAATCTCAAGGACATATTCATCGTCTGTCGCAGCGAGCACCAATGCTCTAAATTCTCAATAGGAATGATAACAAAAGTTCGACGAAATCAGGTAGTACCGGTGGGATGGCATTTTTCACTCCACAAAGTGAGTCACTCCACAAAGTGAGTCACTCCACAAAGTGTGTCACATCACAAAGTGAATCGCTCCACAGAGTGAATCACTCCTCAAATTGAGTCACTCCATAAAGTGAGTCACATCATAAAGTGTGTCACTCCATAAAGTGAGTCTCTCCATAAAGTGAAAAACTCCTCAAAGTGAGCCACCCCACAAAGTGAATCTCTCGTCAAAGTGAGTCACTCCTCAAAGTGAGTCACTCCTCAAAGTGAGTCACTCCTCAAAGTGAGTCACTCCTCAAAGTGAGTCACTCCACACAGTGAATCGCATCACAATGTGTGTCACTTCACAAAGTGAATCACATCACAAAGTGAATCACTCCTCAAAGTGAGTCACTCCGCAAAAAGAGTCATTCCGCAAATTGAGTCACTGCACAAAGTGAGTCAAACCGCAAATTGAGTCACTGCACAAAGTGAGTCAAACCGCAAATTGAGTCACTGCACAAAGTGAGTCACCCCAAAAAGTGAGTTACTGCACAAAGTGAATTTCTCCGGGCGTTGTGTGATGCCGGCGTCTGTTCGGCCTGTGTCGCTTCTTCCGTCCAGCCTCGCCGCCCCCTCCCTCTGTCCCCCTGGCTGTATTGTGTCCCGCGGCGGGGCCCTCCCCACCCGGTCTCGCCCTCGGTTCCACCGCATGCCTCTCAGATCCATTTCGCTTCGCCTTGGCTTTCTTCTTGCGTTTCCCTCTGCCGCCCCCTCCCCCGCCCCCTCCCTGTGGCCCCATGGGGGCTTCTGTGCCTCTACATTCCCCTCCCCCTCTCTGTCCTCCCCTGGATGCCTCCGTGCTTCTACCGTAGCCTTCCCTACCCTGTAATGCCCTGGATGCTTCTGTGCCTCTGCCTCCCCCTCCCCGTCCACCCCTGGGTGCCTCGGGGCCTCTGCCTTCCCCTCCCCCGCCCCCTCCCTGTGGCCCTCTGGGTGCCTCCCCGCCTCTACCTCCCCCTCCCCCTCCCTGTGCCCCTCTGGGTGCCTCCATGCTTCTACCTCCCCCTCCTCCCCTCTGTCCCCCCCTGAGTGCCTCCGCCCCCCTATCATAGCCCCCCCTTCCCTGTGATCCGACGCTTTCGTCCGTACGCCGGTCGCCCCCTCCACCACCCCCATCCCCACCTCCACCCCCTCCCCCACCACCGTCCCCGCCCCCGCCCACAATGGGTCCGGCCTCTTCCGTCGTGATGAGATCCAAGATGGCGTGCATCAGAGCGCCCTCCTTGTGGGTTTGGTCCCAGTCCGTCACACCAGGGTGAGTCACCTTGTACTCCAGCAGAGCGTCCAGCTCCAAGCGCAGCTCCTGGGGAAACCACAATGACGTCACACATGTCAGGGAAATCCCATAATAACCAGTTATTATCATTCCATTACTCGCCATTTTTGAAGCAGAAGTGTCACTGAGTGGAACAACAGTTTACTATTATATAATATTTAAGATAAAAAATAACTGAATAAATGGAAACACATGACATTAAAGCCGCGAGTGTCACCCTTAAACACATGACATAAAAGCCGCGAGTGTCACCGTTAAGCCCCAAACACATGATATTAAAGCCGCGAGTGTCACCGTTAAGCCCAAAACACATGACATTAAAGCCGTGAGTGTCACCGTTAGGCCCGATACACATGACATTAAAGCCGCGAGTGTCACCGTTAACACATGACATCAAAGCCGCGAGCGTCACCGTTAACACATGACATTAAAGCGGCGAATGTCCCCGTTAACACATGACATTAAAACCGCGAGTGTCACCGTTAACACATGACATTAAATCCGCTTGTGTCACCGTTAACACATGACATTAAAGCCGCGAGTGTCACTGTTAACACGTGACATTAAATCCGCTTGTGTCACCGTTAACACATGACATTAAAGCCGCGAGTGTCATCGTTAACACATGACATTAAAGCCGCGAGTGTCACCGTTAACACATGACATTAAAGCCGCGAGTGTCACCGCTAACACATGACATTAAAGCCGCGAGTGTCACCGTTAACACATGACATTAAATCCGCGAGTGTCACCGTTAACACATGACATTAAAGCCGCGAGTGTCACCGTTAACACATGACATTAAAGGCGCGAGTGTCATCGTTAACACATGACATTAAATCCGTTAAACCGCTTGTGTCACCGTTAACACATGACATTAAAGCCGCGAGTGTCATCGTTAACACATGACATTAAAGCCGCGAGTGTCATCGTTAACACATGACATTAAAGCCGCGAGTGTCATCGTTAACACATGACATTAAAGCCGCAAGTGTCACCGTTAACACATGACATTAAAGGCGCGAGTGTCATCGTTAACACATGACATTAAATCCGTTAAACCGCTTGTGTCACCGTTAACACATGACATTAAAGCCGCGAGTGTCATCGTTAACACATGACATTAAAGCCGCGAGTGTCATCGTTAACACATACCATTAAAGCCGCGAGTGTCACCGTTAAACACATGACATTTAGAATAAAGCCAGTGTTACCTGGACCAGTTTGGCGATCCTCTGGGAGGCGCGGAAAGCGATCCACTCGTCGACCACGATACAGTCGTCCCCGCGGTCCCTGCGGACAGCGATGGAACCGCCGAAGAACAGCAGCGGGAAGGGCGGTACGCTCGTGCAGTCGTACAGGTAGATCTGCCAGGGGCGGGGGGGGGAGGGAGAGGGAGGGCAGGGCGGGGAAAGGAATAGTACATTGTTACGTTCTGGCTACTGCTACAATCCGCGTATTTGCATGCTCTTTAATCACATGGGGACATCCGAATTGTCTAGTGGTTAGCGCGCTCGGCGTTGTTGATTGGGCTCTGCCAGGCCAGTTCGCGCCATCACTGTACGCATGTCCATATACATGCATGTTTCCGTCTACAGATGGCACATGAGCCAAAGACACAAAATCATTGGTGTAGCGATTTTCATCCTCGGATGATAGATGACAGTGACAACCAATCCTTACTTCAGTGGTTTTAATATTGAGATGATAAATGAACCACAGACACAACTAATCCGTACTTTAGTGTCTTTTACCATTTTACAACCAATCCGTTCTTTAGTGGTTTCAATCTTGAGATGATACATGAACCACAGACACAACCAATCCGTACTTTAGTGTCTGTTACCAATTTTACAACCAATCCTTACTTTAGTGGTTTTAATCTTGAGATGATACATGAACCACAGATACAACCAATCCGTACTTTAGTGTTTTTTTATCATCTTACATACAATTCTTACTTTAGTCGTTTTAATCTTGAGTTGATAAATCAATCACAGACACAGCCAATCCTTACTTTAGTGGTTTTCATCTTGAGATGGTAGACAAACCAGGAAGAAGTGAAGGTCCTCTCGGCAAAGTTGACTGACTTCGGGTGGATGCTGACCTTCAGATCGCTGGCGGTGAAGAGAGACGGCGCCCTGGGGGAGGGAGAAGGGAGAGGTTTGTTTGGTTAGTCAGGGCACTTTAACCACTTCTGGTCATATCGCGTTCATGGGAGAAGGAAGGGAGAGTGGAGCCAAGTCCCTGGGGGTAACCCCCTACTCTTTTCGAAGAAGGACAAGGGATCTTTATCCTGCGACCACACTGACATAGCTGCAGCGGGGCTCGAACCATCGATCCACGTGCCGTTAGGCTCTTAGGTGGCCAGAACACTCAATGCGAACGCTCTAACCCACTGAGCTGTCGCGACGGCCCCTGGGGGAGGTTTGGACCTATAGATCTCATGCAGTTGACTATCAAGCACATATAAAGACAATTACTCTTTGATTAGCCGCAAAATGGCCTTAGATAATCACTTCCACATGGCGGTTTGAGCCTGCTGGTCATATATATATGAGGCTTGGATCTTATAACGGCAGTACCTGTTTGGGTTATGCTGCCATTAACAAATGAAATAAAAACACTATTTTAATAATAAATCACTTGTCCCCATTCTCACTCTCCAGATTTCGGTATTCAGTATTAAGAAAAGTCGGCATGAGAACGTACTTTTTGCATTTTGGATCTGCATGTTGTTTGATCTTGGCCACGTTAGGGTAAAGACCAGCACAGATCACCGCCTTCATCAGCTTCACGTTGCCTGGAACGGTAAATAGTGCTTCACATTGAATGTAACGATAAATAGTGCTTCACATTGCCTCGAACGGTAAATAGTGCTTCACATTGCCTAGAACGGTAAATAGTGCTTCACATTGCCATATTATTTGATTTTACTATTAAACTATACATATTTCACAAGATAATTCCAGTAAAAAAAAAAAATCCTGAGCATATTAAAGTCTTAATCTCAGCGTTTCAACCCCATAATAAGTCGTGTGGTCAAATGTTACAATATGCACAGCTGGGCAGTATATAGAGCCACACGAAACGTCCCCTACAGAAAACCTACCGGAGTTTCTGTTGTATTTCGACGCGCTGGAATCGTCAGAATCCAGAAATCCCATGTCTTGGAGCAGCGTGCAAAACTGTCGTCTCATGTCCTTTAGCATCTGGAGGTCAACAAACAGAAGTATATGATTTCCTTTAGTGCGTCTGTTGTTCCAGGGCGAGATAGGGTTATCCTAGGGCAAGTCTCCCATGGGGCAAAACCCGAGATGCCGAAGGAGTAACTTAAGGTATACATTGCGGTACTTCCCTACACCAGTCAGTGTTTTGAAGTCAAAGCGAGTGCGATAGCACGAAGATAAGACTCTCTAGATATGATGCACACAGGATGCACACAGGATGCACACATATTTACTAGCGCTATAAGCTTTTCAAACATTTTGGCACCAATGGTGACAGGTCTAACGAGTTTCGGTGATGCAGGATGGACGAAAAGTTTTTTTCAATGGTTACTACTACCTTTGTCACACATACGGTAAGCAACATTAATTGTGACGTCAGTTTGATTAACATTACCATAGCAACTGGCCATAACAGAAGGCCTGAAAACTAACCGGCAGACGATACACCATATAAGTATATATCAGTATCTCGTGACCAAGAAACGGCACGCATAGCTAGGCGACTAGATGGGCCATTTAAGGCAATAACCACAATTATTACGAGTTGGTGGTCATGTTAACTAGCACAATAGCATTAAATCTGAAGGCCGATAAATGCTGTATTCTGACCCAAACCGCCCTGCTGCCGATGCAATCGACAATCGTTGCCATAGCGACGTTGCATAGAACAATGAAACATGACGTCACGCCCAAAATAATTGTAGTTATAGCTTTAAATGGCCCGCATATCGACCTAGTTGCCTAGTTGCACGTGCCACATTTCTTGGCAACGATATATGGTATCAAAAAGGCGACTGGCCAACTATATGTGGAAATGCTGGCGATTTGCGGACTGTCAGCCCCAAAATGTTTTACTTTGATCGTTGCATGCGGAAATTAAACCAAAGAAACAAAGACAAGTCAACGTCTTAAATTTAGATTCAACTCGTAATAATAGTAATAGCGCGAGTTTTGCATGGCGTTAGGCAATTTATTGGCCCTTCATCAAGCTGTAGCAGCCCTTGATTTTCATTATCCGCCCTCGGCCTCTACGCGGCCTCGGGCGGATAATGAAAATTGGCGGGCTGCTACAGCTTGATGTCGGGCCAATAGGGCTGTACAGTTCTCGCGGGTTCTATTTCCGGTTTAGGTCTTTTGGGGACCAACAAAAAAACACGTGCTCATAGAACGAGTGCGCATCACGCTGGTGCCTTGCTACAGCTGCTTGACGCGCACTCATTGTAGTCAACGTTTGAGTGTTGGGAACCGGCCAGCTGCGCGGTTTGTACGTGAAGAATCGAGTGGGTGTGAAACTATTTTTTGTTTGCTTTGGTCCAGGCATTGCTAACTATGAAATCATAATATAGTTAAAGATAAGACATTTATCTCTCCATAATGCATGTGGTCCGTTCGATGAGACTGTTGGAAGCGTTGTATTTTGAGGCAATTCATCGATGTTTACATTTCTGGACAAACGGCACACCATTTCCCTCGCCTGGTCAGTCCATATAAAGAGCGTTGTTACGTAACCATAGATACCGCGCGCAGACACGCGAGTCGTGATGATTATTACGTCATACGACATGGAAAACCCCGCGCAACACATTAGATTGCCTGACACGAACAGTCACTCATGAGACAACCGCATTCTGGTTTATCAACTGTCTAACCGCTCATATATTGCATAAATCTACTCGGATGGTTATAATTCTGATATGCGTTAGTTGTGCTTCCAAGGACAGCTTTAGCCGATCTTCTGTGTGAGGCGAGTGAAGGCAAACAACCGGAAGGTAAGCAGCACGTAATGGCCGTTGATGCTAGGCACTGACGTAGAGCATAATTTGCCATCTCGTGAGGTCTCGATAAGATCCCGTAGTGACTGTACAGCCCTATAAAACTGCCTAACGCCCCGCTAACTTGCGCTATTGTTATATTATTTTGTGTATGACGTTATGTTTCATTGTTCTACGACATGTAACTATGGCAACGATTGTCTATTGAAAGGGCCGAAGGGCGGTTTTGGGTCAGATTACAGGTTTACGAGGTCCACGTTATCTTCTGCAGGATCAGCCAAACTTTGGTAATAACAGGAGGGTTCCAGCCTTACTGGACACGGCCAAATTTGTGTGACGTCACACCATTATGACGTCTCACACACTCACGTTGAGGGTGCCCGGCGACAGGAAGTTCTCATAGCAGTAACGCTGTTCGGCACCACGTGACTTGGCTTGTCTCCAGCCATCGTAAGCATTGGCCAGCATCAAATGGTCGCTTTGAGTCTCCGCCGCTAGGGCGCGCCTCTTCTGGTCAGCCGTGGCTTCGCTACCCTGGCGGGAAAAGCGCGATATTGGTATAACAAAATGCACTGAACGTTTTAATGCACATAATAATTAGATAGAAATAAACTAACGAAAACAAATGCCTTTCTAGCAAGTTGGACCCCCCTTCCTTTGCAAGTAGCCACGGGCAACATAATAAGGTGGTACCCCCGACACGACAGCTGGCCTGGCAGAGCTTACTAGACACATGCTTATGGATATTATACTTGTGTTGACAGGGAACACAAGGCAAATAAAAGGCGAAATCTTGCAAAGGAAACCACTCACCATGGGTATTTGGAAGGCGTCTTTGAAGCTGAGGCTGGCGGCCACGGTCAGGATGGGGTCCAGACAGCTGAACATGGCGCCAAACAGCAGCATCTTGCCCGTCTGGGGGTCGACCGGCATCTTGGCCAAGTGGTAGCCCAGGGGGGTCAGGTCCTCGTGCTCATCCAGCGCGTTCTGGGGTACGTAGCCATGGTAACAACTGCTTAAAACATCGTACATACCCCACAACACGCAACCGCCCCCAGAAACCCATTCCGCCACTAGTCTGGCTCGTATATCCTTGAGGGGTAAGCTTTGAGGTAGACTTTCTCCCAAACATGGTAAAGGTTGTGCTGACTAGACGTTACAGAGTCTAGAATTGCATAGAATCACTTACCAGGTTCCTCAGTGTAGTGACCGCGGCGTGCAGAGCTTCCATCGAGGGCGGCTGCATCGCTTTACGAATAAAGGGTTCAATGCGACCCAGCTTCAGCAGCTGCAACAACAGACGAAGGAAAACATTAAAAGAATCATTTAGTTATTGTCTTGTGAGGTGTCTTGGCCCAGTGTAACCTAAATATTCTGATATAATACGCCTAAAGGCCGAGTGACAAGAGAGGTGCACAAAACCTCTTCCTGTCATGGCCGCATTACAAGCACTGACAATGCCCCTCTCAAACGCTGATAATATCGCTCACTTTGATCTGGAGGCCTTGCGCACACACGTGGTTCCAATGCCCTCAAACGCTGGTAATATCGCTCACTTTGATCTGGAGACATTGCCACACACGTGGTTCCAATGCCCTCAAACGCTGGTAATATCGCTCACTTTGATCTGGAGACATTGCACGCACACGTGGTTCCAATGCCCTCAAACGCTGGTAATATCGCTCACTTTAATTTGGAGGCAGAGTTCCTCGAGCCTCGTTCTGAGTATCTCTGGCAGCTGGTAGTCCTGCAGTGTGTTCTCGTGGAAGGCGGTGTACAGGTGGAAACACTCTCCGGGCTGCACGCTGCAAACCATCGACCATACAGTGGCATTACACTGCAACTACGTACAACGTAATGTTACATGCAAGTTATTGCCACACATGAGTATAAAATTGAAACAGATATACAACATTGTGATAAACGACATACTGCAAAAGAAAAAAATGACTTTATTACTAAATGTCTTACACAGGACTCGTTGCAGCTGGGTAACGAGGTGTGTCCAGACCTGTTACAAGGAGGGCTGAGATCACACTTAAGAGAGACTTAAACACTCAGAGAGGGCTGTGACAGTTCCCACTTACCGACCGGCCCGTCCCCGCCGCTGTTTAGCGTTGGCCTTGCTCACCCACTCCGGTAACAAGGTACCAATGTTGTTTTCCGCGTCGAAGTTCTTCATCTTGATCTTGCCGCAGTCCACCACGTACACCACGTCGTCAATGGTGATGCTGAAAGCAGGATATGACGTCATTAATGCTCAATGCTGAAAGCCGGATGTGGCGCCATGGAGCTTAATGCTAAAACATGACGTGACGTCATGAGCGCTCATGCTGAAAGCAGGAAGTGACGTCATCAATGGTGACGCCAAACATGGCGTGACGTAATTCATATCATAATATTCATCATGAACATAAATGGTGTGTTTAAGACTTAACTTTTCAACCATGACGTTAAGTCTTAAATACCTACCTGGTCTCAGCGATATTGGTTGCTATGACGATCTTTCTGACTCCCGCTGGGGGGCGCTCAAAGACTTGTCTCTGGTTGACGGTCGGCATCAGTGAATGGAGCGGAATGACAAGGAACCGGCCTGGAAGGTAAGACAAAACAGGGCACATGGTCATTGATCAGCGGTCGTACAACGAAGGTCGGACAAACAAACAGAACATCAGCGGTTCATGGGTGAATGGCCCAGATTTAACACTGATGCCGAAAGGAAAACCACTCGCCCAACTTCACACATGTTTCAATTGCAATTAACCGCGATGCCTACAATATTGTCGCTGATCGCAGGGCATCCATAATCGGTCACCGGGGTACGCTGGTCCAACGTTTGCCCTAAGCTTTCCGCCGCCAAATGGCGAAGTTTTATATTGCTGACCAGCGTCAGCCAGATAATGAAATGATGGAAGAAACGAAAAATTAGGTTACACACCGTCCTTACGCCATCAAGAACAAACGGATATGACTTCTTAAAACAATTGTTTCCGCCAAGATCATGTACCGATCATGTACAGTTCTGTTAAATATAAATGCCAATCCCTCATTGCAGCATTTTGTACAATTGTTTTGTTAATTGGCGGGAAGTATCTGTGTAAATAACTTTAAATAACTTTGGAGCAAGAATACGGACCTGATCTAAACAAGGGGTTTGAAGACAGAGTCGCGTTCAGTCGTTTTATCTCCTCCCAGCCCGGCATGAACACTAGTATAGCACCCGCCTAGGGAGAGAGCAAATACAACAATACAGAGAGCGAAATATGATCACAAGGATGTGAACAATTTTAGAACAAGTAATAGTGAATCAGAAATACGTGAAAATATTAAAATATTCAGAGTAATAGTGAAATAGACATTAGTGACAATATTCGTATCTAGTATTTTAAATACAAATATATACATTGTTATTCTCAACAAATGAAAAAGCTCAACAAGTTTACTTCAACTTTTTCAACAACTTCAACCTTGTTGACACTTTGGTTCACATGATGATGTCAACATATTCAACAAAACACCTCAACAAAATTACAAAGGCGTTTCCTTATCCTTAACAAGTTTACGTTGAAGATCCTTCAACAAAGGTAAAGGCAAACAATAAACCTTCAACGTGCATACGCATTTTCAATGCTGTAGTGACGTCCTGATAGTGGTACATGCAATATAGTACGTATAAACACAGAGGGAGCGAAGTGATAACTACTAACGGGCTTTTCACGGATGATATAATCGACTAGGTGAGCAGCGAGATCAATGTCAATTCTATCGAAGTCCAGACCACTGATGACATTTTTCGTCGCCAGAGAGTACCTGGAATGCAAGAGAAAGTGAAACGGTGTAACTTGGGCCAACAAAGTCTCTCGGGGTCAATGAAATGGAGTTGGATGAATGATGTCCCCGAACCCAGCCGCCCCCCTTAGTCTGCAACTCAGCCCGCTTACCCAATTGCGCTATTGGGGTTCTGCAAGGTGTAGGAGAGGATGCAAGGCTGTCCGTATATATAGCGGAGTTCTATAATCCCTCTTAACTTAAAGCTGGTACATTATAATTACAGGTAAATTGTGGGATTGCCTTTGGAAGCAGTGCCGAGGGCCAGCTATCCTCTGGTAGTAGCCACTGACGTTATTTAATATATTACATACACCATTAATTAAATATTACATACAACATTAATTAAGTATTACATACGTGCGTAATAAGATCTCCATTAAAAGGTTGCAAAGAGAATGCCGAGACTTTCTACGACACATTAAACTGGCTGTCACAATATTAAATATTAGTTTTGTAAGAACGGCTGCTCATAGCTTGGCCAACAATGTCCACCCACCTGTCCGGCAGGCGCCTCACCCAGGACTGAAACGCCTCCTCTTTCTCTATTATCGCCCGCTGGCCCGGGTCGTTAACCTTTCCACGTGGTCGCATCTTGAATGGCGGTTTGGTGTTGCGATAACTGCAGCGACAGCGAGGCATGCCAGAGAATGATACGACCGGCGCCAACGCCATACATAGTTGGGATTACCAAAGATGGTCTTCGAGCGTATTTGCGGAAAGGAAGATTTTGTATTTCATTTTATAAATTTCCTTCGCATTTTTTGTGTCGAGCGAATGAATTCCACACTATAGGCTCACGACATAAAGTAAAACATATATAGGGATCCCTAGGCCAGCCCCAAAAAAAGCCGTATAACGGAGAAAGTCGTATAATGCAGGGATCGCATAATGCCCCTAGGGACCACTGTACTACGCCTTGGGTTGCAGCCTACGGTGTCGACAAAAACAAGCTAAAAGCAGTTGATGACGTCATACGATGCCCGGGGGCAAGTACCCTGTTGTTTGGATGATGTCCTCCAGCAGGTACTCCTTCACAGGGTAGGTGAAGCCAGGGATGTTCAACATGGGGCATCCACCTGGTCCAACAGAACCAAGGACGCCGTTAGATCATTCACTAAATCTATATTTATAACACACTCTGATTAAGAGGTTTATTTGCTAAAACGTCATTAGAGTGTTCATTTTACACCGTAATACTATCAGATGACGTCCCCGCCGTTTACCGTAGGCTGAGCTTCAGGTTAGGTCGGCGTGCAGTGACGTCATCGACACATTTGATGGCGTCACGGACACGTCTGATGAAATCACTGCGACGTCATGGGCACATCTGATGAAATCACTGCGACATTTGATGACGTCACGGACAAGTCTGATGACGCCACTTACCGTAATACTGGGAGAACATCTCGGCGTTGAGTGTGGCGCTCATCAGAACAAGCTTCAGGTCCGGTCGGCGCTTGATCAAGTCGCGAAGGATGATCATCAGAAAGTCCGACAGTAAATCTCGTTCGTGAATCTCGTCCAGGATCACGTGCGTAGTTCGTGATAAATCTCTGCAAGTTAAAGTATCCGCTTTAAAAATAAAATACCCTACATGGAATTGAAATAATAGGTTAAGGTTTGAAAATATTCAAGAGTTTTGAATTTTCACCTTACATTCTTTCATTATGGTTCTCATAATAAAAAGAAAAAAACCAGAAATATTTGTACTATTAACTTCTTGAATGAATGAATTGGGTATTTTAGGCTGCTTCAGTCCATATAAGGGCTAACTGGGCCATATAGCCATGTAGTGCAGAGATCCAACATGACCCAGATTAGGCGCCCTGGTCTGGATTCGAACCCAGCACCAATTGATCTGCGGCCTAGAGCGCTAACCACTAGATCAGGGAGGCCCCAGTTAAATTCCTTGCGAACAGAATCAAATAGTATCAATATTAACTGCCTAGTTGTGGGCAGCAGGCTTACGGGTCAGAGGCCAGCCACTTCAACATGATGCCAGATGTACAGTACTGAATGGAGCCCTGATTACTCACGGGTCAGAGGCCAGCCACTTCAACATGATGCCAGATGTACAGTACAGAATGAAGCCCTGATTACTCACGGGTCAGAGGCCAGCCACTTCAACATGATGCCAGATGTACAGTACAGAATGGAGCCCTGATTACTCACGGGTCAGATGCCAGCCACTTCAACATGATGCCAGATGTACAGTACAGAATGGAGCCCTGATTACTCACGGGTCAGATACCAGACACTTCAACATGATGTCAGATGTACAGTACAGAATGGAGCCCTGATTACTCACGGGTCAGAGGCCAGCCACTTCAACATGATGCCAGATGTACAGTACAGAATGGAGCCCTGATTACTCACGGGTCAGAGGCCAGCCACTTCAACATGATGTCAGATGTACAGTACAGAATGGAGCCCTGATTACTCACGGGTCAGATGCCAGCCACTTCAACATGATGCCAGATGTACAGTACAGAATGGAGCCCTGATTACTCACGGGTCAGATGCCAGCCACTTCAACATGATGCCAGATGTACAGTACAGAATGGAGCCCTGATTACTCACGGGTCAGATACCAGACACTTCAACATGATGTCAGATGTACAGTACAGAATGAAGCCCTGATTACTCACGGGTCAGAGGCCAGCCACTTCAACATGATGCCAGATGTACAGTACAGAATGGAGCCCTGATTACTCACGGGTCAGATGCCAGCCACTTCAACATGATGCCAGATGTACAGTACAGAATGGAGCCCTGATTACTCACGGGTCAGATACCAGACACTTCAACATGATGTCAGATGTACAGTACAGAATGGAGCCCTGATTACTCACGGGTCAGAGGCCAGCCACTTCAACATGATGCCAGATGTACAGTACAGAATGGAGCCCTGATTACTCACGGGTCAGATACCAGACACTTCAACATGATGCCAGATGTACAGTACAGAATGGAGCCCTGATTACTCACGGGTCAGATGCCAGCCACTTCAACATGATGCCAGATGTACAGTACAGAATGGAGCCCTGATTACTCACGGGTCAGATACCAGACACTTCAACATGATGTCAGATGTACAGTACAGAATGGAGCCCTGATTACTCACGGGTCAGAGGCCAGCCACTTCAACATGATGCCAGATGTACAGTACAGAATGGAGCCCTGACTCCGCGGACGCTTCCTGCAAACAACACAAGCAATGACATATAGAGCCGACTAAGAAATGTTCTTTCCCTGCAATTTCATTATTGGGCGTGAATAATATAACAATAGGCATACTGGTCGAGTTTATAAAGAGACCCTTGGTTACCTGCGGCCTAAAGCCGCTTCGGAGCTTAAATGTTACGTTTCACCTGGATGTGCCCGCACAAAGACAGCATACATTTCGTCATTATTCAGACTATTTTCTCATCAGCTGCAATAACACATAAACTATAAACAAATATACAGATATATATAACTTAATATTATATTGGTGGCGATTACGCTTATACAGTGTGCAGTGGTGCACTGCTATTGGCCAGACCCTATCACGTGACGTACTGTTCGAGCCTTATTTGGAAGCCGACGCTGCCCGCCCCACAGGACTCCGCCCTCTCGTCCGCCACGCGTTCGGCAACCTGCAGAGACAACAGAATATAGAGACCGCAATCCCCGCAGTGAGTGTATTCCTTGTTCCACATGTTGTTCAGGAAGAGAAAGAGAGAGAGAGACATTCGGGAGGGGGGGGGGCATCCGATTGGTTTGGTAGCTGGCGCGGCCGCTTTTGTAAAGTGTGCTTCGCCAGGCCAACCATCGTGCCAGAGTTCGGAGAGAGGGGTCCCACTGTCTGAATGTTTATGTTTGTTTGGGGTGAAGTATCCCATATCCCCGCCAAATTCGTTGACATAATAACTTTAAACCAACCAACTAACCAACCAACTAACCAACAGTGTGGTCGAAGAACATCGCAATAAATTACATTTACAATGTTTTATATTGACCGTATTTTCTTTATAACGGCTACGGCGAGCGCGTCGCGTAGTTACAATAACCACGTGACTGCCATAGTTGAGACTTCTCACCGAGATGGCGCTGATCCTGCGCGGCTGAGTACACACCACGCGGCACAGCGACCCCTGCTGGCGCTCAATGTAGTCATCGAGAATGAACTGAGCCACCTAGCGACGGGGAAGCAAACCACAATAAATAACATGTTAAGAATTATCCCAGGGTGTCACAGATGGTGTTACATGTATGTTATATCATACAGTTACCTAGACTTATCAGACATATATTGTATTGTTATTCAATAAAAATACGATATATCTTATTGTATACATTAAAAAGACGAAGATAACTATTTTATATCGACATGCAGCTTCATTGTTTTGATTTCACTTTGTGGGCACGAAGTAATGCTGGAACATATAAGCGCCATATTATGGCGTATTGTCGCAATCGCAAACAAGACGTTAACAGACGTTGTGATGTCTGATGCTGTTACCTGGGTTGTCTTTCCACAGCCTGTTTCACCACTGATCACAACGACTTGGTTGTCCCTGATCGTTTTGTTAATTTCCTGCCAAACACAGACAAGGGAAAAGCATACTACAATACTCTGCTAGTTCATCGACTGCGAAATGTGCGTTCATTTTGTTTACCTTCTATTTCACAATCAACGGCAATCCGTGTTAATTGATGGCGTAGCACACAATAGAGATTTAATTAAAGTTGCATGTCGAGCTCTTTCCCGCCAAAACTACTAATAAGAATAAAATACTAATAAGAATCAGTCCTAGAATCATTCAAGACTTCTTTTGTCTATACTCTACCCATGCCAGACTGCCAAATAGTGTCTCTTAGCCTTGCCCGTGATATCAATTTACCACAAGTTTTCATTTTAGTGGTAAACTTCATCAGTTTGTGTGCTTCGCGATGCTTTGGTATAAGTAGCAGTACCGCGACCGAGTTCTGTGGTGTCCCGGGATAGACACGTTTGCCACACCATAGCCGAAACGGCGATGTTTATCAGGTTTTGGAATTCATCGAATGAAACAATCGAGTTTTCTGCAAATTTTGATATAAATTTCGCCTAGGCTTAGTTTTGGCGGGAAAGAACTCGACATGCAACATTTAATCACATTTAAATTAAATTAAAAGGCAAGCACCGGTCATCCGGTAAAAGAAACGCGGAAAAATCTATGTAACATAGAGTGTAATCCGCAGCTACGCATGCTCGTTACGGATACCAACCTCCTTCATCTTGTAACTGGGAAGCTTTTTCCTGCCCTCCAGCATTCTCTTGTACTTGGAGTCATTCTGCTCCTTGCTCCTCTTGTCGGCCAGCAGCCTCCCGTCGAGACCGGGGTCCCGTCTCAGGGACTTAGTCGGGGTCGCAACATCTGGAGGATAGAGGCAATGAAAGATAGTTACGCATGCGCCTGAGAGTCGCGATGAGGCGGAGGACGACTAAGGCCAGGCGAATGTTAGAAGACACGCTGGGTGATGACGTCACGTTAACGACATCTTCGGGTCGCTATAGACAGATCCAGGCTGCCAATCATTCAATGGCGTCACTGTTGCTTTTATTCAATCATATGGCGAAAAAAGGTCTTCCACGCGCGTTAGGTCCAACAAACAAAGCAGTACGTCATTTTCTTGTCAGTTTTAGAGATGAGTATTTCTCACTTGTGCCTAATATCAGTTATGCTTGTCAATTTCATACTCACGATGAAGGGAAAAGGACTCCAGCGTGGGCGGGGCTTAGTGTCGGAGTATGGAACGGTTATTGGCCAAGATTGCGAGTTGAGACTGTAACCCACCTTGTACGGTATTCCTGTTGCTGGCCGCCCTGTGCTCGTGGAACTCGACCATGAAGTCGGAGACCTCCTCGTTGTCACGGTACAGCTCAGCCATCGCCTCCGCTTCAGACTGGTTTGAGCGTCCAGGTCGCTCTGGTGACATGCCAACCAGCGTCCGAAACAACATGCCGCCGCCCGAATTGCCGATGTCACGCCGACCGCGGACTTCATTCTGACCGCTGACGTCACGCATCCCGCGGACGTCATTTCGCCCGCTGATGTCACGCATTCCGCGGACGTCATTCCGACCGCTCACGTCACGCATTCCGCGGACGTCACGCATTCCGCGGACGTCACGCGCTCCGCTGATGTCACTCTGATCGCTGACGTCATTCCGACCGCTGATGTCACGAATTCCGCTGACGTTACTCCGACTGCTGACGTCATTCCGACTGCTGACGTCACGGCGACCGTTGGCGTCAACCCGAATGCTGAATTCACCTCGACTGCTGACGTCATACTGACCGCTGACGTCACTTTGTCTGCTGACGTCACCTTGTCTGCTGACGTCACCTTGTCTGCTGATGTCACCTTGCCTGCTGAGGTCACCCCGACTGCTGACGTCATACCGACCGCTGACGTCACCTTGTCTGCTGACGTCACCCCGACTGCAGAAGTCATACCAACGGCTGACGTCACTCCGACTGCTGACATCACCCCGACTGTTGACATCACCCCGACTGCTGACGTCACCCCGACTGCTGACGTCACCTCGACTGCTGACGTCACCTCGACTGCTGACGTCACCTCGACTGCTGACGTCACCCTGACCGAGGCTGGTACCGCTCATGGCCCCATTGTCGCCCATGATGCTGGAACGCTGACTGGTTCTCCAGTCCCCTGAAGGGCAGGGCACCTTGGGCTTCGGCTCGCAATCCGGGTACCTCCAGTTCGTATTCCCAGGCACTTCCCGCTTCCTGGTGCCCTGTCCAATGCTACTACCAAGCGAATTCCGGTCATAAAACGACCCGGAACCGCCGCCTACCGCGGGCGACGAGCCGGGCAGCAAGCCAGGCACACTCCTCGGCGGAATACGCAGCCCTGCTCCGAGAGGATGCTCCCCGGCGCGGGGCTCTGGGCTTTTCATCGCAACATCTTTACCGTATTTTGTGGCGTGGGAGTTTGTGGGATATTTCCTCCCCGGATACCTGCCGCCACCTGCTGAGGTTTGCTGATCGTCTTTCGCACCCGCCTTTCCAAGGTAATCAAATAACTTACTATCCGGAGTCCGGAAATCCATCAGAAGTCGTGATAAGTTCCTTTCCTTATCAGAGTCCATCTGGATGTACTGAGGCTGCGCGAGCGATAATGGGAGGAGTATGGAATTAGAATAGTATAAAGATCGCTTTCATTTGCTAAAAGTTATAAATCTAGAATATCGAAGGCGGATTTGGAAAGGAGAAAATGTCGCACACTAAAGATCCTCGGGCCAAGTAGACCATTCAGTCTTTAAATGATTTACATAGTATTCTAAGATCTAATCTAAGATGATAACTGAGCTCTTGTCACTTGGTATCTGACTTCTAGGCGGACTTACATGAAGTCTGAGCTTTGCTTGGAATTATTAGATCACTGAACTGTAATGAAACTTACAGTGTCTGTCAACTCTGATCTTATTGACACAGTATCTCTCAACTCTGATCTTATTAACACAGTATCTGAGATCTGTTTGGATCGACTCACTTGCTGTCTAAAACCTAGTGACATTTATGCATTGGCTGAGTTCTTGTCAGACTTACTTTGTCCACTTTATTCACGTTCGCCTCGCCACCTCGCTTTTTCTTCGATTTTTTTTTCTTGGCCTTCTTCCGCCCCGGTCCTGTGGCACCTCTGGTAACTTGTTCACCTGATGACGTAACACAAATCAAGTGAAGGCAAAAACCGAAATTAAATACCCACCCTAGTGGAGGGAGCAAGCTGTTGCGAGATGGATGGAGACACATAGGCAATACTGAAGTACCGGTAAATGCAACACTAAGGCTAATTAAACAAGGCTAAACAACACAGAATCACAAATAAACTTGTTTCAGACTTTTCTCATCATGTGAGCTCATATTGTTTTTATTCACTTCCAAAACCAACATCAAGCTACATCCTTACATGGCAAATATATATTGTTTCGAGGTAACCTCCCAAAAAGGCAAACATATTTGAGTCCAGTATTTGACAATCTACTTAATGACCATCCCCAGCCCACATCAACATTTAAAGCAATATATTCCGTAATTTTTTGTATTACCAACCTCTTCTCCATGTCAAATAAGTACACTCTGTCTTGAGTTTAAATCCTGAAAGCCTGCGGGCTATCCGAATAGAAGCATTTTGGTCAACGGAGCAGAAGTTGGTGGCCGGCTTTATATCCCTACGCGCCTGTTCGCAGTTCGCAGTAATTACATCATACAAAATATCCGGGCCCCTATTTGGGGTGTGATGTCGACCGCGGCTCGCTATCACGTCCGCGCGCGATAAAAATAAACCGCGCAGTTTTATGTTGAAATGTTTGTTTTACAGACTCAAAGAGATATAAAAACATATGCATCATAAATTTTGAGATACTTTAGTCTTGAGTCTAAAATGTAAAAAATCTAAGATGGCGCATGTAAGCATATTGCTTTAAAAAAAATATGCCTACTTGACATATTAACTGGCACCGTTTAGCTCCCAGCATTACACCACATTGCAATGACTACATAACGGTTGACCATATTGACCATATTGACTCACATAGTTTTCCCTTTGAACAGTTTTTTGGCCCTTGTTTTAGTCCATATGTTCACAAAGGTGGCCTCTTAAATACCAGTTTATTAAAGCGAGTTGCATTGTAATAATGCTCGAGCAGCAGAACAGCCAATGATACTTTCAACAAGGCCACAGGATGATCCCATTTAAAGGATCTTGGCAGGAGTTAATTTAAACTTTACTATTGCATCTCAACCAGATTTAAGGCTCCTCCACTCAGGGTCATTGTAGCTCATTGATACCAGCCACTGGCGCACCAGGCTGATAGTCCTGGGTTCAATTCCTGGTAGGGATGTCATAATGTCTACATCTTCTTTCATCCAAATCAACCACCCAACTTTGCTATTGCATAGCTCAAATAGTTCAGTTCCAGGCACTATTTTGAGCTGGCAGTCTGTTTAATGTTATTAGAACAGTTGTTTCCCACCAAAATTATGCCAGGATCTAAAATAGTTACATTTTAAGGTCTGATTGATGCAAAGATTATTTACCGGTATTCCTATCACTTATTTATTACTAAAATGTATTGCATGTGGCCTGTTCAGCATCCATAAAATGGTGAAATGAACTGGTAAACTACACACAATGCTGTGACACAGTTCACATAGCTTCCAACTTATAGTGAGCTGTCCAGCAAAAAATAACTTTTCTGCTACTTTTATCCTTACACTCTTAAGCAAATGTTACAGTATCGTTAAATGTGAATGGTAATCTTTTACTTCAGTGTGCTATACCAATTTTTTTAGATTGATTGCAAACAAATATTCGAAAAGCTTTAAGTACACAGTGATGAAATACCTGGTTTCCTGTCCGGAAGTAGACTGTTAATTCTTCTCCCATTCGCAGGTTGTTGTCGTTGCTGGCCTCCTCGGAAACGTCCTGTGCTTTGACCAGGATTTCTCCCTCCATGATTACGATCCATTGATATCACTGCAGTGACAATGAATATTTAATATTTAATGCATTAAGATATATACTATATACCACACTATACCAGAAACTGCGATCATGTTTGCAGTGTACCAAACACCCTGACCGAGTTTTTCACATGCTCCTTAGGTACCAGGCAAGGTTTTTTATTGCTATTGTTATCAAGTCATTGATATTGTTCAATAATGGTTTAATGGTAAACCGTCAAAGGTTTGGTTTAAACAGAACACTTTCATGTTACTACAGATAGGGGGGGATACGGGGGGGGGGGGTAATACAAAAATTACCGGTGTGCCAACATAATGTAGTGCATTATAACATCATACAAGTCGGGAGATAATTCAACTTGAAACCTGCATCGTAAGATGTTTTTTTCTCAGGCATTGTGTTACTGATGCAATCAAGACTGACACTGAGCTACTTATAGTCGTGTTATTTATTACTACTGCCATGCGACTCCACCTACACTTATTGTAGACCATTGATCAGAGGCCAGGTTTCTGGTGGTGTAAATTGATATGGCTGCCGCCGGCCTCCCACCAAATGCAACAATTTATTTGTGCCAGACAGAAACTTGATACTGGGTAGGTATGACAGTGATTTATAAACATGCAGGGGCTGATCCAGAAAATCTGGATTAGGGGGGGGGGGGGTTTCAATATCAGATCAACTGACCAAGAGTAGATGCTGGCAATTAACTGATTCAGATCTCTGACTCAGGGTACTGGAATCACTAAAATACATAAGAAAAATTATAATGGAGCATTTCTTTCCTTATATATATATCTATTAATAAGAAATATAGCTTCTACTCAGAGAAAAGAGAAAAAAAAAGTATTTCATTTTGAAAATGGAGCAGGGAAGGCGGCCCATAGCCTGCTGGGATGATATTTGGCATAAGTGCCTCCAGGCAAGCCTGCTTCTCTAGAGATACAATGGTAACAGTGTTAAAATCCTTCGACGTTAGTAGGAAATCGACTGTAGCTTTTATTATAATGTGGGCGCGTACATTAATAGTGCTTACATATTCTATATACCTTGTTCTATCTTCTGATATTAAGAAAGTGTATCATATATAACCGAACCAGAAACCGACATTTATTGACATCAGATGATAGAACAAGGTATATAAAATATGTAAATATTATGATTGTTCGGGCACAAATTATAATAAAAGCTACAGTCGATTCCCTACTAGCGTCGAAGAATTTTAACATTGTTACTGTTGTGCCTCTAGAGAAGCGGTCTTGCCTGGAGACACTTGCGCCAAGGTTGACATAAATGGTAGCTGTTCACAAAGTACAGTCTAAACTTTAACGCCGCCATCATCTATGTCAACATTCAGATGAGGATAATGAGAACACCTGCGTAACAAGGCTGGACCCTTCGAGCGAAGGGATGAGGTTAGTAAAACTGCACAATTATCGTAGAGGACCCAGTTTTTATGGTATTCCAGTTTCTGTAGTATCACAATTTCGCTACGTTGGTGAACTGTTGCTTCTTTCCAAGATAGAAAACCACATGGAGATTTCGCTAGGTTTTGTAGTGAAATGTTGCTTCTTTCAATGTAACATTCGGACATTCCATGCTACATTCTGATAGTTGTTTATTTCGGTTTCCTTATTTCAACAAGGGTCAAGCGATAAACAGTGAGAATTCACTGTCTACGAACAGATTTAGTCCGAGGCAAAACAGAAAGATTTACCACGAAAAGTGGGCCCCTCATCCTACCTAGACTTGTACAATAACACAGTTGTTCGCGGACATCGCCACTAATTCAGGGCTACATACACACCTTTCACAGCCTTAATTACAGCAAGATACACCACAGTGCAAACTTATATTATCGCTCAGATGCAAGGTATCACACCAAAATTATCGTTTAGATGCAAGGTATCACACCAGTATCCGTGTAACGGGTGAATGTTGGCTGGTACCGCCGCTGCGAGCAGCTCTAGGCGGAGTTATTGATATTCACTAAGTAAATTATTTTTAGCCACTAAATAAATTATTTACATTTATTAAATAAATTAATTATGTTGACTAAATAATAGCCCGTCCCAGGAAACATTCAGGAATGCGTGTGTTTTGGGTAACAGCTCTAGCTCTGTACGTGCTACATATAGGATTTGGCATAGGATTTGGCATATAGGGCCTAGTCGTATACGGATTCAACAGTTTATCATGGGTTAACCGGGTGGTTTCTAATATCCAAAAACCCACTTTGTACAGATAAATATGAATAGGCATTGTTTTGTAATGCTTTTATTACCGTAAATATAATCAATCGTATTAGACACGCATACATAACACTGCCGGCCGGCTCTCTCACTCTAGTTCAACTGACGTAGCCCTTTAATATTGACCTCTGACATAACCCATGAACTCTGACGCACTGACCCATTTATAACCTCACTTCCGATCATAACGCACCCATACTCTCGCACCACATATCGTAACATCCTTTCTTTTTTGAAACTAACTCGTTTAGAGCCAAATGAACAGTTAATTTCTCAACATTGATAATAGGATAAATCACATCATTTCCGGCAGGCATGATGGTATACTCGGAATGGCCGAACTGCGAAACGGCCGAGGTATTTAAGGGGGGTGGGGGGAAGGTGGGATGGGGTGGTTTGGTGGGGGGTGAATGGGGTGGGGTGGGGTCGTCGAGCCCGAGCCGCCAGCGGATTAGTCTGCGCCTCGACGATTGGGTGTCTGGCTTGGCGTCGGCCAAGATGGCTTCGGCATCGGGTGGGGGAGGGGGGAGGGGGCTGCGTCCGGCACGCGTGGATTATTCTGGTCTTTGGTGTCACTTGTGTTTGTGTTGCTGGCTGCTGGGTGTGTGGGACCAATATTTACTGATTTTTTAGGAGAAATCTTCACGGCCGGGCCACTTAAGTAATCACTAAATTTGGGGGAATTGTCAACGGCCCCGTAACGAGCATGGATAACGTTTACGCGGCCCGTAATGAGCATTGATAACGCGGAATTTGCACGCGGCCCGAAACATTTTTCACACGGAAACTTAGCCTCGGGAGACCCACTCTGTTCCGCCGTTGGGTCTCGGTTCCAGCCTGGGTTATGCACGGGGACTTTTAAACAGAATAGGCGCATTTGGAAATTCTGAATTATCTGGAGGCACACTGGGGCTAAATATCATATTTTTGTATAGATTAATCTTTTACCTATCAAATTCTTCCAAACAATCAAAAAGATTGATCATCTGTATCTGTGTCTGCAAGATGATTTACGAAGCACCAACGTCCGAACCGGGCGCCATACTTGTTTTTGGCGCGTGCTGGTGCCTGTGAATGCAGCCTGGTTCCAAACTTTGAATTCTCTGTGAGAGAGGGCGCTGCTATTGTCCTTAACTGCAAAGCGCCCGTCTGACAGCGCCATCTAGCGAAGAGTCGTAGGCTGGGAACCAAGTTGCATTCACCAGGTACCAGCATGCGCCAAAACAGATATGGCGCCCTGTTCGGATGTTGGTGGTCCGTAAAACGTCTTGCAAACACACATATAGGTGATCAATCTTTTTGATTGTTTAGAAGAATTCGATAGCTAAAAGATTGATCTATACAAAAATGTGATATTTAACCCCAGTGTGCCTCCAGATGATTCAGAATTTCCAAATGCGCCTATTCTGTTTAAAAGTCCCCGTGCAAAACCCAGGCTGGAACCCAGACCCAACGGCGGAACAGAGTGGGTCTCCCGAGGCTAACGGAAACTCAGCTTCATTCATTCTGATTTCACGCGATTTTCATTACTCAATAATAATAAGCAATGATAACGCGGAAATTTGGTGTGTCAGTTGGTTTATGCAGCGAAAGATAACGGAAACTTATAAAGATTTAATAATATCTATACTAATAAAATGAAGCTGTCTGTCCCACTATGCCGCGGCATGCAAGAGCCCATTGACATCAGCAGCCGCCTTGAACCTAGCCGCCTTGAACCTATTAAAATCCAGCCGCCGCTCTTAGATGTGTCAAAGCTATCGCATGTGTCAACACAACCGCTGGGTGCTTATCACCTTATCCCGCGACCATGCCTGCGGCGGGCAACCTGGCTTGGTGCCAACAGTAATAACATTTCTCCCAACGCCTTATCGCTGCGCCGTCATCAAAACAAACAAATCCCGTACTGTCTCGCGTCCACAACTTCCCATGAGTAGCACATTTTTTCCACTGAAGGCACGTTAAATGACGAACAACGGGCGGGAACAGCCCCTTTTTTTACTCAACCCCTTTTCTTTACTCAATCAATGTATGAGCTTGGGCCTTAGTGTTACTGGGGGCGGCTAGTATTATATATATATATATGTTACCGTACCGACCAGAAGCCGAGGCTTCACAAGTTGTTATCAAAGGCCGCTGTTGCTGATTGCTAAAATCAGAATTGGGGCCTCGTGAATTAGGATTCACAAAAAGTTATAAGTTGTTATCAAAGGCCACTACACATGTGTTGTGGATTCCTATAATACCAATCAAAAATTAAATGGCCGTTGAGAAAGCCACGAAAATGAAATCGCGTAAAATCGGAATGAATGAAGCTGAGTTTTCGTGTGAAAAATGTTTCGGGCTGCGTGCAAATTCCGCGTTATCAATGCTCATTACGGGCCGCGTGAACGTTATCCATGCTCGTTACGGGGCCGTTGACAATTCCCCAACATTTAGTGATTGCTTTAGTGGCCCGGCCGTGAAGATTTCTCCTAAAAAATCAGTAAATATTGGTCCCATCCCCGCCCCTTCACCAGTACACACCCAGCAGCCAGCAACACAAACACAATTGACACCAATCGCCAGCTTCATCCACCCCGAGCCAGACCCCCCCCCCCCACCCCCCATCCCCCAGCCGATGCCGAAGCCGACACCAAGCCAATCGTCGAGGCGCAGACTAATCTGCTGGCGGGCGGCTCGACGACCCCCCCACCACCCCTCCACCCATGGTAGGGGGTGGTGAGAGCGGCTCGGCCGTTATGCCCTTCGGCCATTCTGCATGGCATTCTGATGTGATAGTGCTTCGCGGTATGAAACACAACAAATATAATGGATATTATACAGGACATCCAAACAAAGTCACATCACCCAGTATACGCATTATTGTTCAGGAATGAGGTCAGTTTGTGCTGAAATGTCACTGGGGAAAGGGTTCATTCATAAACAACAAAGTCCTCGAATCTTTTCGGCCTCTGACAAGTTCGGCGGGGACGTAGTCTCCTCCACAGCCCCCCACTGCGTGGCCAGCTCACTCAGATTGGGTCTGTAAACGGCTAAATTCACTGTACGGAATTCCGTACAGTGACGTCACAAAAATCCCATCAGCCTCCGCGGCATCTCACCAACCAAGATGGCGAGAGCAAGTGGTCGACATAACCATTCCCATGCAAAGCTGTGTAGTGCATGGCGTAAGAACACAATAATGCGTCATTACACTACACGATAAAGGTAAAACAAGATAGTTTTGATGTTTTGGTATCACTTTTTGATCATGACAAGACATAGTTTCTTCATTTTTTGGGAATTTTGCAGTCCGCTTCATTGGCAGTTTACTGGCGCAGGTACCAACCCGGCAAAAATCTGTCGGAAAGTCGCTGAGCCTAAGGGACGGGCCATTTGATCCCAAGGGCGAGAGGGGGCGATGGTTTTGTTTCACTTTAAACTTCAAATCTAGAAGTCGATCTATTTTGCATGCAAAGAGTTGTAATGTCCAAAATGTTGATGTCTAAAATCGAGTCACAGCTATATAGGCACTGTAAAGCGACGGAAAGAGGGTAAATGGGGTAGCCCCGTTGCATGACTATGACAGCACATCAGGCTCACCTTTAATTATTTAAGCGGTACCCCTTAATTATTTAAGCCATACCCCTTAAATATTTAAGGGGTATCGTTTAAAGTAGAGGGGTATCCCTTAATGTTAAGGGGTATCCCTTAATTATTTAAGGGGTACCGCTTAAATATTTAAGGGGTATCGCTTAAATATTTAAGGGGTATCGCTTAAATAATTAAGCGGTACCGCTTTAATTATTTAAGGGATACCCCTTAACCGACCTCTTAATTCTGACCAATGAGAGAACTAGTTACATGTGCTGTCATGAACCAACGCTAGAGTGCGCTGCGGACATATCTGTATCACACTGGCAACAGATCAAGTGCAATAGGGCTATAAAGTCTCGTTCGCCTAGACTTCCGGTTTACTCATTTTGGGGACAAACAAACGAAGCACGTGTTCGGAACGAGTTTAGAATCTCTGCGCACACTGGTATCCTGACTATATGTGACGTAGGCATGACGTGTATGTTACGCAAAGAGAGAGACTGGGAACCAGACTACCTGCGCAAAAGCCAGGCGCTGAGGGGTGGGTCCATTGCGGAAGGCCTGGCGATATAATTAAGAATATTTAAGAAATATAGCTGCCCAAAACGGATAGACGACATATTTTTCGTTCATTTGCGCCACCACAATGACTAATATCTGTTACGACGGGACAACACGGCTGATAAACTAACGTTTTTTTGCATTTCCTACGAAAACGAGACATTATGACGTCACACGGATTCTCCCTGAGTGACAACGTTGGCGCAACGCTTCAAACAGAAAACTTACAAAGAATGAAGAACTTTGTCTTTTCGTGATCCAAAAACGATACGAAAACATCCTACTGGTCTTAATTTACCTTTACCATGTGGTTTAATGACGCGTCCGTGTGTTGTTACTCCATGCGCTGCACACTTTGACAGCGGAATGGTTAAGTCGATCACTTGCTCTCGCCATTTTTGTTACCGCGGAGGCACGTGAAACTCTGTGACGTCACTCGCACTTTGGAGAACTCGCGAAAGCCCGGGTGCAGGGCTAAATTTAGAACGCTATTTTTAGCTTTCGAGTGTTGTGAAGACGGATTTTTCCTTGTATATTCCGAAAGTTCTGCGCTCCATCGCCTCCAAATATTTTAACGTCTATCTCCCATAGCCATGTTTAGTGAAATGGTACTCATAGTCTTTAGAATAAATCTGGAACGAAATTGACTTATAGCTGCCTATAGTTCAACATGGAGCACGTGTGTTTGTTTGTCCCCAAAATTGAAATCTCGCGGCCCGATCGCGAGAACTGTATAGCCCTATTGGGCTAAAGTCGGTGGGGGGGGGGAGAGTTGGTTCAGATGCATCTGATTTACCCATTGTGAAAAGTAATTCCCTGTCATACTCGCCCCCAAAAAATACTGCGAAAAAGTAAACAGTCGTCTTTTTCAACTGAACATATTTCCGACCACGGTGCATGCAGGAACATATATTGTAGGGGTCTGGAAGGGATAAATGGCAACATGCGACACAGGTATATTTGAAAAATCGGCATTGGACATGGACCCCCAAATTTGACACTGAAGATCTAAAAAAGTGACAGACACAGATTTTTGACCCCTAAATGTCAGAAAATTTGCAGACATATTTAGAGTCTTGGGCCATGGATTACAATATTACCAGGTACATAAGTCAGGAACCTTAAACAAAGATAATTAGTCTAAATATGGAATCTTCAGTGGTGGCTCAGAACCAGCACGGCTATTAACTTATACACTTGGGAGTATTTTTAACAAGAATATTTCTCTATCAGATGTATATTATTTACAAAAGAAATGTAGATTTAACATTCTTCGGTATATATAAAATTTAACATTAAATTCAAACATCCTGATTAGCTTATCAAGCTAAATGTACTACCAGTAGGTATACGTGAAATCAGAAAATAACAAAGGAGGTACAAAAATGAACAAGATACTTTATTGATACATATGGCCTTAGGCCCATTGTACAATATACACAAAGTTAACTCATAAAAATTATAGGTATTTTTTTCAATATTAATCAAATAGACAGACACATAACTTTGTTGCTTCGTTTGAGATAAAATAGACAAAGATGCATCCATGACTGAAATACAGATCTTCAGAAAGTTTGGCATGTGCTGAGTTCAACCATCTGAACTCAAATACTGTTATCTTTTTCACTCCATTTGCTAAATAACATCAAATTATATTTATAATATATATTCCAAGTAAACTGCCTCTAGTCAAAACGTAATCATGCAAATGATTATAAAAAGTAACATTGCCATCAACAGATTAGTAAGTTATGCATAAAAAAGATACTTTCTTGAAAAATTTAATATGAAGGGATACAACAACTGAATGCTATAATTTTTGTTGTTGTTGCTAATATTTGCCATGGACAATTAAGCACATACAAACAAATAATATTGAAATGAGACAGAGAACACACATAGATAAGTCATGCTAAAAAAAAGATTACCGGTACATTCTTGAACTTCTATATTGCATACCTTCATGAATGTAGCAATGGGCATACTTAATATTAACATATTAATAACTTTTCTAATGAGTCTGTTATGCTAATAATTACTTTTTATTGATCATACTTCCAGTGACTCACAACAACTGATCATACTTTGAGAGCACATTTTCACCCAAAAAAAGAATTTGTGAAGAAATTGAACACTTTGTTACATTTGGGACACTGGTCTGATTATCCACCATTACATATTCAATAAATGATAGTAACTCGGTAAAGAATGTTCTTATAATAAACTAGATTTGACAACATGTAATAGCTCAGATGCAAGACTGCCAGTTGGAAAATATATGGTTACTTTGCTGGAAGTCGAACAATCAAGGAATAAAGTGGTTAAAAATGCAAGTGCAAATACCTTCATACATTATAGTTTATGTCATGTAATCCAGAAATATAAAACCTGGTAAAATGTTTATTTCCACAATGCTTGAATAATTAATCGTCATATTACAACATTTGCAATTTGCATATCTACATACTGAAGAAATATACTTGGGAATAAATTATTAGAGGTGCAATATGATTTCCGGAGAGGTTTTATCAATAAAATACCTTAATCAATACATACTATGGCCCAGTCAAATATAGCATGTAATAAAGAAGTCTATTATTATAACGTGATAACTGTAGAGATATACAAGACATGATTAGTCTATAGATCTATATATTCCATGTATATTATATTTTTGATATACATAATTCAATATGGATAAGAACAATGGCATAGCTACTTTTGAAGCAGAATATACAGTACATCCCCTTTTTTCAGGGGCAATTTTTTATATAAAAATAGCCCCAGCCCCTACTCCTCTATAGGCTGGTAGTCTTCATTCACTTAATTTTGTAGCTGGGTATGCACCGAAGCATAAGAGCATTTTATTTCAATACTTGCCAATATAATCCTAATAAAACCTCATTGGTAAATAAATGAAGTGGGGCATTTTGACTTTTTGACAGTTGAGCTCAACAAATAGGCAAATACTGTCCAGACACCACACACACCTACACCTATCAAGATAAGATAAGATAAGATAAGATAAAGTTTTATTTAACGTCGGTATGTAAAAGTCCACAATAAAAATTAGCACACATGCTATTGACTGACAATGATAAAATGACATGATCGAGCGGATAAGATATATGTATATATATGACAATGAAAATATAATAACCTTTGCATCTCATAAAACCTTATCCATTAGCTATGTTGCATAATGTGCATAAATTACAGTGACACAAGAACACATCTGAGGATGACAGCATTGTTTTAAATTTCTTGGCAGATTTGGCTAACTTTGTTCCTTGTTGAGCATGTTCCATAGCTTGCTACCTTGATACTTCAATGAATTATAGCCATAAGCTGTTGATTTAATGCGTGGCATACATATATTTGGCCCATTTTTTTTAATGTACGTTATACATGTCATGAAGCTGACATTGAAGGCAACTGGGCCCAATCTTGTTGATACTATTGTAAACTTCTAATGCTATGCAGCGTAATCGTTCAACATATAACAATGGTCTACCCGCTCTCTTCCTCAACTCTGCAAATTCTGATCTAAAGTCATACCTCATTGCACGCTCCTGTATCTTTTCAATGTTACGCATATTTTTTCATATCACAATAATGCCTACAACAGGATAATAATTATCTCATACCTCAATGCACGCTCCTGTATCTTTTCAATCGTACGCATATTTTTTATATTACAAAAATGCCTAAAACAGGATAATAATTAAAAGGTGTAAGAATAAAAGAATAAAATAATGGAAATAGATCTATTACAACCTCAGGCACAGTAAATCGACTAACACAGAGGGGGGGGGGGGGCGGGAAGGGTCCGCACGGCCTATTAATAAACAAGTAGGCCATGCGGACCCTCCCCGCCCCACCCCCCTTCCGGTGTCAGTTGATTTACTGTGATTACAACCAATAAGTATAAGTTCCTGTCATTGAGCCTTCTGTGGCAAATTTTCTCATGTCAAAGTAAAGTAATTTGTTTTCATTTCACCAGTCATTGGACAGTCTGTGACCTGTCAAAAAAAAAATCCAATGCTCCAATCAATCGACCACGGTGAGCCTATATTATCTCGTATTATCGCTCTTTTCCTGTTCGCAGTTGACACTTCTCAAATAGCTATAAAATAAGGAAAATATGATAATCGCCTAATTCTACATCACTATACATGTCACACGTGTCGTGGAATCAAATATCTGTACATAAAAGTAGACACGACAATATTTGATAGAGTGTGAGCTGTTCAAAAATCTGAAGCAGTGAAGCGGCCATGCACTGCTTCGCTCCCCACTTGCTCTTTCAAAATCCACTGAGCCGAAATTTCCGGTGTTTTCAATTAACAGACAGCATTGAATGAAACGCGTTCTGTGATTGGGTACAATTAAGGGATACCCCTTAAAGTTAGGGGATACCGCTTAACATTAAGGGGTACCCCTTAAATATTTAAGGGGTATGGCTTAAATAATTAAGGGGTACCGCTTAAATAATTAAAGGTGAGCCTGATGTGCTGTCATACATGACCCCCCCCCCCTAGCTATTACGCTGTGGGCCGCGCCGGAGCGGGCTCTCGTCTCCCTATCGTGCGAGGCCTCCAAGTCAGAGGGACTCCTTTCAGGACTAGGGGTGGGGGTGCGACTATGTGGCCCAATACCGCCCGCCCCTCCCTCTGTCACTTTACGATGCCCGTGAATTTAGATCTCTGTATTCTTTAACTGCACAACTATTTAAAAACGGCATTAAATCAGTCGGGGGCGGATCAAGGAATTTAGAAAATTCCCAGGGAGTGGGGGGGGGGGGTGCTCTCTAAAAACTTGCGGCCGGGGTGGGGGGGGGGTACCCGAAGAACCCGACTTTGACAGTGTATGTTCAAGTTCCCAAGGGAGGGGGGGGGATTGGTTTCAACCCCCCTGACCCCACCTCTAGTTCCGCCCCTGATCTTAGCAGTATCTTCCTGTTGGAAGTTGGAATTAATGTGGTGAAAAATTTCTTCCATCACTATATACATTTATAATATATATATCATAATAATATCTGTCCTGCTAAAAGCCTTACCTGGCTCTAAGGTCACATGGTGTTGTTACATCACGGCATACATGCTGCTTAGAGGGAGGCCTATTAATAAGCTTACAAACATGCCCCCCACCCTACCTCCTGCAATCAAATGGTTATGCCCCTTTTACAGCTATAATGGGTCACCTGTTTTTTTTTTCAACATTGGTCATGTAAACTTTGATTGTTCAGCAACATTCATGTCATAAAAATCAATATAAAATTATCTGCATCAACCTATTAAATTAATATTTTACTCTAATAAGTATCATTTTAAGTATTATCATAGATTATGTGTCATCATAATTATAAGCCTGTCATATTATATTTTTTGGCACATTATTACAGTTAAATGTTTAAAAGTAATCAATAAACATTTTACTGTATCACTCCTCTCACATGCTGCGTCTTGTAGTGAAAAGCTTTTTTTTGTTTAGGTGGTTTTATCTTTTGGTGAAATAGAAATTTGTATTATGTTATTTGGTTAAAGTTATAGGTTTTGATGAGAGAAAAAAGCTATTATAGTTCTGTAGCGGATAAAATTACAGGTTCATTACCAGTTATGTACATGTTTATGCAGGCTTCTCTTCACTTAGAAAAAGAATCTAGGGAGTTAACATTTCATGGTCACACACATTCATAATAATTAAGTTAAGTCTACCAGACATTAACTTAAGCCTCAAATATCAAATAAATCATCAACAGGAAGTTTTAAGTACTAGATACCGGTATTTGCTTTAAAGAATAAAAATTATAATAAAATAAAACAGATTATAAATTTCTTTTTATAACAGTTATAACTGTAACTACATATATACGTAAAGATGAGACTGCCTGAGAACATTATTGGATAGTTTTGCAGCAAAAAACGTGTGCTGCACGTATAACATGGAATATATCTGTTCCCCTGGGAATACTGGTAATTAGAAAGGTATTTTGTGCTGCAGAAATTCCTCTTGAAGTTTCAGGGGTTCAGGAGATTTATATGTGTGCGTGAAGAACAAAATTATATTAACAAAACATCAGCCAAATTCGATTGAAGAATGACAAACACATTTTATTGAAAGCATTAATAAGTATTATTTCATGAAAATAAATGAAAAACATTTCGTCTAATTATTCTTAGGTAGGATTGATGTAAATCAACAATGGCTACCAAGTTTTCATAATGACCCAGCTCATAATTCTAACAAATCCCTGGCTTATTTCATTTCAAAATCTTGCATTAGCATGCATTTGAACTGTGCTTCACTGTGATAGTCATGAAACAGCATCCTGTGATGGCTCCAGATGTGGTGTCCTGGTCTTGACAAAGCACCATTCTCGCAAGTTTAACCTCTCACGAAAAAGTAACACTGAAGGGTTAACATGAGTTGGTTCTCCCCCATGTGTTCAATAGTCCAGAGCCTCAACCAGCCTCTTGACAATATGCTGTGAATATAAAAGTAACTTTTATATATTAGGGGTTTCACAGATTGATCATAAATTTGATACATGATTATATGTAATAAGATACTGGGCGAAGCTCTCATCATGGGAGTTTTGGAGATGCAGTGTATGACTAAACAAAGGTATCTAAGTGGAGCAGACAACTATGTACAATTCTCTCAGACAAAGTAAATTACCCAGGTGAAAAAAGTAATACTTGCTGCTTAACACTTGATCATCTGAGTTTACTATACAGAGCCATAATCTGCTCATATGTCATATTGCTCAATCAGTTGCTTAAAAATCATGCTTAATTGTACTTCACATAAATGACAATAATAAGATGTTTTATACACTTCAGTCATGTGGTTATGTGCATGTCATGTACATATGAAGTCCTTACACAGACACTATACCAGAAATAGATTATAACACTACCGAATTTAGATAAGAATTAAGGAATAAACATGATTATTTAAGGCTAAATGCATATAAAAGACAAAAACACAGATAAGTTTATTAAATTGTTGCAATAATTTTTATGATTGTTGGGTATGGTGGGGAGAGGTAAAATCATATGCTGGCCCTTTTATATTGACACACCACTGATATTACAGCTGCATAAAAAACATCATTAATTTAAAATGCAAAATTTGCCACAAATTAATCAACAGCATTTAATTGCATCTGTATACCTAATGAAGCTAGCTTATATACTGATAATCATATGTAATGAAAACATAAAGAATTAAATATAACTGACCTGCAATTTCCAGCATAGATGTTACTTCTGCCAGCTTATTTCTTCGCTGGTGTATAACCGAATTGACAGTGACACCACTGTCATTTCTCTTGGGCGGTCACTGAAGGCATCAGCTGATCAGCCCCCCCCCACCCCCCCCCCCCCCTGAACTGGAAAGTAAACATTCTCGATTTTCGCGAAACGTCCGCCTGATCGGAGGATTCTTCCACGTATTTCCGCCTACAATCACATTATTTTTTTCCTAAATAGTCATGCGTCTGCTTTTCTTTCCTGGTTGTTTCGTTTATATGCGTTAAAACTACTTTAGGAGCAAGTTTAAATCTTATTTCAGCCAAAACGCTTTTACATTCTCCAAAACTTTGTCAAGGGCGGCCATGATGCACCCGCTGAGCTAAAGTTAGCACAGCCAATGAGAATATTCGAAACAGGTAGAGCGCGTTGACCAATCCCTGCCAACCTTAGATTAGCCGTTTACAGCCTCACATGGAGCGAGCGGAGGTGGGGCTGTGGAAGAGCCTAGCGGGGACGCTCCGCTGCCGCTGCGATGTCTCTGGCGCGGCGATGTCTCTGGCGCGTGAAGTCTCTGAATCGACGTTGGGTTGTACAGGACGTGTCGATGTGTCCTGACGGACAGGTGCAGCGGCAACAGACGACTCCCGCAGCAGACTTTGCCGCGGAGTCGGAAGAGTATCCAGCTCAGGATGTTACGATATGTGGTGGTCAGAGCCCGGCTCGCATAGCAGATGGGTTTGCCCTCTTGGAGTAAGCAACATCCTACCCCTGTGCTACTAGCATCACACTGTATTGCCAGTGGTTTCTCCTGATCATAGAATGCTAGGATTGGAGCTTTGGTGACTAGCTCCTTCATTTTCTTAAATGCCTCTTCTTGATCCTTCTCCCATCTCCATTCAGCATCTTTGCAGGTCAGTTGCCTGAGGGGCTTCAAGACATCTGACAGAGACGGAAGAAATCTGGACAAGTAGTTGATCATTCCACAGATTGATTGCACCTCTGTGACAGTTGCGGGAGGTTTCATTTCCATAATTGCTTCTATTTTAAGCATGTCAGGCTTTAGTCCATCCTGGGTAATAGTGTGTCCATGGAAAGTCACTTGCTTTTGTTTGATCTCCGTTTTGTTCTCATTAAGCCTTATTCCATGTTTGATACATCTTTCAAGCAGGCTTTTCAGGTTCTTGTCGTGATCCATTTCTGCAGTTTCTTCATTTGTTCCACATCCATATACTAGAATGTCATCAGCGATACAAAACACACCTGGTAAGTTCTCCAAGGCCACCTGGAGCCTTTTTTGGAAGATTTCACTGCTTACTTTCAATCCGAAGGGCAGTCGTTTCCGCCGATATCTTCCAAAAGGAGTTTGAAAGGTTGTGAGAAAGCTGGATTCCTTGTCTAGCACACAATGCCAATATCCATTTCTGAGGTCGAATTTGGAAAATACCTTGGCATTATTTAGCTCCGGGAGTATATCATCTAGCGTCAGCAGAGGATGGTGTGCAGGCATTGCCTAAGTTGCGAGCTCACCCAAATTAAAAAATAATAACGGCCTAGCTCTTAAAGCTGCTGTATCAACTGCAGCAGCCAGCTGTCCTAATCTTATAGGTTTCTAGACAACTAGACCCAAAACCAACACAGGTATAGTTGGTTTGGGGTTGAGTTAGCTTGGGGTCGAGTTGGCTTGGGTTGAGTAGGTGATGGGTCAGGCGTGTCGTGGGTCGAGTTGACTAGATGCTGTCTTATATCTGCTATATTAGCTGAAGTAGTTTATATTCTTAAAGCTGCCTATACTGAAATATCTTATTTAAGTTATAGAAATGATGTTTTTATCTATTTCTCTTAATTAAAAATAAGATGGATGGCTTAGTTGTTTAACGGTAATATTTGGGCTTAAAGTCATATATGCGGAGAAATACAAAAATAAGTAGTTGCTTGAGTCTATAATTAATCATATTAGATCTATTTTATGATAATTAATATCTTGTTCATTTTTAAGTTTCTGACCCTTTTTCCTTTTGCTAAAATTATATATAGGTTGATGAGATATTTTTAAATCAAGTTTAAAGCTGGTCATAGATTTTTAGCAATCTATACCTATCTATGTACCAGGTATATGTTCATAACAAAGCTACACCCTTTCACAGAAAGTGCCCCAATATGACAAAAAAAAAATTCATGACAACATGTCCATAAATATTTCTATTTATATTAGAAGGACTTTAGTAGATCTATGTCATTTCTATTAAAACTATTTTCGGAGGTAACTCCTTCATGAAAAACATATTTTCATTGCCTGTTGTGACCTATCCATGTGAACAGATACTGAACAATTGCTAAATACACCATGAGTAAGCTTCTTGAACACTCACACCATGTCAGAAGTATGTTTTATCATCATCCTTCTTCTATCATTCTAGCAATCTATCACATGTTTTATAGCATGCTTTATGCGGTTGTGACCTGTCCATTTAGAACATATACTGAACCATTGCTAAATAAACCACGAGTAAGTTTCTTGAACACTCACCACATGTCAGAAGTACAATGTATGTTTTATCATCATCCGTCTTCTTCATCCTAGATCTATACAATTTGCTACCAATGTAATACTGGTATCTCTCACAAAAAATGTTTTTAGAAAGTAAAGATAAAAAAAGTAAACTGGGCATGTTACCAAATTTGCAGTGTATAAGTCACACCCACCGATTTTGAGAAATAATTACTTGACTTGAGCCATAGATAAGTCGCACCAGTGTATAAGTAAAAATAAAGTAAAATGAAGTAAACTGACCATATGTTAGTTGCCTATTTACCGGTAGACACTTTTACATGCTAAACCCTGTTTATTATGTATTCTTGGTATCTCTATTTGAAAGTAATACTGCTTGAATAGGAATAGTCCATACAGTTTTTCCGATCCTCAAAATGGTACACATTTGTGTTGCTTATCAATATGAGCTACTAAAACCGTTGTTTCAGTAATTGTTGCCTTTTTTATTAAACTTTTAATTCAATAATTGTTGCTTTTTTTCTATTAAACTTTGAATCCAATTATTGTTGCCATTTTTATTAAACTTTTAATTCAATAATTGTTGCCTTTTTTTATTAAACTTTTTATTGAATAATTGTTGCCTTTTTGATTAATATTTTAATTATTTGTCAGCAAGGGGATGTTGACAATACAAAGTACAACCATTTTTGTGTGAATGTACTCAAAGCTTGACATTTTAAGAGGGGCTGTTCAGTTTCGGGAAAAGGGATTTCATTCAGTATTTGTTAAACTGTTGATATCCTAGCAATTTTTGTCATAAAATAGCCAGTGATATGTTTAATTTTCATGCCCAAATAGACTGGATATGAAAATATTTGTATGTCCTATATTGTTTTGTGATGGTCATCTAGATCTATATTTGTCTGGCAGGGAAACCAGTTTTTGACATTTGACATTGAAAATTATTGTATTGGGACAATTTTAAACTTAAAATGTTGCTTTAAGAGGAATAAAATATATACATTCTGCATTTGATTAAAAATCGTAATAATGGCATTAATTTAAATAAATTATATAGATTAAAATCATTTGAAAATCAACAAAAATAGTACTGAAAAACTGCTATTTTTTCAAATCATAGATGAGTGATATGGTTGTGAATAAATCTGAATTATCCTGGGGTGTCAAAAGTAGACAAAATGTGTCAAAAATAGGAAATAGTAAGTCATGTGAACAATATATAATAAAATATTCTTAAAATATTTACACTTTTGGTTTAAACTCCTGTTTAATTTTTCTCAATTAAACTCTTCAAATTATATATTTCAGGGTTGGAGGCATTTGAAATATAGGTTTGGAATCTAGAAACCAGAATTAAATTGTTACATTTAAAAAGGCAAAAACTGCAGCTGAAATTTTGATGTCCTAGAGATATGTGTCAGAATTAGGCAAAAGGTGTCAAATGTTAGGAAATAGTATAGATCTACCGGTATGAACAATATATACCGGTAATAATTAAGATATTTACAGTTTTTGTTTAAAATCCTATGTAATTTGTCTCAAATAAACTCTTCAAATTAGAGCTATATATATTTCATGGGTGGAGGCATCTAAAATATAGGTTTGGAATCATAATAGAGACCAGAGTTAAATTGTTATATTTAAAAAGGCAAAAACTGCAGCTGAAATTTGATGTCATATGGAAAATTTAGTGTTTACCCTACCTACTTTTCAGTTTTACAGTGACAGACAGTGGTTTAAAGCCAAAGGCCCTAATTGGCCTAAAATAACTCGGTCTAAACATGATACCAAATCATTAAAGTAAAACCTGCATTCCAAATAGCAATAGGCCTACTTCTGTCAGGGTCACTGACACTGGTGTTGACCACAGCTATGCTTGTTCTTTCAACCAGTCCAGATTGATTTCATTCCTGTCTCCCTGACCATAACCATATGATATCTATGGCTAGCCTGAATGTTCAGACGTTACAGTTTGACAGACCGTCAGACGCGAAGACGACACTCGACTTGGTCACTTGTCTGACTTAAAAAATTGACAACCAGGGGCTGAAATATTCATGAAAACTGTCATAGCAATCAGTTGAAATAAACAGATGACTTTGAAAAATAATACACACCTTGTCTAAATTTCTTATGACTTAGATCTATGCCAAACAGCAAAAAAAAGTTGAGATTCGAACGCGTTTGCCAGATTCGCATTTTCCGGATGTTAGCATCAGACGGCGTTCCGCCAGTAGCAGGGAGAAATAGTGAATAAAGATGTAATCAATGTTTTATAGTTTTTATAATCATTATTCTACCTTATTCGGGCAAATAAAGCAATAAAATAATAATTGTAGGCGTATATTCTGTTATATATTCTGGAACTTTCTGAAGTGGCTCCTATTATCGCCTTCACTCGCCGCCATGACGCGCGGTTGACGTTTTTTAATCGTATTAAAAATGTTCAGACGTTACAGTTTGACAGTCTGATGCTTACTGTTACAGTCACAAGAACAAGTGTCAAGACTGTACCGTCTGAACATTCAGGCTAATCTATGGCTAATACAGGTAAAAATGTAGCCTGAAAATCAGACGTTAATGTCGTGACAGTCTGAAGGATCGACACATGTTAGTGTTGATCCTTCAGACTGTCACGACATTCAGTAAACATGCAGACTTTATCTGACTTGTTTTAGCTTGGACTAAGACATAAAACTTTAGTTCAAGATCAAAAGTAGCCAAAGCTGTCATGTTAGATGGTTTTATATCAAAATACCAACCTTCAATCTCAACAAAACGTATTGACAAGTAGACGTCAACAAATCAACGACTTAGTCAGTTACTTGTCTAATATGACCAGGGTTGACAGTTTGACAGACGCGAAGACGACACTCGACTTTGTCACTTGTCTGGCTTAAAAAATTGACAACCAGGGGCTGAAATATTCATGAAAACTGTCATAGCAATCAGTTGAAATAAACAGATGACTTTGAAAAATAATACACACCTTGTCTAAATTTCTTATGACTTAGATCTATGCCAAACAGCAAAAAAAAGTTGAGATTCGAACGCGTTTGCCAGATTCGCATTTTCCGGATGTTAGGCATCAGACGGCGTTCCGCCAGTAGCCGGGAGAAATTGTGAATAAAAATGTAATCAATGTTTTATAGTTTTCATAATCATTATTCTACCTTATTCGGACAAATAAAGCAATAAAATAATAATTGTAGGCGTATATTCTGTTATATATTCTGGAACTTTTTGAAATGGCTCCTATTATCGCCTTCACTCGCCGCCATGACGCGCGGTTGACGTTTTTTTAAGCGTATAGCATGGCAGTGTATGGCAAGCCAAACTAATCATTTTTGATATTTTACTTTTTTTTTTTTTTTTTTTTTACTTTTGTATACGTTACCATAATAGCTCGCTAGAGCTCGCTAATAAAGGCCTAGCTCTTAAAGCTGCTGTATCAACTGCAGCAGCCAGCTGTCCTAATCTTATAGGTTTCTAGAGAACTAGACCCAAAACCAACACGGGTATAGTTGGTTTGGGGTTGAGTTAGCTTGGGGTCGAGTTGGCTTGGGGTTGAGTAGGTGATGGGTCGGGCGTGTCGTGGGTCGAGTTGACTAGATGCTGTCTTATATCTGCTATATTAGCTGAAGTAAATTCTTAAAGCTGCCTGTACTGAAATATCTTATTTAAGTTATAGAAATGATGTTGTTACCTATTTCTTTTAATTAAAAATAAGATGGATGGCTTAGTTGTTTAATGGTAATATTTGGGCTTAAAGTCATATATGCAGAGAAATACAAAAATAAGTAGTTGCTTGAGTTTCTAATTAGTCATATTAGATCTATTTTATGATAATTAATATCTTATTCATTTTTAATTTTCTGACCCTTTTTTCCTTTGGCTAAAATTATATATAGGTTGATGAGATATTTTTAAATCAAGTTTAAAGCTGGTCATAGATTTATAGCAATCTATACCTATCTATGTACCAGGTATATGTTCATAACAAAGCTACACCCTTTCACAGAAAGTGCCCCAATATGGCAAAAAAAAATTGATGACAACATGTCCATAAATATTTCTATTTATATTAGAAGGACTTTAGTAGATCTATATCATTTCTATTAAAACTATTTTCGGAGGTAACTCCTTCATGAAAAACATATTTTCATTGCCTGTTGTGACCTATCCATGAGAACAGATACTGAACAATTGCTAAATACACCATGAGTAAGCTTCTTGAACACTCACACCATGTCAGAAGTATGTTTTATCATCATCCTTCTTCTTCTATCATTCTAGCAATCTATAACATGTTTTATAGCATGCTTTATGCGGTTGTGACCTGTCCATTTAGAACATATACTGAACCATTGCTAAATAAACCACGAGTAAGTTTCTTGAACACTCACCACATGTCAGAAGTACAATGTATGTTTTATCATCATCCGTCTTCTTCTATCATCCTAGATCTATACAATTTGCTACCAATGTAATACTGGTATCTCTCACAAACAATGTTTTTAGAAAGTAAAGATAAAAAAAGATAAGTAAACTGGGCATATGTTACCAAATTTGCAGTGTATAAGTCACACCCACCGATTTTGAGAAATAATTGGACTTGAGCCATAGATAAGTCGCACCAGTGTATAAGTAAAATGAAGTAAACTGACCATATGTTACTTGCCTATTTACCGGTAGACACTTTTACATGCTAAACCCTGTTTATTATTTATACTTGGTATCTCTATTTGAAAGTAATACTGCTTGAGTGGGAGTAGTCCAGACAGCTTTCTGGTCTTCAAAATGGTACACATTTGTGTTGCTTATCAATATGAGCTACTAAAACCGTTGTTTCAGTAATTGTTGCCTTTTTTATTAAACTTTTAATTCAACAATTGTTGCCTTGTTTATTAAACTTTTTATTGAATAATTATTGCCTTTTTAATTAATATTTTAATCATTTGTCAGCAAGGGGATGTTGATAATACAAAGTACAACCATTTTTGTGTGAATATACTCAAAGCTTGACATTTTAAGAGGGGCTGTTTAGTTTCGGGAAAAGGGATTTCATTCAGTATTTGTTAAACTGTTGATATCCTAGCTATTTTTGTCATAAAATAGCCAGTGATATGTTTAATTTTCATGCCCAAATAGACTGGATATGAAAATATTTGTATGTCCTATATTGTTTTGTGATGGTAATCTAGATGTATATTTGTCTGGCAAGGAAACCAGTTTTTGACATTTGACATTGAAAATTATTGTATTGGGACAATTTTAAACTTAAAATGTTGCTTTAAGAGGAATAAAATATATACATTCTGCATTTGATTAAAAATCGTAATAATGGCATTAGTTGAAATAAGTTATATAGATTAAAATCATTTGAAAATTTACAAAAATAGCACTGATAAACAGCTATTTTTTCAAATCATAGATGAGTGATATGGTTGTGAATAAATCTGAATTATCCTGGGGTGTCAAAGGTAGGCAAAATGTGTCAAAAATAGGAAATAGTAAGTCATGTGAACAATATATAATAAAATATTCTTGAAATATTTACAGTTTTGGTTTAAACTCCTGTTTAATTTTTCTCAATTAAACTCTTCAAATTATATATTTCAGGGGTGGAGGCATTTGAAATATAGGTTTGGAGTCTAGAAACCAGAATTAAATGGTTATATTTAAAAAGGCAAAAACTGCAGCTGAAATTTTGATGTCCTAGAGATATGTGTCAGAATTAGGCAAAAGGTGTCAAATGTTAGGAAATAGTATAGATCTATGAACAATATATACCGGTAATAAAATATTTACAGTTTTTGTCTAAAATCCTATTTAATTTGTCTCAAATAAACTCTTCAAATTAGAGCTATATATATTTCATGGGTGGAGGCATCTAAAATATAGGTTTGGAATCATAATAGAGACCAGAATTAAATTGTTATATTTAAAAAGGCAAAAACTGCAGCTGAAATTTGATGTCATATGGAAAATTTAGTGTTTACCCTACCTACTTTTTAGTTTTACAGTGACAGACAGTGGTTTAAAGCCAAAGGCCCCAATTGGCCCAAAATAACTCGGTCTAAACATGATTCCAAATCATCAAAGTAAAACCGGCATTCCAAATAGCAATAGGCCTACTTCTGTCAGGGTCACTGACACTGGTGTTGACCACAGCTATGCTTGTTCTTTCAACAAGTCCAGATTGATTTCATTCCTGTCTCCCTGACCATATCCATATGATATCTATGGCTAACCTGAATGTTCAGACGTTACAGTTTGACAGTATGATGCTTACTGTTACAGTCACAAGAACAAGTGTCAAGACTGTACCGTCTGAACATTCAGGCTAGGCCTAATCTATGGCTAAAACAGGTAAACCTGTAGCCTGAATGTTCAGACGGTACAGTCTGGACAATTGTTCTTGTTACAGTAAGCATCAGACTGTCAAACTGTAACGTCTGCACATTCAGGCTAGTAAACATGCAGACTTTATCTGACTTGTTTTAGCTTGGACTAAAGTTCAAGTTCTTTAGTTCAAGATCAAAATTAGCCAAAGCTGTCAATTAAGTTAGATGGTTTTATATCAAAATACCAACCTTCAATCTCCACAAAACGTACTGACAAGTAGACGTCAACAAATCAACGACTAAGTCGACTAAGTCAGTTATTTGTCTAATTTGACCAGGGTTGACAGTTTGACAGACGCGAAGACGACACTCGACTTGGTCACTTGTCTGACTTAAAAAATTGACAACCAGGGGCTGAAATATTCATGAAAACTGTCATAGCAATCAGTTGAAATAAACAGATGACTTTCAAAAATAATACACACCTAGTCTAAATTTCTTATGACTTAGATCTATGCCAAACAGCAAAAAAAAAGTTGAGATTCGAACGCTTTTGCCAGATTCGCATTTTCCGGATGTTGGCATCAGACGGCGTTCCGCCAGTAGCCGGGAGAAATTGTAAATAAAATAATGTAAACAATGTTTTATAGTTTTCATAATCATTATTCTACCTTATTCGGGCAAATAAAGCAATAAAATAATAATTGTAGGCGTATATTCTGTTACATATTCTGGAACTTTCTGAAATGGCTCCTATTATCGCCTTCACTCGCCGCCATGACGCGCGGTTGACGTTTTTTTAATCGTACAGTATGGCAATGTATGGCAAGCCAAACGTATCATTTTTTATTTTTTTATTTTTTTTTGTCCCCTTTGTATACGTTACCATAATAGCTCGCTAGAGCTCGCTATAAATGCCAACAGGTGAATGCAATGACTTTCACTATGCTGTGCGTAGCGTGAAAGCGGTCATAGCCTATTCCCGGTCTGTTGGTGTTCTTCAGTGCGAAAAAAATGATCTTTATGGAATCTATTTGTCTGGAAATCCAATTCAGGAATAGACATTTTACAGGATACATAGGTTGGTACCGCCCTGATGTGTACCCATTATAACTGGTTAAAGCGATAAACTGTTTTTTGTGTGTGAACAGCAATGCCATAGAGCCAACCGGCAACTCGTTGAAACCTGAACCAACTGCATGTACGACCGACGTATGCGGGAACCGGTTTTCTGACCCGCAACAGGCAGTGGTTATTCTTGGCGATATTTGTCCCCCGGGGTATCTGGGATGGACTATTATTAACCCACATTTGGATATAGTAACACGGTCTAAATACCCTGATTGTGAAATATGCTTCCAAAAAAAATAGCTATTAGGTGTCGATACTTACGGGTTATCCCCACGTTTCAGAAGAATCTTCGACCAGAGTTTAATATTATCATGCAGGACTATCCGCTCGCCGCGCACTATACTCCACATCCGGATTTAAATTTTCCGCGTCCTTGACCAATTCGACAAGTTCATACAATTGTATGTTGTATATATATATATGATTCCAGCAATGGGGAGACCAAGCTTACAATTAGGCATTAGGCAGACCATCTCAATATATTCCACAAATGTCAATGATTATGTTTTTATGGTATTACTTTGCACCATTAGACTAGTTAATCTGTCTGTAACAAAGGACAAGGTAAATAGCACTTACAATATTTATATTTAACTAATATACATGATATCTGGTCTGCTTAAAAAATATAAGTGTTAGCTGGGCATTAGGCAGACCAGGTTGTTTACTTAAATCCCATCAATAGGCAGACCGAGTATATACGGATATTCCATCAATAGGCAGACCGAGTATATACGGATATTCCATCAATAGGCAGACCGAGTGTATACGGATATTCCATCAATAGGCAGACCGAGTGTATATACGGGTATTCCAATTACAATGAGAACACGTATATATCCATCTTCATCACCAGAAGAATACGGTATACGTATTCCGAAGCATATGTAACATATCTAAATGTTTCATATTTGGAGAGTAGATGCAATCATTGCAAAATGCATAAAACGAAATATTTGATTTCTTGTATTTGATATATGGTTGTGCGAGCGTAATAGTATAGGAGTCTTATAGGTCAGATTAAGAAACGTAAGTGATGCCATACAGGGCTGCATGAGGTAAATGGACCTTTTGGGCGATAATGGTAGCTCGTCGATAAAATGTGAATGAACCGATATTCAGGTGTAGGTATAATGGTCATTTTTATTCAATTGACAACTTAACTACAAGAAATACAATGGTTTTGCAATTTATCATATGATCAACTGTCTAAGCTGTCTAAGTTATAACATTTATGTAATCACACAATGGTGCATAGTTCCTACTTGATTTGATTCAATTGTGAAGTAGGACAATATGAAGCAAACCATTAATCGCCGTGAGGACAAATATTTTGCGGATAAAATTCTTAACAAACATACTGATTTTTAGAAACATATGTGTACAATCTATAGCTAATGCACTGAGCATGAAATTCATGAAATTATTTAATTATAGGTAGGACCTAGGTTACCTAGGATGGTGATAGGGAGGGAGAGGGGTTGACCTAGGATGATGGTGAGGGAGAGGGGGTGACCGAGGATGGTGATAGTGAGGGAGAGGGGGTGACCTAGTATGATGATAGTGAGAGAGGGGGGTGACCTAGGCTGTGTGATAGTGAGGGAGAGGGGGTGACCTAGGATGGTGATAATGAGGGAGAGGATGTGACCTAGGATGGTGATAGTGGGGAAAATGAGGTGACCTATGATGACGGTGAGGGAGAGGGGGTGACCTAGGATGACAGTGAGGGAGAGGAGGTGCCATAGGATGATGATGAGCAAGAGGGGGTGACCTAGGATGGCGATAGTGAGGGAAAGGACGTGCCTAGGGTGATGATGAGGGAGAGGGGGTGACCTAGGATGGTGATAGTGAGAGAGAGGAGGTGCCATAGGATGATGGTGAGAGAGAGAGAATGACCTAGGATGGTGATAGTGAGGCAGAGGTGACCTAGGATGATGTTGAGGGAGAAGGGGTGACCTAGGATGGTGTGAGTGAGGGAGAGGTGACCTAGGATGATGTTGCGGGAGAAGGGGTGACCTAGGATGGTGTGAGTGAGGGAGAGGTGACCTAGGATGATAGTGAGAGAGAGGAGGTGCCATAAGATGATGTTGAGGGAGAAGGGGTGACCTAGGATGGTGTGAGTGAGGGAGAGGTGACCTGGGTTGATAGTGAGAGAGAGGAGGTGCCATAAGATGATGTTGAGGGAGAAGGGGTGACCTAGGATGGTGTGAGTGAGGGAGAGGTGACCTAAGATGATGGTGAGGGAGAGGAGGTGGCCAAGGATGACGTTGTGGGAGAAGGGGTGACATAGGATGATGATAGTGAGGGAAAGGAGGTGCCTAGGTTGATGGTGAGAGAGAGGGGGTGACCTAGGATGGTGATAGTGAGAACAATGAAGTGACCTAGGACGATGGTGAAGGTGAGGGGGTGACCTAAGGTGGTTATAGTGAGGGAGAGGTGACCTAGGATGGCGATAGTGAGAGGGAGGAGGCGCCTAGGATGATGTTGAGGGAGTGGGGGTGACCTAGGATGGTGATAATGAGGGAGAGGTGACCTAGGATGATGTTGAAGGAGAAGGGGTGAGCTAGGATGGTGTGAGCGAGGAAGAGGTGACCTATGATGATGTTGAGGGAGAAGTGGTGACCTAGGATGGTGTGAGTGAGGGAGAGGTGACCTAGGATGATAGTGAGGAAAATGAGATGCCCTAGGATGATGGTGAGGGAGAGGGGGTGACCTAGGATAGTGATAGTGAGAGACATGAGGTGACCTAGGATGGTTATAGTGAGGGAAAGGAGGAGACATAGGATGATAGTGAGCTAGAGGAGGTGCCCTAGGATGATGTTGAGGGAGAGGGGGTGACCTAGGATGGTGATAGTGAGGGAGAGGTGCCCTAGGATGATGGTGAGGGAGAAGGGGTGACCTAGGATGGTGATAGTGAGAGAGTGGAGGTGACTTGGGATGGTGATAGTGAGGGAGAGGAGATGACCTAGGTTGAGGGTGAGGGAGATGGGTGGACCTAAGATGGCGATAGTGAGGGAGAGGTGACCTAGGGTGATAGTGAGGGAGAGGGGGTGACCTAGGATAGTGATAGTGAGGGAGAGGTGACCTAGGATGATGGTGAGGGAAAGGGGGTGACCTTGGATGATAGTGAGCGAGATTGGGTGGCCTATGATGGAGATAGTGAGGAAAATGAGGTGACCTAGGGTGATGGTGAGGGAGACGGAGTGACCTAGGGTGGTTATAGTGAGGGAGAGGAGGTGACCTAGGATGGTGATTGTGAGGAGGTGACCTAGGATGATAGTGTGGGAGAGGAGGTGACCTAGGATGGTGACAGTGAGGGAGAGGAGGTGACCTAGGATGATTTTGAGGGAGACGGGGTGACATAGGATGGTGATAGTGAGGGAAAGGAGGTACCCTAAGATGATGGTGAGGGAGAGGGGGTGACCTAGGATGATGGTGAGGGAGATGGGGTGACCTAGAATGGTGATAGTGAGGAAAATGAGGTGCCCTAGGATGATGGTGAGGGAGAGGGGGTGACCTAGGGTAGTGATAGTGAGATACATGAGGTGACCTAGGATGGTGATAGTGAGGGAGAGGAGGTGGCCTAGGATGGTGATAGTGAGAGACATGAGGTGATAAAAGATGATGGTGAGGGAGGGGGGTGACCTAGGAGTTCCTGTAACGACTTAATTATTTTTAGTCGCATTTTCTTCCTTTTGTTGAAGAGCTTAGTTCTTGTTTTCTTATATGCAGCCATTTCCGTCAGTTGTTGGAGACACATAGGCTGCTGTGAGGCTATGAATTGCCGAATTCTCCTTTTGCCTGAAATTAAAATGTTCGTTAAAACTGCATGACACAACAATTTTCCACATACATTATGACATGCAAACATCATAGGCCCGAATTTTGATGACGATGTAGATAGCAAAGCGGCACTTTCCCCACATGATGTACCAGTTTATCCAAAAAAGTGGCTTAACAACATGCCCTATGATATATTGCGTACAATAAATGAAGAAAAGGTTAGTTTTATACACTAAGAACTTAAATGTATTTCCATTAAAAACACCCTAAATCGAATTAAATTTAGCGTATATACCAACAGTTAATGTGTACTTCAGTAGAATATGAAAATAACTAGATGACAACCACAGGAAAAAGATGCATTAACATATGATGCCAAACGGAAACATACTTGGAAGATTGCCTTTGTTGTCTTTGGCGTCAGGCCTTCATGAAAAGAAGTCGCCGAAGGACGCCTTGAGGAGTCGGTGTCTTTCTTGAACCATCTCACTGAAACTACATTAATTTATATGGATATACTACACCAATAGCAAGTCTAGTCTGTATTATGCGGAACACAGTATTTAATTACCAAACTATATCTGGTCTTAATTGTACAGCTTTTCCAATCTTAATTATACCTAAATCTCGACCCAAATTGATTATATTGTTACTGTATTTAAAAAAAAAACAATATTCACCAGTGACTGACACGTCTTCCTCATAATTGGCGCTGGACGGTTCAGATGAAGCTGAAAAACATAACGTAATTTCATTAAAAGTGATTTGCAAAGAAAAAAAGAGACTGGCTAGATAAAATAGGGGTACCGGTTCTTCTTCAAAAATAATAAAAAGGTAACTCAGGCACATTTACTCATAACTGTAAAACGTATTTATGTCGTATGTTCCGTATGGTCGTTTGCCTACCCCAGATTATAAAAGAATTATACAGAACACCATCCGCTTTCAAATCACTACTGAACGGGTCATAAGCATTACATAATTATATTTTCTTATAGATAATTAAGTATAGATAATCATAAATCATCTACCGGTACATGTTTTCACGTATAATTCGAAATGTTACCGGTTCACATCGCATTAGGCGCTTCGACAATGATAATTAACCCACGATATCTACAGCTTTAATCAGATAAAACCTGATAAGATAAAGTTGTATTTAATATCGGTATATAAAAGTAAACAATAGACATTACAAGTGCTATATTGACCGACAAGATGGCATCTTGGGGCAAGATATCCCGTGCCGTGGTCCCGATTTAAACAAACCTTGGGGCGCCCACACGCATAAATAAATCATAGAACAATATTATTTGTGTTGTAATCATCATACAATCGATTTAGATGTATATCTTAAATTATTGCTTTATTATAACGTAAACATGTTTTTACCCCCACCGCCGCTTGAAACTGAGCCGATCCTAAAGTCGTCTTTGTCCAGACCACATCCTTGCATCATCGACTGGTGACATATCATTTAGCTGAAGAGAAATGGACAGAAAACTAAGTTCACTCATTCACCTATAATTTCTCAATGTCATTATCATGACAATTGACACTGTTAACGGCAGGTTCATGTTATTTAATACCATAACTGGCATATTTCCAAATTCATGCAACTATATAACTATATATATTCTATGAATATATACTAAGTATTATATTACTATTAACTATATGTTAATTTAACTTCATTACAAAATTTAATATATACATATCACAACTGTCGGAAATTCGAAAATGTCTTTCCAAAATGCCCAATGTACTACCCTGGATATATATATTCCTTATTTTCTTTTATCTGCTATTAATTTGTTCATAGTTTATTATAATGTGAGTTTTGTTTTATGATTTAGGCTGATAAAATATTTCGAAAATCATATTCCTGTTTTAGGAATCTTGAAATTTCGTTTACATTACTTCATTGTGTGAAAAAAACATATACATGGTCTAAGTATGTACAAATTCTCAAAGATATCATTGGACTAGCTGCTATATCATTTTACTTTTATCTACAACATGTTCTTTAATTGACAAACTGTATGTCACAAATATTTTCTGGATATATCTGATATATGTACTGGTATTCTTAATATTACCCTAACTTTAGCTAGCCTTCTAATATATTTATGTTTTTAGTGGGAATAATTAATTTCCATCATCCAGTACTTGTAGACTAATTAAATATTAATCATATCATTTTTAAGAAAGATTTATACCAGTTCTTTTAGGTAATCAGTACTAGTTGGCCAGAATGTCAATAATTAGATGATATGTTGATTTTATATAGGTTGTACCATTATAACAGGTTTTGTTTCTGTAAACATGGTAAAGCTAAAATTAGTCCAAAGACATGATAGATTAACTTCAGAAGAAATTTTACTAATTTAATTGTAAACCTGCTTATCTTTATATATATTGGCAGTAATGTTGAGTACATATATACCAGATATACATATACTTACTTTCTTCGGCATGATGCTAGCTTTGAACTGAAAATACAGATTATTCCATATAATTGTTATACTGTCATAACAAGAAACAAAATTCAATTATGATTAGATGATATGTTGATTGTATATAGGTTGTACTATTATAACAGGTTTTGTTTCTGTAAACATGGTAAAGCTAAAATTAGTCCAAAGACATGATAGATTAACTTCAGAAGAAATTTTACTAATTTAATTGTAAACCTGCTTATCTTTATATATATTGGCAGTAATGTTGAGTACATATATACCAGATATACATATACTTACTTTCTTCGGCATGATGCTAGCTTTGAACTGAAAATACAGATTATTCCATATAATTGTTATACTGTCATAACAAGAAACAAAATTCAATTATGATTAGATGATATGTTGATTGTATATAGGTTGTACCATTATAACAGGTTTTGTTTCTGTAAACATGGTAAAGCTAAAATTAGTCCAAAGACATGATAGATTAACTTCAGAAGAAATTTTACTAATTTAATTGTAAACCTGCTTATCTTTATACATATTGGCAGTAATGTTGAGTACATATATACCAGATATACATATACTTACCTTCTTCGGCATGCTAGCTTTGAACTGCAAATACAGATTATTCCATATAATTGTTATACTGTCATAACAAGAAACAAAATTCAATTATGATTAAACATGTTAAATGCTTCATGTGCTTATTGCTCCCATATGCTTATGATATAGATACAAATATAATACTTTAACTTATTTACTCAAGGAGAGTCTGGGCCTAATAATATAGCTATATACTATATAACACAGATGCCACATTTCTGGCCATGTTTCCAACTGAATTTAATAGATCCCTTTGTCAAAACAATAAGATATCTAATTTTAGAACACAACAGTTATTTTGACAAAACCAATTAAGTTAGAATAATAACAAGTTTCAGAATTATATACATAAGACCTACAAGCTGCTTTCCTCTTGAAAGTGCCATTGAAATTAATTCTGAAACAAATAAAAAGGTTATTCCAATAACCAAACAGATCAACACTATATAGCTATTATTTTTCTAAGCATCAATGATACCAGTATATTGACCATGTTGACTGTGGCTTATTTATTTTATGATAAGTATATCACTATGTAATAAAATCAGCAATTAAATCTATATATTCTATCCATCCAAGAGACAGTAGCATGAACACTGAAATTACCTATACCATGTAGCAGTGTCAGGTTTGCATTTTTGTCCTTTTTGACCTATGACTTTGTTCATTATGGTAAACACCACCTAACCCCCTCCAACAGATACATATACATGTCATCACTCATTTAGCCATTATCTCATTTGGGGCTGGGGCTGGTCTGCACCTTAAATAGCATTGATTTTGATGAGAAAAACAACATTCTTTCTCAATAAGGGACATCAAAATTTGTTTTACTTTAATAGTCTTTGACATCCACTAACTTGAGAGGAGTATGTATAACCTCCCCCCCCCCCCCCCCCTCCCCCCAGCTTGCCTCGGCTTGGCTTGGATCTGCCACTGCCAATGGCAATGGGTTGCATAGATCTACAAAATGTCACTGACTTTGTGAATCAGTTGTTTCGTCGAAAAGCCTGATTTTTACAGTAGACCTATATGCTCAGGTTTTCAGGAGGGGTGGGGGGGGGGGAGGGGGGGCAGTGCGTCTATCCTATAACCTCCTTCCTATAGTATAGGCCTAGATCCACCCCTCTAACTTTCCTGTTAGCCTAACCTAAACAACCTTTAGGCCTACAACCATGTTAACAACATTCATGAACACTTTAGAACAAGCCAAGGTCACGGACACGAATAGACTTTGCAGACAATATTTCTGAAACCCGATCAACTAGGATTAGCGACTGCGAGATAAGAAAATTGTAGCATTTCATGAATATTGTAGAATATTAGATCTACTAAAAATTGCAATATTTAAAACTGTATCGTTGCTTGACGTCTGTTTGACTGTCAACTTGTCGCCTTTCGCCAGTGCAGTTTCGGTGTTGAACCGGCGAACGATCGGATTGCCAATGACATGTCACAGGTCATAAAGTCAGCAATGTCACTTTATCTCGTTGTTTCCACAGTTCGACTAGGCTTACATTGATCGCTATAATTTACTATTTACCCGAATGCAAAGTATAACTATATGAAAGCTAGTCTTACCTGGATTGTTGTCCACTTGCGAGAATGAGGTGCAGACGGCGACGCTTCGACTGCTAAACTGTCGCCATTTTGGTATTGACAATGCGAGTACGCATGCGCGATGTTCACACGTCAGAAAGATGTACACCGCGGCACACGATGGTGTACAAATTGGCCTGTTTTTATGTTTTTGCATAACTTCATGAGGATCGATCAAAAAAAGATGCGAAAAGACAGCAGTATTATAATTCTCCCTTCACAATAGTGATATATACCCCAAATTGTAAATAATAGCGAATTTAATGGGGGGTACTTAAGACTGGTTTTTAACTTTTTGTATATATACACGACCGTAATTCTAAGATGCTAAAAATGTTTCACAGTTCAATTAGATTAAGAATATATTAAAGCTTTTAGGTTTCTTTAATTATGTAGGCATCTAGGTTCACGGTAAGCACCGAATATAGAGAAATCAGACACGTTGACATGAGTAACGACTTCTGGAAAATTAGGCAGACCACCGTTTGGTCTGCCTAAGATGGCGGTCTGCCAAATGCTGGAATATGCGCATAACTGGGATGCCTAATTCTGATGACGGGGTTATATATATATATATATATATAAAATCTGCATTAATAAACGGGTAACGTTTTCTCTCATTTTCTAGTGTTAAAAGGGATCGAGGCGGAATGCAGGATTTTTGGGTACACTACTTTTGACAATTAATGTAGTTTTGTGGTATGAGCATCACAGTCTCGCGCGTTGCTATGGTGACCATAATTTGTGCGTCACCGCCTAGATTGTTAGAGCTCCCTCTCCTCGGCGGTCAGCGACCGGATCGGACGTGTTTTGGAATGGGGAGTGGCTGCTGGCATTACCGTAGAGGTATGTTTCGCGCTGTATATGTCTGATTGTGCCTAGGTCCCAGCCGCGGACTCCCCTCTGCCCTGGGTCGTAGGCCTAGATTCAACCCTTCACGCGCCATTAGAAGATGCCAACTTCGGCAGTTCGAACGGGGCAAATTGCTAATTCAATGCGCAATGTCGTGCCTTTCGAAGTTCATTTCCTGATTAAGTCTTCCTTAATCAACGCACTTATCTAATTGTCGCTTGCATATGAAACAGTTAGTTTAGTCTATATATATATGCTCATGCTTGCCACCAAAACAACACCTCCGATCCGCCTGGCGTAGGCCTATTCCACAGGCACAGTAGTGGAGGGTGGGTGGGTGGGGGGGGGGGGGGGGTAGAAGGCCCCACAACGTATACGTTGCAATATGTCACTGTATATAATCGATTCGTAGCAACCCATTCATGTAACACATACTGTGTTGTTTATACTCAGTGAGAACTCTTTCAACGATGAAGCATTCGAGTTGATGAAAGACCACAATTATAGAAAGCTTATTTAGTCGGATATGAAATTACATGATCTTCTGATATTGCCTTTCGTTAAATATCGAATAGTTTCATTTAATAGCGAGCTGTAGCGAGCTATTATGGTAACGTATACAAAGGTAAAAAAAAAAAAAAAAAAAAAAAAAAAATGATACGTTTAGCTTGCCATACATTGCCATACTATACGATTCAAAAAACGTCAACCGCGCGTCATGGCGGCGAGTAAAGGCGATAATAGGAGTCATTTCAGAAAGTTCCAGAATATATAACAGAATATACGCCTACAATTATTATTTTATTGCTTTATTTGTCCGAATAAGGTAGAATAATGATTATGAAAACTATAAAACTTTGATTACATTTTTATTCACAATTTCTCCCGGCTACTGGCGGAACGCCGTCTGATGCTAACATCCGGAAAATGCGAATCTGGCAAACGCGTTCGAATCTCAACTTTTTTTTTGCTGTTTGGCATAGATCTAAGTCATAAGAAATTTAGACAAGGTGTGTATTATTTTTCAAAGTCATCTGTTTATTTCAACTGATTGCTATGACAGTTTTCATGAATATTTCAGCTCCTGGTTGTCATTTTTTTAAGTCAGACAAGTGACCAAGTCGAGTGTCGTCTTCGCGTCTGTCAAACTGTCAACCCTGGTCAAATTAGACAAATAACTGACTTAGTCGTTGATTTGTTGACGTCTACTTGTCAGTACGTTTTTTGAGATTAAAGGTTGGTATTTTGATATAAAACCATCTAACTTGACAGCTTTGGCTAATTTTGATCTTGAACTAAAGTTTTAGTCCAAGCTAAAACAAGTCAGATAAAGTCTGCATGTTTACCTGTTTTAGCCATAGAGTAGCCTGAATGTTCAGACGGTAAAGTCTTGACACTTGTTCTTGTGACTGTAACAGTAAGCATCAGACTGTCAAACTGTAACGTCTGAACATTCAGGCTATCCATAGATATCATATGGATATGGTCAGGGAGACAGAAATGAAATCAGTCTGGACTGGTTGAAAGAACAAGCATAGCTGTGGTCAACACCAGTGTCAGTGACCCTGACAGAAGTAGGCCTATTGCTATTTGGAATGCCGGTTTTACTTTGATGATTTGGAATCATGTTTAGACCGAGTTATTTTGGGCCAATTGGGGCCTTTGGCTTTAAACCACTGTCTGTCACTGTAAAACTAAAAAGTAGGTAGGGTAAACACTAAATTTTCCATATGACATCAAATTTCAGCTGCAGTTTTTGCCTTTTTAAATATAACAATTTAATTCTGGTCTCTATTATGATTCCAAACCTATATTTTAGATGCCTCCACCCATGAAATATATATAGCTTTTATATGAAGAGTATATTTGAGACAAATTAAATAGGATTTTAAACAAAAACTGTAAATATTTTATTATCGGTATATATTGTTCATAGATCTATACTATTTTCTAACAGTTGACACCTTTTGCCTAATTCTGACACATATCTCTAGGACATCAAAATTTCAGCTGCAGTTTTTGCCTTTTTAAATATAACAATTTAATTCTGGTTTCTAGACTCCAAACCTATATTTCAAATGCCTCCACCCCTGAAATATATAATTTGAAGAGTTTAATTGAGAAAAATTAAACAGGAGTTTAAACCAAAACTGTAAATATTTTAAGCATATTTTATTATATATTGTTCACATGACTTACTATTTCCTATTTTTGACACATTTTGCCTACTTTTGACACCCAGGATAATTCAGATTTATTCACAACCATATCACTCATCTATGATTTAAAAATAATAGCTGTTTTTCGCTGCTATTTTTGTTAATTTTCAAATGATTTTAATCTATATAACTTATTTAAATTAATGCCATTATTATTGCAAATTACGATTTTTAATCAAATGCAGAATGTATATATTTTATTCCTCTTAAAGCAACATTTTAAGTTTAAAATTGCCCCAATACAATAATTTTCAATGTCAAATGTCAAAAACTGGTTTCCCTGCCAGACAAATATAGATCTAGATTACCATCACAAAACAATATAGGACATACAAATATTTTCATATCCAGTCTATTTGTGCATGAAAATTAAACATATCACTGGCTATTTTATGACAAAAATAGCTAGGATATCAACAGTTTAACAAATACTGAATGAAATCCCTTTTCCCGAAACTAAACAGCCCCTCTTAAAATGTCAAGCTTTGAGTATATTCACACAAAAATGGTTGTACTTTGTATTGTCAACATCCCCTTGCTGACAAATAATTAAAATATTAATCAAAAAGGCAACAATTATTCAATAAAAAGTTTAATAAAAAAGGCAATAAAATGTCAAGCTTTGAGTATATTCACATAACAATGGTTGCACTTTGTATTGGCAACATCCCCTTGCTGACAAATAATTAAAATATTAATCAAAAAGGCAACAATTATTCAATAAAAAGTTTAATAAAAAAAGCAACAATTATTGAATAAAAAAGTTAATAGAAAAGGCAACAATTATTGAATTAAAAATTTAATAAAAAAGGCAACAATTATTGGATTTAAAGTATAATAGAAAAAAGCACCAACTATTGAATTAAAAGTTTAATAAAAAAGGCAACAATTACTGAAACAACGGTTTTAGTAGCTCATATATTTGATAAGCAACACAACTGTGTATCATTTTGAGGATCAGAAAACTGTCTGGACTACTCCTACTCAAGCAGTATTACTTTCAAATAGAGATACCAAGTATAAATAATAAACAGGCTTTAGCATGTAAAAGTGTCTACCGGTAAATAGGCAACTATCATATGGTCAGTTTACTTCATTTTACTTATACACTGGTGCGACTTATCTATGGCTCAAGTTTAATAATTTCTCAAAATCGGTGGGTGTGACTTATACACTGGAAATTTGGTAACATATGCACAGTTTACTTATCTTTTTTTATCTTTACTTTCTAAAAACATTTTTTGTGAGAGATACCAGTATTACATTGGTAGCAAATTGTATAGATCTAGGATGATAGAAGAAGACGGATGATGATAAAAAATACATTGTACTTCTGATATGTGGTGAGTGTTCAAGAAACTTATGGCCGGAAACTTACTCGTGGTGTATTTAGCAACGGTTCAGTATATGTTCTCATGGAGAGATCACAACCGCATAAAGCGTGAACATGTTATAGATTGCTAGAATGGTAGAAGAAGAAGGATGATGATAAAACATACTTCTGACATGGTGTGAGTGTTCAAGAAGCTTACTCATGGTGTATTTAGCAATTGTTCAGTATCTGTTCTCATGGATAGGTCACAACAGGCAATGAAAATATGTTTTTCATGAAGGAGTTACCTCCGAAAATAGTTTTAATAGAAATGATATAGATCTACTAAAGTCCTTCTAATATAATAGAAATATTTATGGACATGTTGTCATCAATTTTTTTTGCCATATTGGGGCACTTTCTGTGAAAGGGTGTAACTTTGTTATGAACATATACCTGGTACATAGATAGGTATAGATTGCTATAAATCTATGACCAGCTTTAAACTTGATTTAAAAATATCTCATCAACCTAGATCTATATATAATTTTAGCAAAAGGAAAAAAGGGTCATAAAATTAAAAATGAATAAGATATTAATTATCATAAAATAGATCTAATATGATTAATTATAGACTCAAGCAACTACTTATTTTTGTATTTCTCTGCATATATGACTTTAAGCCCAAATATTACCGTTAAAAAACTAAGCCATCAATCTTATTTTTAATTCAAAGAAATAGATAAAATCATCATTTCTATAACTTAAATAAGATATTTCAGTACAGGCAGCTTTAAGAATATAAACTACTTCAGCTAATACAGCAGATATAAGACAGCATCTAGTCAATTCGACCCACGACACGCCCGACCCATCACCTACTCAACCCCAAGCCAACTCGACCCCAAGCTAACTCAACCTCAAACCAAATATAACCGTGTTGGTTTTGGGTCTAGTTGTCTAGAAACCCATGAGATTGGGACAGCTGGCTGCTGCAGTTGATACAGCAGCTTTAAGAGCTAGGCCTTTATTATTTTTTAATTTGGGTGAGCTCGCAACTTAGGCAATGCCTATTCATATTATATTATTACTTATAGCATACAACACAAGATAATGTCACCCGCTCTTTGTTTTCTATTTTGTTGTCTCAAATACATGTATAGTGTTTTGTAATACTTGAACATAACCTTTATCTCGTGAAGTGGGCGACTGAATTTCTAAAAAGCCCTTCCCCTTTAAAAGACGCTCAGATAACTTACCATCGTTGTTTCTGTAAAACAACAGTTTCAACATAAAACTGCGCGGACTATTTTCTCGATCGCGGACGTCCTGGCGAGTCGCGGTCGACATCACACAGAATACGGAAAAAAACCTTATCACGCAGCTTAATGGCTCACGAAAGTGACCTATTGCGCAATAAGACACACACTCCGTATAAACAGGTAAACTAGTTAGCATTTCAACAACGGAACCACAAAGAAAATTCAAGTTAGTAGGAGAAAATGAAAGTGTCAGGAGAGGATAAAGAGGAAATGGGAGTGCCAGGAGAGAGTAAGAACCGAACGAGTATGACAGAACAGGGTGAAGAGAGAATAGGTTTGGCGATGGTAAGGAAGAATGATACTGCCAGGCGAGGGTAAGAAGCAAATGAGAAAATTATAGTGCCAGGTGAGGGTAAGACGAGAATGACAGTGCCACGGCTGGATAAGAGGAATTACATTTGTGAAGATGAATGATATGCCTTAAGGCCATGATACATCTAAAAAGTTTCGGTAACAAGTTTTGGACACAAAGTTGTGTCCCAAATTCAAACATGTTGAAACTTCGGAAACAATGTTTCGGTCACAAAGTTACCGAAACTTTGCCAGATGTATCATGAGCTTTAGAGTCTGAATGGGGGGGGCACATGCCCCCTGTGCCCGCCCCCCCCCCCCCCAGGACACAATTCACACCTCGCCGGCAGCGCCGCGGCCTTTATGGATGTACACCGGCTGGGGCAGTGACCCCGCTACACCCATGCAGCGATCAGCTGATCGTTCGTACTTACAGGTCGCGCAGGAACTTATTTCGCCACTGCTTCGTCGCTGCAGATGCGATGCCGCCTCTTCACTCGTTCCAGTGGTCAATTTGGCCCCAAATTCTTTTTCTTGTTAAATCGATTGTTAAAACGAAAATGTTCAATATTAAGTCATTATCATCAGTAATAGCTCTTTAGAAAGCTTAAACCTAGTGCAATACAGGAATGATATTCAACAATGTAAATAGTAGCCACAAAAAAATAACAGAATGGCAATAATAAAGTGCAGTTATGCAAAAACAGGACCGTTTTTGCCAAAATTCGAAATCACCACCTTCACAAAATTGGCTATAATTTCATCAAAAATCTTGACACCAAACCACGTTTAAAAACATCTGGAAACATAGTTCTTGTAATAAAAATAAAGAAAAATATATGTAGCCGTGCAAATTTCCCGAGAAACACGTCCTGAAACTTGAAAATGTTATTTCATAAATATTTTTTGGAGTAGCTTATTTCAAACCAATTATCAGTAATTTACGCCTTATGCTGACATTTAAAAAAATCTGGTTATATATAATGGTCTCCGATATAATTTTGATCTACACGAATGTTTTCTGAACTATTTACACGTTTTCTCCATGTTTTTTTCTTGAATATTCGGAATTTATCACGAAGAAATTTTCGGGGAAATACCCTGTGAATGACGCCACGAATTGGGGATTCCCTGTGAATGACGTAACGAGTTAGGGATTCCCCTTTCACTGACACCCGCCGATGTTTGTCGATGTTTACCGAGGTCTTCTCTAAATCGCCGAAGCTTATTATACGATGTTCTAATTATTTTACCTATGTCACCACTTCTTTTGCAGTGTTTTATTCGTGCTTTGTTTCATTAAGACTGCTTAAAATATCAGGGCTAAAGCCCGCCGATGTTTGCCGATGTTTACCGAGGTCTGTTCAAAATCGCCGAGGCTCATTATGGGCGGCTTACCTTCAAATGGTCGAAATAGTCCCAAAACTCCGATTTTCGTCCCTTCTCAAGCTGTGCTTGACCGTCTAGTATTCTCTGTCCCTGACCCTTCAATCCTTTTTACGCGCAGATTTGGATTCAAACTTTCGCTGCCCTCTGACGATTCTCGCGATTTTCACTGCTGTGCCGTGCCTGTATTCGGTAAATGACGCTAGAGATTTTAGAGCTGACGGGCAGAGATTTTAAAGCTGGCCACCAACTTTTGCTCCGGTAAACCCATCAGCTTCTCTCCGGATAGCCCACGGGCTTTCGGGATTTACATTCAAGACCGAATATACTTATTTGTCATGGAGAAGAGGTTGGTAATACACAAATTACAGAACATATTACCAGGCAGGTATTTACAGTTTGTGGACTTTATTCTGAAAGAAGGCAGAAAGCGTGAGGTTGCAACTTTTGCTAGTTAATACAATTGTGTCAACCCTGACATTGTTTGAACAAGTTATCCGGCAAAAAATACTGTAATGGAATATTCTCTACCCAGTCCACTAGTCAACTAATACTGAAAGACGACCGCGAAAAGGGGACGTGAACCTCGAGACAGGGGCTTAAAGCAATATATACTTACAAGTTACATGCGCGATCTTAGATTTTTTACATTTTAGAATCTAAAAGTATCTCAAAAAGCTGATGCATATGTTTTATATCTCTTTGAGTCTGTAAAACAAACATTTCAACATAAAACTGCACGTGACTGCGGACGTGATAGCGAGCCGCGGTCGACATCACACACAAAATACCGAACGGCGAACAGGCGCGCATGGATATAAAGCCGGCCACCAACTTCTGCACCGGTGACCAAAATGCTTCTCTCCGGATAGCCCACAGGCATTCAGGATTTAAATTCAAGACAGAATGTACTTATTTGACATGGAGAAGAGGTTGGTAATACAAAAAATGACGGACTATATTGCTTTAAATACTGCAGTCTACAACTCCCACAATGCAATAGATAGGGTCAAGGACGTGTAACAATATTTCCGTCAGACGACATTAGCGCGCTTCGAAAGACAACACAGCACAACAGTCAGATGTTAAAGTACAACTTTAAAATAGTTTGTCATTTGGGATTTAACACATACTAAGATACTTAGGAAAATGTATAAAGCAACGTTAGCATGACCACAGTCCCGATTTTCTACATCTAAAGACCTATAATCATGATAGGTGAATGCAGCTGTCAACGTTGATCCCGTTACATAAATAATATAATCCTTCTTTAATTCTATTGTAAAATATTCCTTCCGGCAACGTCAGCAACGAACGAATGGAATTCAGCATTTGGATAAATATCTGCAAAATCGTGTTGTCAATCCGAAAGTATATTTCCGAATAGGTCATACTGGATCGGGTTTTGTGGAAGCTTAATAACGTTGGCAGTCCACGTTCGTAACAAAAATGGCGTCTCCGTCAGCCCCTTTCCTCTGAAATGTAGTCCCGGTTCTTTCCTGTTTACCGACAGACAACTGTGCGAGTCGTTGCGGTAGGCATTCAGGTTATTATAGACTGTGAAGTGGGACTTTTGGTTGCCATAATATATGTGCCATATGGTCCACATGGTGTCAGCTTTACCTTTCTTTTCAAACGACTTGTACCACCTAGTGTGGATGATACCGGGCACGTATGGTTTAAAGTTCTCGTTGCGGCTCTCAGTGTGGTACCAATCCTGAAAGTGTCGCCAACTGGCGGGGTGCGGGGCGTACCCCCAGGAGCCGACGAGCAGGTAGAGGAAGGCTGACTCCGTGCTAGGCACCTCGAGGGCTACATTGCGACCGCCGCCGGCTCTGTTAACGCCCTCACTCTGGAGAGTGTAGCCGGCGATGTCCGTGCGGCCGCCATATTGGTTGTGAGCGGCTCGCAGCCAGCGGTAGGCGTAAGGAGACACGGTCAGGTCATCCTCCAGGATCAGGCACAGCTCACTGCTCGCATTCGTCGCTGGAGGGCGCCATGTGTCAATCCACTGCCCGTATATCCCGGCGTGAGCGTCCCGCACGTGGACGCGTGTTCGGCCACGTGACCATGAAAACGCCTGTGCCAGTTCCACGACAGACTCCTCCATTTGTCCTTCCCTTCCTCTGTCGATCCAGATTTCCAGCGACGCGGTGTCACCATCGAGTTCAAAGTCATCGAGTGACGTCAGTAGCGTTTGTAGCGACGCCGCGCGTTTGTAAGTCATGACAATGACGCGGAGATCGACGACATCCGGGTACCGACATGGGACGTTAAGCGTGCAGTTGACGTCACTGACGTTGGCTGAGGGTGCGTGCCGCGGTTCGAAGTCGTCTCCGGCACCTCTCCCGGCGTCCGTAGCCTGTGTGACGCCACTTGGAGATAAAATGACGTCATCACGCTGGTAGAACAGGAAGATGTTGAAGCCAATGATGAGAACAACGACCGCCCAGAACACTCGGGGTTGGCTGATCCTCATGACTGTACACTTGTTCACCGACATCTTTTAAAAAGAAACTCCAGTGATTATGTTTTAAGCGACAATGCCGAACAGCAATACGGAGCCAAAACGATACCAGGAGAGGGGCAGCAGGGCCCTGGGCGCGGGGCTTTCTGATGATGGTAACTATTGCTCGCACACGTAAATATCGAGGTTGCTGATACATTTGTGTTGATATATAGATTCTCAGAACCCATTGGTGTATTGATTATCAAATGAGGTTTCACAGATAGTCGTTTAATTTGTGTGTCGTAAAATTGAATTTTTTGATAGTTGACAAAGGGCATTGTTTTTTTCTCATCAAATCCAAGTGTTTTATATTTGACTGGCCATTAATCAGTCATTCGCCCTACGTTAGAAATTGCAAAGCGTATGCTCAGGTTATTAGATCTGTTTAACTCTCTGCGTAATGTGTGAAACATCACGGCGATTTTGATTTTCTTTTTAGTAATCTTCGCCGCTAGGTGGCTGAGCGTCAGTTTCCCGGTGGAATCTTTGCTGCATGTAGTGTTAAATTATGGATATTCATGCCCCTAGAATGTTAGGTTAAGACTCAGCATGGGTGACACTGACTCAACTTCTGAGCAAATCGACCGTAACAGGTCTTGAATTTGGTCCTGGAGATATTTAATACGAGGATATGTTGAATTCGGTCTTGTCTTGTCTAAACAGAAGCACGTGGATTGTCCCGAAGCTGTTTAAATTAAGTTATGTCTGTTTAAAAAACCGTATTACTTCGCTTTATATGAAGCTGAATGCTGACAGGATGTATCTACCTAGTTCCATTACTAGTTGGTTGCATATTGAGGAGGCTTGAACTAATTCTGGTCATAGCGCGTCAATGGGAGAAGGAAGAGAAGAGCGGAGCCATGTCCCCAGGGGTCACCCCCTACTCTGCGACGATGGACGTGGGGTCTTCATCTGAAACGACCATACAGCAAGCGCCATTTCAGCACAACGACACAAAATGAAACCAACTATTGCACTGTGTTTGACAGGCTACCTAGCGTAACAACTGGTTACATTGGTGTAGAGAGAATTTTGGGTTTTCATTGGGTCGAACGAAGTATCATGGTTCCCAAGCGGTGACATTTACAAACGGAGCGAAACGTAGAAAGCAATTTGTATTTGAACATTTAAAATAAGCTTCATGAATATGCCAAAGAACGGGAACAAATAGAACGAAAAACTTTATAATGCGAGTAGTATCGATTTTCAGCGTTGTAGTATCTTTTTTGGCGACATGAATCAAAAATGCGTTATCGACTTCAACCGATCTCCGGTTATATTTGGTACAGTGCGTAATTATGTTTTTTTGGGGGGGTTTGCAACAGCTGAGACCAGTCCGTCTTTTTTCTTGGAGCACACATAATGGATTATTGTGGCAAACGGTTGGCGTGAACCATAAGTGAGCCAACGCCATATGACCTGAAACACATGTGAATAGCCACCTCTTGTAAATATACACATGCCATTGGACACAAGCAAGATAGAACAGAGAAACTGTGAGAACACATAGGGATACATAACGTTGTGCATCTCTGCGTATTCAAAATGGAGAAGAGTTCACAAATAAAGTTCTTAAATAAAACCGTATTGTCAACAAATTTGACGAAGCCTTTAACCAAGCCATTAAGAATGTTGTTCAGGGGAAGGTTGTTGCACAGGTTATAAGGCGTGAAATTATGCAGGCATTCAGCGATTTATTGTTTAAATCGGTGGTGTTACTTCAATAGAATATAATAAGGGGCATTGAACACTTATCTGGTTCTTTCGCGATAACGACAGGGCCCGGGTGCCCGAGTTGGTAATTCAGCGCAATTAAATTGTCAATTGTAAATTGTTAAAACACAAAGTTTCTTACAATGTAAGTCTTTAGCATTGCTTATGAATGAATGAAACGGTGAGAGGCGGCCAACGGCTGATGCTATCGACCGATAGTAGGCAGCAGTCTTACAAGGGAGGGAGGTATATAGATTTTAATGCCAGAAACCCGTCGCAAGCCGTGAGTGGTAGTTTACACCGGATCATTTCACTAACGCCACCGGTTTATATCAGAAGTAAAATGCCAGCTGTGAGGGCCTCATCTACCAGAAACCAGATGAGCTATATGTCTACCGCCGAGTGACATCATTACAGAAGTCAGGGAGTCACAGCTTGCATTGATTGGTTGAGAGTGCAGCCATGTCTCCGGGGGTAATCCCCTACTCTTTGCGAAGTAGACATGGGGTAATCATAATCAGTAATCGTAATCGATTGTAATCGATTACATTTTCCAAGTAACCGTAATCGTAATCGATTACATTGGTTTTAAGAGCAATGTAATCGTAATCATGATTATTTTTGATGATTTCTTCACTATTTTCACTGGGGCTGGTTTCAGTCTCCAACCTGAGCGTAACACTTTCTATGTCGCCAGTATCACAAATGTAAACTGGCCACTGGAGTCTTTCAGTAGAGATGCAGCCTCCCCCCCCCCGCCCCCCCTTCTAAACCACCCCTACCCTCTTCCGGTCCTTTGTGCCTCACCCCGAGACATAACCAGATAATAACAAATTAAGCCGGCTGGGTACCCAAAAGTGGAGCACCTTCTGATCCTATAATTATCTTGTTTGCATTGGATAACTAGGGGTGGTCCAAAGTCACCTCTGTTGGTAGTGGGTGGGTGGGTGGGTGGGTGATGCGATAGGGTTGTCTGCTTGTGTTCAGTAGTGGGGCGCGACAACGTATCTACCCTACAGATATCCCCGTGTCCTATAGCATTGTGGCTTCCTTTATTACCTGCCATATAACATATAGGCTGTAAGTTATGTTACCCACAACACCTCCTTCTAAGCAGGATTAGAACAATTGCGGCGGATTTATATCAATATCATATATTGCGTTTTATATTAAACTTACCATTTAATATCTATCTAATATTATAACGTTTATAACAGTATTAAGATCCTACGATCGAGGATTGTTTTTCAGAAAGTGACTACCGTGGGCTGTAACCCTAAGTAAAGGCCCTCGAAAAAAATGTGGGAAACGCACAGCCGTATGATCATAAATCCGCCGCTCTCCCAACCAAGCTGCCCAGTCTACATATGTGTGGCCCCGCTCATCCAATATTTACTGTTTGTTGGAACAGTTACTTAAAGGTCTAGTCCAGGCTTAACATAGAAAGTAATCATGATTGTAATCATGATTACTTTCAATGTAATCGTAATCGTAATCGATTACTTTCATATTTTCTCTAATCGTAGTGGTAAGTCAGTTCATTATTAATCTTCACTGACGAGATGCCCTGGGGTAATTTTAGTACAGTAAAATTTAATTTTAAATTTGCATTTGGTAATTTTAGAACAATGTCTTATTAATAATTACTGTGACTGATGGGGCAGCAGGGGCGGAGGGGGGGGGGGGGTTCTGGGAATCCGGACCCCTCCCCCCCCCCCTTATTGAGGAAGAATTCAATTTGTATGCAAAATTTAGGTCGTCTGAGGCGTAAACTGGTGTCGGTATCCCCGCTAATGTCTATGTGGTATTTGCCGTGAAAATTGTTTATGTTCCCTGCCTGTCAGTCTATATCTCTATATAAGCCTTGCAGCAACCCACCAGCCCTATACTGTCCCTGAGCCCATTATCCTAGCATGCTGCCCTGGCAGTCCGTTCAGCGGGAGGCGTTTCAAAGAGTATACGGGAGGGGAGCGGGGAGGGGGTACTCCCAGATAACTAAGTTTATTCGTATATTTGAGGCCGTCATGCTCATAGTACATAAAGGATTTCATAAATACTATCAGTGAGAACTCTTTCAACGATGAAACATTCGAGTTGATGAACGACCACAATTCTAGAAAGCTTATTTAGCCGGATATGATATTACATGATCGTCTGATATTGTCTTTCGTTAAATATCGAATAGTTTCATTTAATATATTATTATTTATAGCATACAACACACTACAGTCTATGATTCAAAAGTACTTGTCAAAAGCAGGAGGAAGATTCTACTGCGCATTTATTGACTTTTCGAAAGTTTTCGACAGGGTTCCACACAAGCAACTATGGTTCAGACTATACAATGAGGGAGTGCATGTTGATATAATGAAAGTGTTACAATCAATGTATACCAAACTGCAGTCCTGTGTGCAAACCTCTAAGGGTCTTATCGACTCACTTACCAACAATATTGGTACTCGGCAAGGGTGTATATTGAGTCCCTTCCTCTTTAATATGTATTTAAATGAACTTGCATATACATGTAAGAAAGCTGGCTGTGAGGGTGTGTATGTGAATGAGGTCTTCTCTAATTTAATTCAGTTAATGTTTGCAGATGATATTGTTAATGGAACGGACACAGTGGGTCGTTTACAGAAGCTATTAAATGTTTTAGAAGACTTTAGTAGCAAATGGGGATTACAAATCAATGTGAATAAAAGTAAGATTATGGTATTTAGAAATGGTGGACCCTTGAGAAGCAATGATAAATGGTACCAAAAGGGAAAGCCTCTACAGGTTGTGTCTTACTATAAATATTTAGGTATCATATTTTCTTCTAAATTGATGTGGGCTGTGGCTCAAAAAACTCTCGCCTCCCAAGCGAGTAAAGCAGTGACAATTATTAAAGAAATTTCAAAAAACTGTGGTGGTTTGGAGGTAGAGACATATTTTGATCTCTTTGACAAAATGATAGTACCCTTTTTTACATACGGTGCAGAAGTTTGGGGTTATGATGTCAAAGATTGTATAGAACGTGTGCACACGAAATTTTGTAAATATGTCTTGGGGGTACCATGGATCGAGTACACCAAATTCAGCGGTTTATGGTGAGTGCGGTAGATGACCTTTAATGGGAAGGTGTACAATTAGTTGTGTTAAATACTGGGTGAAATTGTTAAGAATGCCTGAAACCAGACTTACAAAATGTACTTACAATATGTTATTTAGGCTGATAGAGGCTGGTCGTATGACCTGGGTTTCTAAACTCAAGCACTTACTTTTCTCTTATGGATTCGGCTATGCCTGGTTTCAGCAACAACTTGGAGATCCTGAGGCCTTTATCGAACAATTTTCCAAAAGGGTAATTGACTGCGCTTACCAGAACTGGTAGAGTAAGACAGACCTGATGAATTGTAAAGAATATAAGAAGTTGCTCATAGGCGAACCATACTTGTGTCTTCTCGAGGATTTTAGACTACGGCAGATCTTAGCCAGATTCAGATGTAGGGTGCTATGGACAAGTTCGTACTGCAGGGGAGAAAACGCTATCTGTAAATATTGCTTACAACATGAAACTATTTCTTCTCTTGACGCGTTCCATATTTTAAAGATATGCCCATTGTATGACAATCTCCGCAATAATTATTTTCCTACAAGATATTTAACGACATATAATATTAGGAGCTTTTTATGTATTATGACTTCCGAGGAAAAACATGTTTAATCTCATTAGCAAGGTTTATACAAAAAGCATTCACTATGTATGAAAAAAGGGTATAGCCTAATTCTCTCTAATTAACTAAGTTTGTTCTAGTCGGTTGCATGTTATTTTTGTGTTCTGTATTTGTACGAGGGGCCTGGTGCCTGAAGTTACCAATAAACTATCTTTCCAACACAAGAAAATGTCACCCGCTCTTTGTTTTCTATTTTATTGTCTCAAATACATGTGTACTGTTTGGTAATAGTTGAACATAACCTTTATCTCGCGAAGTGGGCGACTGAATTTCTAAAAAGCTCTTCCCCTTTAACAGACGCTCAGATAACTTATCATCGTTGTGTCTGTAAAACAACAGTTTCAACATAAAACTGCGCGGACTATTTTCTCGCTCGCGGACGTACTGGCGAGTCGCGGCGGTCGACATCACACAGAATACGGAAAAAACCTGATCGCGTAGCTTAATGGCTCACTAGAGTGAACTATTGCGCAATAAGACACACACTCCGTATAAAGAGGTACACTAGTTAGCATTTCAACAACGGAACCAAAAAGAAAATTCAAGTTAGTAGGAGAAAATGAAAGTGTCAGGAGAGGATAAGGAGGAAATGTGAGTGCCAGGAGAGAGTAAGAACCGAACGAGTATGACAGAACAGGGTTACGAGGGAATGGGAGTGCCAGGTGAGGGTAAGAAGCAAATGAGACTGCTGGCGAGGGTAAGGGAAGAATGATACTGCCAGGTGAGGGTAAGAAGAAAATTAGACTGCTGGCGAGGGTAAGGGAAGAATGGTACTGCCAGGCGAAGGTAAGAAGCAAATGAGAGTGCTGGAACGGGTTAGGGAAACATTATAGTGCCAGGTGAGGGTAAGACGAGAATGACAGTGCCACGACTGGATAAGAGGAAGTACATTTTTGAAGATGAATGATATATGCCTGAGAGTTTGAGTGGGGGGGCACAGGCTCCCTGTGCCCCCCCCCCCTCCCCTGGACACAATTCACACCTCGCCCGCAGCACCGCGGCCTTTATGGATGTACACCGGCTGGGGCAGTGACCCCGCCTACACCCATGCAGCGATCAGCTGATCGTTGTACTTACAGGTCGCGCAGGAACTTATTTCGCCACTGCTTCGTCGCTGCAGATGCGATGCCGCCTCTTCACTCGTTCCAGTGGTCAATTTGGCCCCAAATTCTTTTTCTTGATCGATTGTATTTTCTGTCCCTGACCCTTCAATCCCTTTTACGCGCAGATTTGGATTCAAACTTTCGCTGCACTCTGACGATTCTCGATTTTCACTGCTGTGCAGTGCTTGTATTCGGTAAATGACGTTAGAGATTTTAGGGCTGACGGGCAGAGATTTTAAAGCTGGCCACCAACTTCTGCTCCAGTGAACCCATCAGCTTCTCTCCGGATAGCCCACAGACTTTCAGGATTTACATTCAAGACCGCATATATTTATTTGTCATGGAGAAGAGGTTGGTAATACACAAATTACAGAACATATTACCAGGCAGGTATTTACAGTTTGTGGACTTTATTCTGAAAGAAGGCAGAATGCGTGAGGTTGCAACTTTTGCTAGTTAATACAATTGTGTCAACCCTGACACTGTTTAAACAAGTTATCCGGCAAAAAATACTGTAATGGAATATTCTCTACCCAGTCCACTAGTCAACTAATACTGAAAGACGACTGCGAAAAGGGGACGTGAACCTCGAGACAGGGGCTTAAAGCAATATCTACTTACATGCGCGATTTTTTTCATTTTAGAATCAGAGACTAAAAGTATCTCAAAAATGATGATGCATATGTTTTATATCTCTTTGGGTTTGTAAAACAAACATTTCAACATAAAACTGCACGTGACTGCGGACGGGATAGCCGCGGTCGACATCACACACAAAATACCGAACGGCGAACCGGCGCGCAGGGATATAAAGCCGGCCACCAACTTCCGCACCGGTGACCAAAATGCTTCTCTCCGGATAGCCCACAGGCATTCAGGATTTAAATTCAAGACAGAATGTACTTATTTGAGATGGCGAAGAGTTTGGTTATACAAAAAATGACGGAATATATTGCTTTAAATACTGCAGTCTACAACTCCCACAATGCAATAGATAGGGTCAAGGACGTGTAACAATATTTCCGTCAGACGACATTAGCGCTGTTCAAAGGACAACACAGCACAACGTACAGTCAGATGTTAAAGTACAACTTTAAAATAGTTTGTCAATGGGGATTTAACACATGCTAAGATACTTAGGAAAATGTATAAAGCAACGTTAGCATAACCACAGTCCCGATTCTCTACATCTAAAGACCTAATCATAATAGGTGAATGCAGCTGTCAACATTGATCCCGTTACATAAATAACTTAATCCTTATTTAATTCTATCGTAAAATATTCCTTCCAGCAACGTCAGCAACGAACGAATGGACTTCAGCATTTGGATACATATCTACAAAATCGTGTTGTCAATCCGAAAATATATTTCCGAATAGGTCATACTGGATCGGGTTTTTTGGAAGCTTAATAACGTTGGCAGTCCACGTTCGTAACAAACATGGCGTCTCCGTCAGCCCCTTTCCTCTGTAATGTAGTCCCGGTTCTTTCCTGTTTACCGACAGACAACTGTGCGAGTTGTTGCGGTAGGCATTCAGGTTATTATAGACTGTGAAGTGGGACTTTTGGTTACCATAATATATGTGCCATATGGTCCACATGGTGTCAGCTTTACCTTTCTTTTCAAACGACTTGTACCACCTAGTGTGGATGATACCGGGCACGTATGGTTTAAAGGTCTCGTTGCGGCTCTCAGTGTGGTACCAATCCTGAAAGTGTCGCCAACTGGCGGGGTGCGGGGCGTACCCCCAGGAGCCGACGAGCAGGTAGAGGAAGGCTGACTCCGTGCTAGGCACCTCGAGGGCTACATTGCGACCGCCGCCGGCTCTGTTAACGCCCTCACTCTGGAGAGTGTAGCCGGCGATGTCCGTGCGGCCGCCATATTGGTTGTGAGCGGCTCGCAGCCAGCGGTAGACGTAAGGAGACACGGTCAGGTCATCCTCCAGGATCAGGCACAGCTCACTGCTCGCATTCGTCGCTGGAGGGCGCCACGTGTCAATCCACTGCCCGTAGATCCCAGCGTGAGCGTTCCGCACGTGGACGCGTGTTCGGCCACGTGACCATGAAAACGCCTGTGCCAGTTCCACCACAGACTCCTCCATTTGTCCTTCCCTTCCTCTGTCGATCCAGATTTCCAGCGACGCGGTGTCACCATCGAGTTCAAGGTCATCGAGTGACGTCAGTAGCGTTTGTAGCGACGCCGCGCGTTTGTAAGTCATGACAATGACGCGGAGATCGACGACATCCGGGTACCGACATGGGACGTTAAGCGTGCAGTTGACGTCATTGACGTTGGCCGAGGGTGCGTGCCGCGGTTCGGGGCTGTCACCGGCACCTCTCCCGGCGTCCGGAGCCTGTACGACGTCACTTGGAGATAAAATGACGTCACCACGCTGGTAGAACAGGAAGATGTTGAAGCCAATGATGAAAACAACGACCGCCCAGAACACTCGGGGTTGGCTGATCCTCATGACTGTACACTTGGTCATCGCCATCCTTTAAAAAGAGACTCAAGTGATTATGTTTCAAGCAACAATGCCGAACAGCAATACGGAGCCAAAACGATACCAGGAGAGGGGCAGCAGGGCCCGGGGCGCGGGGCTTTCTGATGGTGGTAACTACTGCTCGCACACCTAAATATCGAGGTTGCTGATATATTTGTGGTGTTATATAGATTCTCCGAACCGAAACGAATGTATTGATTATCAAATGATGTTTCACGGATAGTCGTTTAATTTGTGTGTCGTGAAATTGAAATTTTTGATAGTTGTCAAAGGGCATTGTTTTTTTCTCATCAAATCCAAGTGTTTTATATATGACTGGCCATTAATCAGTCATTCGCCCTAAGTTAGAAATTGCAAAGCGTATGCTCAGGTTATTAGATCTGCGTAATGTTTGAAACATCACGGCGATTTAGATTTTCCTTTTAGTAATCTCCGCCGTTAGGTGGCTGAGCGTCAGTTCCGTGGTGGAATCTTTGCTGCATGTAGTGTTAAATTATGGGTATTCATGCCCCTAGAATGTTAGGTTAAGACTCAGCAAGGGTGACACTGACTCAACTTCTGACTACATCGACCGTAACAGGTCTAGAATTTGGTCCTGGAAATATTTAATACGAGAATATGTTGAATTCGGTCTTGTCTCCCTTTAAATATGGGGTTTAAGACTATAAACAGAAGCACGTGGATTGTCCCGAAGCAGTTTAATTTAAGTTCTGTCTGTTTACTTCGCTTGATATGAAGCTGAATGCTGACAGAATGTAACTACCTAGTTCTATTAATAGTTGGTTGTATATTGTGGAGGCTTGAACCAATTCTGGTCATATCACGTCAATGGGAGAAGGAAAAGAAGAGCGGAGCCATGTACACGGGGTAACCCCTACTCTTTGCGAAGATGGACGCGGGGTCTTTATCCTGCGACGACACAGCAAGCGCCATTCCAGCACAACGACACGAAATGAAACCAAATATTGCACTGTGTTTGGCAGGCTACCTAGTGTAACAACTGGGTATATTGGTGTAGAGAGAGTTTGGTTTTCAATGGGTCGAACGATGTATCATGGTTCCGAAGAGGTGACATTTACGGGCCGAGCAAAACTTAAAAAGCGACTTGTCAGTGAACATTCAAAATTAGCTTCATATATGGGTCAAAGAACGCACATTTAATTTGTCGCGTGATTGGAAAATTGCAATCGTTAAGGACTATTGACAGATACGTTACCGTTTGTTTTAACTTATTAATTTTAACAAATGTTACCTGTTTTTTTCGAAGTTTCCAACAGCTGAGCCCAGTCCGTCTTTTTTTGGCTTGAACCACAAGTGAGCTAACGCCATATGACCCGAGTCTCACACATGTAGAAGGCGTGAAAATGCATGCGTGGGTGATGTGTGAGCTTTACGGTCGAGTCGAGAGCCTTTGCGGGCCGCTTTTTGCTGGTTGAGCATCTTGTATATTTCTTGCTGCGGTCAGTTTAGGCACGTGATGGTCTATTTCACTCTAGCAGACCATCCCTTTCTTTTTTTCGCTATCTGTTATTCATGTATCTTGCGATCGACACCCCCCCTCCGTCTTTATTCTGCTGTCCTTATTTCTCATTGGTCCAATGTTCCACTCCTGCGCGGAATGTCTCCATCCCACTATTCCACGGGTAGGATATATGAGCCTTACTCTTGGGTGGTTAAGACACCGGGTCTCAAATTACTACGGTAGCGAAGTGGTTTGTGGATGAAAACCTGGCCCATGCTACGTTGCAACCGTTAGACACTTTCTTACAAGTGGAAGGGGCAACTGGTCAAATGATTCAGTATAAAGGGGTAGTGTCACTAGCAATCACTATCCCCGCCTGTGTCTTTGGAGATTCTGGGAGTAAATTCAATTTAAGTTGTCTGGATGAAAATAGTCTAGAGAAAGACAAAGTGACTGGATTACTTAATGATTGGAAGGATATATTTTCTCAAAACGATTTTGACTTAGGACAAACATATCTGATAAGGCATGAAATAAACTTAGTTGATCATACTCCGATACGGGAAAGATATCGACGTATTCCACCCAATATGGTCGACGAAGTAAAACAACATCTGAATCAAATGTTAGATTGCGGCGTGGTTAGACCCAGCCATAGTCCGTTTTCTTCCCCTGTAGTCATGGTTCGTAAAAAAGATGGAAGCTTAAGGTTTTGCATAGATTTTAGAAAACTAAATTCAGCAGGAGTACATTGGGGTTCTATGAATTTAATAGAATGCCCTTTGGATTATGTAATGCTCCGGCTACATTCCAGCGGCTCATGGAAGTATGTATGCGGGATTTAAATCTGACCCAATGCTTGTTATATCTCGATGATATAATTGTCTATTCGTCAACGCTAGACGAACACTTAGGAAGACTCACGAACGTGTTTAAACGACTGAGGGAACATGGACTGAGACTCAATCCAAATAAGTGCCATTTCTTCCAAAAACAAGTAAAATATTTGGGGCTCATCATTTCCGCTGATGGCATCAAGACAGATCCAGATAAAATCGCCGCAGTACGAGATTGACCAGTCCCAACTTGCGTCAGTGAGCTGCGTCGATTTCTGGATTTCACAAATTATGCTAAGATAGCGCGTCCCCTGTGTGATTTACTCGGAGGACCTTTGAGGAAAGGTAATAGAACCAGGGTTGAGAAATTTGAATGGGGAGACTCCCAACAGGTGGCATTCGATCATCTAATTCAGGCACTTATATCAGCGCCGATACTAGGATATGCAGATTACAAGCTTCCGTTCCGGTTGCATGTAGATGCGAGTGGTGATGGATTAGGAAGTGTCTGATATCAGGAGCAAGACGGGTTGTCACGTGTGATTGCCTATGCTAGTCGCGGGTTGTCACCATCCGAAAGGAACTACCCGGCCCACAAACTCGAATGCCTGGGTTTGAAGTGGGCGGTGACTGAAAAGTTCATGGATTATCTGTATGGTAGTTCTTTTACTGTGTACACTGATAACAATCCGCTTACCTACGTGCTCACTACTGCTAAGTTAGATGCCACTGGTCACCGTTGGTTATCGGACTTGTCTTCTTTTACCTTTGACATAAATACAGGGGTGGTCGAATGAATGTCGCGTTCCGCGTCATGCTGAGAGACGCAACGTGGAGGGAAAGGTAGTGGAGGCCATTTGCCAGTCAAACAGTTTTCCCCTGTGCCTCGAAACGTTGTGTGTTGGGGATCAGTCCGTAGAAAACTTTCCCGGGGATACGTTTGCCATGATGTCCCTTGGTGAATGGGTAGTTGCACAAAATGGTGATCCAGCATTACGGTCCATTGTTGGGTACTTGAAGGGACAATTAAAGCCCGCCCGGTCCAACAATAAACGTATGCTAACTCTATTGCGACAGTTGAATAAATTTCAGCTAAGAAATGGCGTATTATATCGCCGTCGACAAGTAGACGGTAAGGACGCTTTCCAGTTAGTGTTGCCAGATTCATTGTACAAAAGTGCACTCCGTGGTGTACACGACCAGATGGGTCAATGGGCCGAGACAAGGTCATTGCCCTGTTACAGCAGCGATTTTACTGGGCTGGCATGAGTGCTGATGCTGCTGAATGGGTTAAGAATTGTTTTATATGCACCAAACACAAGGCCGCGGGAGCAGTTGCTCCATTGGTATCGATATCCAGTTCCCAACCCTTAGAATTATTGTGTATGGATTTCTTGAGCTTGGAAGAATCGAAGGGTGGAATTGGGAATATATTGGTAATAACAGACCACTTCACTCGTTATGCGGTTGCCGTGCCTACGCGAAATCAAACCGCCAGGACTACGGCAGAAGTGCTCTTCAAGCATTTCATTAACCATTACGGTTTTCCTTTGCGTTTACATAATGATCAAGGACGAAATTTTGAATCCAAAGTGCTCTCTGAACTGTGTAAAGTCACGGGGATACAAAAGTCTCGCACAACTCCGTATCATGCAATGGGGAATGGTCAGTGAGAACGTTACAATCGTACCTTATTGAGCATGTTGGGCACACAGACAACCGAGCACAAACTTAACTGGAAGAAACATGTGAGTCCCATGACGCACGCTTATAACTGTACAGAAAACAGCACCACAGGTTATTCTCCCTTTTTCCTTATGTACGGGAAGCAACCACGTCTGCCCATCGACTTGATTCTTGGGGTCAAGGATGAGGGTGAAAGAGAGAAGGTAGAGTACAATGTGTACGTTGACGGTCTCCGACGTAAGCTCACCAATGCGTACGAAACTGCTTCTGCACACGTTTTGCGTCGTCAATCAGCTCAGAAGAGTACTTATGACAGACGGGCTAGGGGTGCAGTCCTTGCACTCGGTGACCGTATATTGGTGAAACAGGTAGCATTTGAAGGACAACATAAGCTCACCGACAAATGGTCGGAAGAAGTGTATGTTGTACAAGGCCAACCCGACGTAGATATCCCGGTGTATATAGTTAAATGGGAGTCGGGGACCGGTAGGATTAGGACTTTGCACAGGAATATGTTATTGCCTATCGGTGTCTTACCGGTCCCCACGAGTGACGGTCAGACCGTCGCAACGAGAGCCCCCCCACGGAGACAAAATGCATGTGCATCTGTCAAGGACTCTACTGATGAATCAGAGACGGGCAAATTGCTGTCCCGGCAGGTGAAAGACCTCCACCAATAGCCCATCAGGACGAGGTAGCCAACGTGCCTGCTGGTGCAGTAGAGGTTCAGACAGGTCTTACGCGCTTGAGAAAGCCGCCCGAACGATTTAACGATTTTCAAATGTTGCAACAAATTTACTATGTGTAGATATTATGTTTTATGCACTGCTTTGTTTTTCTCGCGGGAGGGGATAGTGCAGAAGGCGTGAAAATGCATGTGTGGGTTATGTGTGAGCTTTACGGTCGAGTCGAGAGCCTTTGCGGGCCGCTTTTCGCTGGTTGAGCATCTTATATATTTCTTGCTACGGTCAGTTTAGGCACGTGGTGGTCTATTTCACTCTAGCAGACAATCCCTTTCTTGTTTTTTCGCTATCTGTTATTCATGTATCTTGCGATCGACACCCCCCACCCCTCCGTCTTTACTCTGCTGTCCTTATTTCTCATTGGTCCAATGTTCCACTCCTGCGCGGAGTGTCTCTATCCCACTATTCCACGGGTAGGATATATGAGCCTTACTCTTGGATGGTTAAGACACCGGGTCTCAAATTACTACGGTAGCGAAGTGGTTTGTGGATGAAAACCTGGCCCATGCTACATTGCAACCGTTAGACACTTTCCTACAAGTGGAAGGGGCAACTGGTCAAATGATTCAGTATAAAGGGGTAGTGTCACTAGCAATCACTATCCCCGCCTCCGTCTTTGGAGATTCTGTGATAATTCAAACTCCTGTTCTTATTGTTGCCAATACGCAATATAACAGTACTGTTCCTGTAATTGTCGGCACTAATGTTTTAAACAGATGTTTGCAAGTACAAGATTCCACATGGGTAGTAAATGAGCCATGGCAACAAGCACTTCGATGTTGTCAAGAGAGAGAACGAGGTGTGTCCTCCAATGACAGCATAGGTATTGTGCATAGCCTCAAGCAGATAATGGTGCCAAGCTTCGGTAAAGTCACCGTTAGCGGAGCAACCCGGGTCGGTCCTTTGGGGAAGGTATTGACTTTGAGTGAAGAGAAAGAACTATGTAATTTGCCAAACGGTTTAGTTTTAGTACCAACGTTGCAAACAATAGAGAGTCATTCTAAAGTATCAACCAGGGTTCATGTAGAGATTCATAATCTTTCGGGCAGAACAACTACGATTCCAGCCAAAACCCTCCTAGCACAGTTGCAGATAGTATCTCTGATACCGAGAATAGATTGTTCGTCACAGGCGCAGGTCACAGTGAATGCAGATAATGTCTCGAAAAATAAAAGAAAGTTTGTTGTGATGGAAATTTACATTCTTCCTAGGCCTTGCACTGTTCTCTACTGTTCTCTTCTCTCGCGTCTTCTCACTTCTTGTCGTAGAGACCAATCTGTTTCGATGTATGACGTCTATGGACGTCACTCAAGAGCAGCTACTGGACCCGCATCTATGAGAAATACAGGAATTAACTGCACACGGTTGTGCACACGTTGACGAACAAGTTTGTCTGAGCACGATGGTAGATATCGACAGGACCTAACCCCGCGGCAAGGAGTGACACCCCGTCTGTTCTAGACCGGGCGACAGTCGTCCTTTACTCACATGACCGCCATTGGGTTAGTCGCTTTCCGGCTCAGTACGTAGCGTGACACAAATTTGTTAGGTGTCCCCATCTACCACATCTATCACATTTTTGTGTCACGCTAAGATACACGTGCAAGGATATCCGTTAAACTCGGAAACACCCGTGTCACAGGGAGGATCGCGGGATGCTCAAGTCTGAATAGTCTCCCTTGTCGGTCACGGGGCCCTGTAGATCTGGTTGGGGATACAAATGTCATTGATCTGTGCCTTGACCAGGAGAAATGCAAAGCCCTCTTAGACACCGTTGTCAACCAGCATCCAGACCGGAGCTGACATTACCACATGTATGTTACAGAAATAAAGCCATATTAACAACCCGGCGGTGTTCAGCGATTACACACACATGCCATTGGACACAAACAAGATAGAAGAGAGAAATGTGAGAACACATAGGGGTACATAACGATGTGCATCTTTGTGTATTCAAAATGGAGACGAGTTCACAAATAAAGTTCTTAAATAAAAACGTATTGTCAACAAGTTTGACGAAGCCTTTAACCAAACCATTAGGAATCTTCTTCAGGGGAAGGTTGTTTCGCAGGTAATAAGGCGTGAAATAATGCAGGCAGTCATTCATTTATTGTCTCTATCTGTGGTGCTACTTCAATAGCATGTAATAAGGGGCATTGAACACGTATCTGGTTCTTTCGCGATAACGACACGGCCCGGGTTTCCGGGTTGGTAATTCAGCGCAATTAAATCAACACAAAGTTTCTTATAATGTAAGTCTTTAGCATTGCTTATGAGTGAATGAATGGTGAGAGGCGGCCAACGGCTGATGCTATCGACCGACAGTAGGCAGCAATCATACAAGGGAGGGACGTATATTGATGTTAATGCCAGAAACCCGTCGCAAGCCGTGAGTGGGAGTTTACACCGGAACATTTCACTAACGCCACCAGTTTATATCAGAAGTAAATGCCAGCTGTGAGGGCCTCATATACCAGAAACCAGATGAGCTATATGTCCACCGCCGAGTGACATCATTACAGCATTGATTGGTTGAGATTGGAGCCATGTCTCCAGGGGTAATCCCCTACTCTTTGCGAAGAAAGACCTTGGATATTTATCCTGCGACCACACAGACATGGCGACAGGAGGGCTCGTAGGCGTTGAGGTGGCCAGAGATGGCCAAGGTGGGGGCTCTAACCCAGTGAGCTCTCGAGGCGACTCAGCTTGCATTGAAGTCAGCGAGATACCACACCATCTTCAAAGAAACCTTGATAAAACGACACTCATTCTGTATCCGGAAAACTTGCTTAGGCCGCATTTTACCCACAATAACAATGGAGAACTGATTTGACACGCCTAGGGCATTTACTGCATGCAATAATAGAAGTGATTATAACCAGTCTGCGAATTTAAAATGATTGACACTACAAAGCTTATCAGTGACGGTAACATGATTCAGTCGGTATCTTGAGCGATATACACCTAGGTAGTGGCTGGTGTTACAAAACGAGCCGACAATCCACGAACGACGTATATAGTCAGCTATATGAGTCTGTGATAATGTCACTAACACTCCGAGTGATCATTAAGGCTATTCGCGGACACACGCGGGATGGCGACGTCCTGGTTTCACTTGACTCCTCTATTCGTTGTCAGTGAATCCCGCTCTGTATCGGCGAGAAGGTAGCGTCAGTCACGCATGCGCATTCGCCTCCCTCCGTGCTTGCCGTGGCTGTTATCGCACTGACCAGCAGATCAATAGATCCTAGGTTCAAACTCTTGTTAGCATGGGCATCTCATCCGTTTGTTGTTTCATCCATGCATCAATCATGGCTCTCGGAGGGAGGGATCGACTTCTGCCCAGGCCAGCCCTTGATTGCAAAACTGCCTAAACCGCCGATTGGGGTTTTATCTCATCTCGAGCCATGCGCACAGTCAGCCAGCCAGCCGGCCAGTCAACCAGCCAGCCAACCAGCCAATCAGCTAGTCCGAAAGCCAGCCAATTACCAACCAGCCAGCCGACAAGCGCCAGCCAGCCATCCAGCCAACCAACCAGCCAGCCAACCAGCCAACTAGCCAGCGAACCAACCAACCAACTAACCAACCAGCCAACCAACCAGCCAGCCAGCCAGCCAGCCAGCCAGCCAGCCAGCCAGCCAGCCAGCCAGCCAAGCAAACCAGCCACCCAGCCAATCAGTCGCCAGCCAACTAGCCAATCAGCGAAGCAAAACAGCCACCCGGCCCAGCAATCATCCAACCAGCCAGCCAGCCAGCCAGCCAGCCAGCCAGCCAGCCAGCCGGCCAGCCAGCCAGCCAGCCAGCCAGCCGGCCAGCCAGCCAGCCAGCCAGCCAGCCTGCCTGCCAGCCAGCTAATCAACCAGCCAGCCAACAAGCCAATCAGCCAGTCCGCCAGCCAGCCAACCAGCAGACCAGCCAGCTAGCCAATCAGCCAGCCAGCCATCCTGCCAACCAGCCAACCCGCCAACGACCAAACCAACCAGCCAACGAGCCAGCCAGCCAACCCACCAGCCAGCGAATCGTGAGTGACAATATGGTCGTCATTTTGATGGCAAACATGTACCGTGAATTCTCTAGGACCTTCAGCCATATAACTTCAGCCATCATCACCTCATTATGCTCAATCAAACGGCTTCGTCGAACGCACAACCCAATGGGTAAAATAAGCTTTGGTTAGTCAACCAAGCATGACACGTGACATTTCATCATAGAATGCATGCACATGTCGCTCTAGAGTGAACAATTGTTTCATGCCCACGATATATCTAGCGAAGGTTCGGAAACTTTGTGACCGAAACTTTTCCGAAACTTTTCACTGGTGTATCCGTCGGGGTTGTTTGACTTCGACCAAGTCTAGCTCTGATTCGCCTTTGCGCTGGGAAACGTTTTATAACAGAAACAAACCTTAATCCTTTTCTTATTACTTCCTGGCAAGTAATGACTAATCACATAAGTAACCTTTCTTAAAAGGCAAAAATAGTCTGTCACCAGAAATTCATATGAAAACATGTGTTTTCACTGACCCAATGACTGGGTCCCTGAACAATGAACCAATTAGCATGGCTTATAATATCATGTGATGACCTTGCACATGTGCAGTGATCAACTTCCTGTAAAGAAAAATGGTGGCATGTTGTTGTCCATTTTTATGCCAGTAGGCAATTATAGCTCCTTTTGAAGACTTTAACAACCCAATGGGTAAAATATGTATGGGTGTATGGTGGATATATACTAGGCCTGATTGTGATTGACAGAGGTAAGTGAGCACTCGTGGCTGTGGTGTAGTATCACTGAAAATGTCCAACCCATATATAATATGAGTGGATGCTAAATGTATTATAATTGCAGTTAGTTCTGTGTGACATTTTCTAGGTTAGACTTTATTTTTTGAATTGATCGACTCAATTGGGGCTATAGATTCTTGACATAGTAGATATGTAATGGATCTAATATTAAAGTATACAGTTGTTGATAATCCAGAATCATAATATGGTATGCATAAGCTTATAGCAGGTGAACCAGTAATTAGTTACTTGACTTGGAAAAATGAACTTCCATTATTTTATTCATATAAATTTAAGTTCAAATGATATTACCAGACAAATATCTTCATGTATATTTCATGACATTCAAGTGATCTTCAAATCAGTTTTACCGTCTTGCCTTAATGCGCAATCCCTGTTACATGCAAGTAACTGGTCTGATTACTATATGACAGTTATATGTTTCTTTTGTATTGGATCAGTTAAATTAAATGTTTATATATCTTGTGGCCATGTGAGTTTTGATTGAAATTCATTACTTAATTAATGAAGCCACTTTTTGTGAATTCTATCCTGAGTATGCGACGGATCATTCTGCCAATGCCATTTTAGAGTAATATTTGTAATGTTATTTCCTCAAACTGTCTTTTACATCAGCACTGTACTAATAGTATGGTATTAAACAGTTAAGGAGTTCTAACTTAAATCATGTGCATAGACAGGAAATATTTGATTGGTCTCCACAATATGAACTTACAAAATATATGATATGTGGCACATTTCCAGAATATAAGCATGTTATGACAGCTTATGTAGTACTTCAACATGCCAGCAAAGAAAAAGAAGCATAAACCTATGAAGCTTTGTTTCAGATAATGTGATCATTGGTCTGCAGTGTCACTCAACTGAACGTTGGTGAATGATACCAGCAAGTTCACACACATACTGGATTTTTTGTTTATTTATTCTGCTATTGTCATAGGTAAGGTCTTTTGGGGCTTGGCTGATAAAGGTGAATTATTTGTTGATCTCAACTAAGGTAATATAACTCCAATAATGAGTATTAATCACACATTCTCCATTTTTCTAACACAGCTGGTAAGTGGGCTTACTGTTAGTGCAATAATGCATTAATTACATATTTGTAGTTACTCATCTATTTTTGGGAAAAAAGCTGGACGACAGAGATCGTAACGCATAAAATGTTTTGTAAATCAATCAACATTTTATTTCGCACGTGTATACAGTGGCATCAGCTACAGGAATGCCGGACCGGCAGTTCAAGCGCAAGACTATGCACGTCGTGGTAGATACCCAGCTACAAGTGTACCGATAGATGGTTGCCACTTGTGCTGCACAGCAGAGACTGGCCGATACCAAAACCCTATATGTGGAAGCTACACTTCCCAAACTAGAGTTCGGTTACCCTTAGCTGTGCTCGGCTAGCGACGCTTTTGTGCTGTACTTGAATAAAGTTGAATAAACGATAGCTTATAAGATGCGTTCGTCTTATTATTCATAGTTCCTGGCGGAAGGTGGAGGGGGGGGGGCTAAGTCATGTATATGTGGCCAAACTCGAAGTATTGGTTCGCAACTTTACCTCTGCTTACTGTCCCCTTCGCCTCGCATTCCAGTTTATTGACCTATATCTGTCATCATCAACGAGTAGTAAAAAAAAAATTTTATCAGTTGATGTCTCATAAGAATTTCAAGCAGTAACGGTAAAACATTCGAGGAAGTTAAACAGCCAATAATATAGCAATACTATGTCCATATTTTTCTCAGTTATTGTGACTAAAGCCGTCACATTTGCAAAGTATCTTACCCTTGGGGACTACTGCCCTACTACTACTGGTTGTTTTGTCAAAAAACGTTGGCTCCGAAGTTAGTTTTAAAAAACAATTCTCCTTTGCCCTTTACCGAAAAAAATCCTCCTAAGAAAAATATTTCCTAAGAAACACATAATGCCCGAGTTAAAAACTTTAACCTCCCCATGGCCCAAAACAAAAATGCACCCCTCGTCGCACCCCAAGAGATTGTGTTTGCCTCTACCCAAAAACCATAGCCCTGCACCCGGGATATCGTCCCTTTTGTCTTCCATTTCTAGGGTCATGATGGCATTGACAATCACTACAGTTCTGTAACGGAAACAGTTTGCGAATATAATATTAATATGAAACGACAGATTTGTGAGGACGTGAGTGCAATCAATTGCACCAGTTGTACCCGGAAAGCCTTGATAATACAATGGTACAATAAGTTAGCACCATACTTAACGATAACAAACATATAGCGTTAGACAACTAGAAGATAATCAAGAACAAGTAACACAATTTCAGTGTATGAACAATGGATATCCACTTACGACACATTACGTGCGTAGGCCTAGGTTATATATATATTATCCGTCATGTACAAAAAGTGGTAACGCGTTTTTTCTTTAGTGCAAATTTATAATTTATGCAGATAACGCGATATAATTACCTGTAATTTCATGAAAACTCTTGCGTAGCTCTTGATTAGTACTTGGAAATGAAATTAAATGGTCTGAGTTGTCCGCAAAAACACTCGCCAATGCATGCAGACCTTGCCCCGCTTTTAGCCCCCGATCAGGGCCAGCTCAGAAGCTGTCCTTCATTTGGGGCAAAGTAGAGGCAAATTCTGGGATAATTTCAGAGTTTTTCGAACTTACCGATTAGGGCGAAAAGTTGGGGGCGAGGCCATATGGAGGCCAAACGTCACGCGGGGGGCACTTACGGGCCCAGAGCACCCAATGCAAGCGCTCTAGCCCACTTAGCTATCGAGCCGGCCCCGCTGTAGCAAAGCCCCAACCTGATGGAATGTGGGACAAAACCCCCGGCGGGCATAACCCCCGGTCGCGAAAACCCGTTAGGACAAAAACCCCGGTGGACATAACCCCCGGTGCCGATATTTAGCAGTGCTTCTGCCACTCATGGAGGCTGCATAAAAAAATGTATGTGTTGTATATGATTAGTGGATAACTTTTGCCATAGTTTACCATAGTATGAGAAGTCATTTGTGGCATTATGAGCCAAAAGTCACCAGTTACGCTACCCGCCATATTGGCAATCTAATTTGACCTCTGAAGCCGCCTGTTAGCATCAACCATGCAGGTGTTGTTGATGGTGTTAAGTGATTCTTTTGACTTGGTTTGTTCATCAATTTTGTGTTAGCGTCATACATAAAAGCGTCGTTAACCATCTTAATCCGATAAAGGTGTGAAAATACGGTCGCGCATGACCTACTGCTACTGACGGAAACAATGATCGAAAAGCATGATTATACTGAATGACGTAAACAGTTTATTTCAAATCTAGTTATTCATACATTAAATTACACGGGCAGTCCATGACAATCTAATGGAGTGGCCGGCCCCTCCAAGAAACTCTTCTAGACTTTTGGTTCTTGCGTTGTAGGCATGACATAGGGTTTCCAACCGTCGCTGAAGGTCTTTGTAGACCTTCTTCACTCTCTTGTGAGGAGGTTCGCCACGCGCGTCCATGAGAATGGTAGTTTCCACTTGTGCTGCGTCCATCCGAAACAGTGGATGATATGATACACTCTCGAATAGTGATGGTCTACAAATTGGTTGAAGGCGTTGTTCCAGCTTTCGCATATATTGTTAGTCCTGTCTTTGCCTTGCAGGGTGTGCTGATGGACGTTCAAAGTTGCCAGTGGGAAGGGAGCGGGGGTCTTTCTGAATCGAAGTGGGGGAAGGCCGTCCTCGGGAACAACAGCTGGTCGCTGGATAGTCCGGTAGGACCCGCTGACGTACGTTCAGTCGAAGTAGTCCACGAGCGGTTCTAAGCCATGCGGAATATTGTTTTTGATGAACTGTATCCCAGCGGGGACATCGGCTTCGGGAAGAAAGGCCAGGCCGTCTAGCATACCAAGTCTAGCATGCCACAGAAGTGCCTGGTCCTGGCATCCTCCTCGTATTTTGCTCAAAGTTCGAGCTCTTGCACGTTTCGCCAAGTGCTTTGCGTCAAGTGCTAAGAGCAGCCTCGTCGCCATACTTCCTCCCCGAGAACAACGCCAACTGCGTTCATGGCCACTATTTCGAAGTCCGTTGTAACATGTTTTGGGTCTACTCCGAAACCCCACTCGTCGCACTTGTCGACAATGGCCTGTAGCAATTCCTCGTAGATGGCTTGCGTCTTCCCGCCGAGGAGAGCATACACGCACGTAACGGCGGAATCGCCCAGGGCAGTTCGTACGACATACACCTGGTTAAAAAAGAGTTGGGGAGACGGTGAAGGTTCCGTCCATAAACCAACGATCCGCACGCGCTAGATGACGCAGTCCTGTTTCGGTAGCGAAAGCAATGATTCGGCCTCGTGACTCTTGATTGTCATACATCAAAAAGGGTTGTGGTCGGTCTGCCCCGGTCGTCTTCCACTCGTCTGCCAGATGAAAGTCACGCAGTGAGGAAGGTTTCTTTGGAATTCCGCCACGCTTGTAGCGTCTGATGCTACGTTTGAGCGTGTCGATTCTACCAGCCGCAGCCCGAACTTCCGGCTCCGTATTGGCCAATGTATCTCCAATAATCTGGAAAGGGTTCCCGCGATTAGCAGTAGAGTTGTCCTTGACTAGGACGCGGACTTTAGAAGCCGCAACTGAAAAATCGTCCCGCTCATGATTATGGGCCGTTGTTGCTCCAATCACTGACTCCATCTGGGCATCTGTGATCACTGCATCCTTGCAAGACCGTCCTCCTCGCTCCGAATATTCCCATCGCACAGTATTCTTGGTGGCGCTCTTCTTCGTAAACATATAGCCCTCGTAGATAAGTTTCTTGCCACCTTTATCTTTAGATATAAACTCCATGATGCTGTGTCTGCAAGCAGAATGACTGGTGTCGGCCACATGGTCGTTTTTATATGCGTTATAAGATTATCCGGTAATCCCTAATTGTACTCCATGCTAGAGATTGTACTTAGCTTGTAACTTTGACACATGAATCAAATATATCTTCGTCAGTCGTCATCATATAACACATCCTGCTGATCCTTAATTGCATCTAAGATGGGCCTTATAGTGTAATTGTCAACGTGTGGCCTTTGTTATTTTTTCCATTCGATCCTAAATATTGAACATATTTGGCCAAACTCAGTATGAAGAGACGAATATGTAATCCTTATTTTAAATCCTGCTTACCCTCTCCTTCCAAAAACTACTCTTTTAGAGCACAGGGGGGGGGGGGGGGGGGGGGGGCACCTTTGGCATCCCACCATGTTCCTTACATTTTAGGTTGTCCACCGTTAGGTTGAGCACCGACTTGAAAATTCAGGGTTAGTGTTCGCCAAGGTTAAACTTCATTTTTTCAATACTTAAACATTGCCTGTTTTCTTTATCATGTTCCTCAATTTCCGGATTTTATGCCATTAGATATGCATAAGATACATTGCATCAAAACGTCTAATCCCTAATTGAACTTGTATCTCTGATGTGCGGATCAAATGGAAACAGTAACAAATGCAACAAACGCCAACACAAGATAGCCTTGAATGCAATCAACAAAACTGTTTGCGGAACGGTATTTCGCACATACCACGGATTAAAGCGTTCAAACGGTTCATTGATGTTTCACGCCAGTCAACTCTTTTCTTTTTATCACCTACCGTGTGTTATTACCCTTATGCTGGGTCCCCTGCACTAAATTATAGAAATGCGCGGCGAGCGAGTGTGAAAATGCATTGAGGAAGTAGCCGACAACAGAGATATGATAGAGCCCTAGCGGAGTAAGTCAAAGGCAGAGAGTGCCTACTCGCCTGGACTACATGCACAGGCCGAGATCCGACAAGGGGGTGGGGGAGGGGAGGAGAGTGGTTGAAAACCTTACGTCGGAGCTGTTACCCCCCCCCCCCCTCGCCGCCCATGTTGCTTGTCGCTTATTAGTCTTGATGTCGCATGTTAATTTTAAGTCAACCCCGATATCGCATTGTCGAGTTTCAGTATCGCCGTGTCGAAAAAACACCCCTTGGGTGTGTGTGGGTGTTGTGCTGACTGACATATATATATACTTCCTCCAGTCACACCTTCTCTGGTGTGGTAAAGTTACACAACTATTTGATTTAAATAATTATTTCAAGGGTGGATCCAGGATTTTGGGTGATCTTTCAAGAAAATCTTTTTCTCCGAAACCGGGATTGGGGGGGAGGGGTGGGGGCACCCAATAGTACAATCAAAGGAGGCGGTGTCCCACCCGGGGGGTTCTCGCCCATAATATGTCACACGTATTTGTACTGGACATTTGCAATAGTAGAAGCCTATCAGGAGACAATCTTTGATTCGTTCCTTAAACAGTTGGTGCCACGCCAAAACAGAATTAGCTTATATTATTCTTCTGTGTTTACTCTCTTACATTTTTGAGTTATAACGCTCCAAATACCAGAAGAAAGTACCTTTTCCACTTATTTTTGCACGTACCGATTTCAATTCTGGGAGCGAGGAAAGTGACGTCAAACCATGAGAACAATACACGCCATCGACAACAGATATCTACCCACTGCGGAAAAGCTTATCTGTCAATATTGTGACATCATTGTGGATTTTCAAATAGAGCTCAGACGCAATACCGCAGAAATCAACCCACCGGCCTTCAGTTTTGCTACTTTGTCGAATGCGTTTATAGTGATTTCTTGGAATAAAAACTGTAAACGCCCATAGAAACACACTTTTGTTTTTTTATCTTCCAATAACAATATTAACCTTGAGCTAAACAAAATTGTGTTACCAACGCTTTAAACTGACCTGGGCTTACTATTAACTGATCTTACTGCAAATATGAATGCATAATTGTCCTTACCTAAGAACGCCAATTTCTGAACTCAACCCGCGTAAAACGACACTATGCGACAAGAAAAAACATACGGCACACAGTCAAACAACATTTATAGTGATCAGTCAATTCGCTACTTTATTCTATGCGACGAAATGCGATACACATTGTCACATACGACGCAGGCATGAGCCTGGACCAATCCTCGAGGTATCCACAGCCTAACCGGCCGCAACCGTTTGATCACGCCCAGACTTACAAAGACAACCAAGTGACCAGCTCCATGAAACACCAATCCTGACATGAACAATACAAGCCAGAAACTCCTATGCATGCACATAACGTCCGCTTAACCAACCCCACATAATGGAACTTGCGACACACTACCGCGGCAAACCCGTGCAATGGGTATCACTCGGGGGCTCCCTCTCCATGACCAGTCCAGCCAAGGTCGATCACCCGTCTCAAACACAGCGTGGTCCGAGGCTCTCCATGGGTGTCCAGCCTCTGGCGAGGGTGTTCAGCCTAGGAAGGTAACAGGTCGCAGAGAAATCCGCTTCTAGTTGGCCTCCAGAGGAGAACTGATCCAATGCGCTGGGCACCCGCGTCGTCAATTTATGGGGGCTCTGGATGCAGGCGCAATGTATCTTGGGCCTCGCTTGCCCCCTAACATACCCCAAAACGGTACCGAATACCGTATGAACATTAAAACATGTAAACTATATCACTAACGAGTTACCTGTCGTGAGACAACTAAAGCAAAACACTGGATAGAATTTAAATATGCCACTGACAACTGAAATATCAGAAGAGGCTAAACGCACACTTGCCCACTAGGCGGCGGCACACGCCAGCCAGGTACAAGTATGGAACGCCGTACGCTCCACCGCCCTCACTTTACTTGATATATGGGCTACAATATTATTATTAGTTTGACTGACGGAGGCAGGGAGCTGGGTGCGATGCATGAATATTTGGTCAGAGGGTGGACTTTGGATCGACAATTTTACGGACGACAACCTGTACGTATATATAGCGTGTTGCAGCTCAAACTAGGTATTACATGTCATCGGTGGTTGCTGAAAGTTTAGCGCGACACTAATAGCTCGGAAAGGCAGGTAATCACAGAAAAGAAGGAGTTCAGTCACAATTATAACTTTTCAGAAAGAGTACAAGCTGTTTTTTGCAGTATTAAATAGGCAGAATTCGTTATTCTTATGTTTTATTCCTGAAAATTATAACGCCAGAAAACTACAGCTGAGTTGACCATTTTTCAAGAATTTTGAAATTTGCCCCGCCGACAGCAACGGTAAAACCGGGGGCTAGCGTCACCGAGCTGGGAGCTTGATGACGGTTCTCGCCGTTCGCTGTGATGAAATTGGGTAGAAAATCATAACTGACCCATGTAAGTTATTAGGCCTACGGCCGCACAAGATCACAGCGTTTTCATTCTCAAGACATTATAAACACGGAATATGGGACACAGTTAAACTTGATGGCGGTAAAGAAAGTGCCCAGTTTAGGATTTAAAATATTTCCTATTGGTCTTGGATCGTAGATGTTATACTAGGACACTAGAATATATATTACAATGACAGCATATTGCCGCAAATAGCTGGTATATTAATATTTGGGCAATTAGCACATCGGTATTATTAGCGAGCGCAAGCGAGCTCTTAAGGTAACATGCATGCATATTCAAAGTCTATTTCAAGCATAGGCTTACGCCTTTCATTTCGCGTAACAGTCCCCATGAGACGTTTTAGGATTTGGAGTAAATATCAGCTGTACGTAAATATATTTAAACAAAGAGAGGACGGAGCCTATTATGTAATGTCTTTAATAATTAAATCATCTGTCCGAAAAAAATTACCAATAGATTATTCAATGTAAACACTGGATGTATACTTCAAATTAAGGTAAGCCACCCATAATAGCAAGGTAAAAGAACTCTGTATTTGTGATTATTTGATGAAAGTATACCCAATTATACACCTTCTGGTGAATTTTTAGGATACTTTACCGTCCCGTTAAAAAAATATTCTCCATTTTCCAAGTATACCCCCATTTCACAAAATGACCAAAAAACTTGACACCTACCACGAATATGTAATTTTGCTACAATTCAGCTCAATATTAAGTCATTATCATCAGTAATAGCTCTTTGGAAAGCTTAAACCTAGTGCAATACACGAATGATATTTAAAAATGTAAATAGTAGCCACAAAAATAGCAGAATGGCAATAATAAAGTGCAGTTATGCAAAAACAGGACCGTTTTTGCAAACATTCGAACTCACCACCTCCACAAAATTGGCTATAATTTCATCAAAAATAAAAATCTTGACACCAAACCACGTTTAAAAACTTTTAAAAACATAGTTCTTGTAACAAAAATAAAGAAAAATATAGGTAGCCGTGCAAACTTCCAGAGAAACACGTCCTGAAACTTAAAAATGTTATTTCAGAAATATTTTTTGGAGCATCTTATTTCACACCAGTAATCAGTAATTTACGCCTTGTGCTCATATTTTAATAAATCTGGTTATATATAATGGTCTCCGATATAATTATGATCTACACGAATGTTTTCTGAACTATTTACACGTTTTCTCCATATTTTTTTTTTGAATATTCGGAATTTATCACGAAGAGCCATTCTCGGGGAAATACCCTGTGAATGACGTCACGAATTGGGGATTCCCTGTGAATGACGTAACGAGTTAGGGATTCCCCTTTCAGTGACACCCGCCGATGTTTGTCGATGTTTACCGAGGTCTTCTCTAAATCGCCGAAGCTTATTATACGATGTTCTATTTATTTTACCTATGTCACCACTTCTTTTGCTGTGTTTTATTCGTGCTTTGTTTCATTAAGACTGCATAAAATATCAGGGCTACAGCCCGCTGATGTTTGCCGATGTTTACCGGGGTCTGCTCAAAATCGCCGAGGCTCATTATGGGTGGCTTACCTTAAAGTTAATTTTATAAGCGACGGGCTAAATGTCTGTTGCCAAGCAGAGCGCTCCTGGTGACCGCCCATCGGCTGCTGTCATAGTGAGTAGTTGTGACGTCAACATTTTATAAGCATGACGTCACAATGGGAGTTCCTAAGCAACCGAATGATATGCCACAAGCACGTGCATGGTATTCGTCATCTCGCCAAAGATATTCTTTATGGCAAGTCGAAGTGAGACTAATTGTGAATATTAATCTAGATGTATCCCCTCTGAATATATCTGAATTAATAACTATACGCTCGCATTTTTGGGTAGCACCTATCCATATTAACAATTGGTAGTCAAAATAAGCATACCGATCGGGTGAGTTTGCCGTCAAACGTGTAGATGAAAATCAGACAATTATTGATGTTTTAAAAACAAAAGCTTCATTCAAAATGTGTATCTAAGTTTTATTCGTTTAATACACGTTCGTTCGTTCGGACAGTGCGAGGGTGTTTTCAATGCTTAAAATGCAACTGACGCAAGTAAACGTAAGATATATAAGTAATATTTATTCATAGTTCCAGGATATATACAGTCCTTCACTGTTCCCCAGATATTAAGTAAAATCAAGATTAGTAATATTGGTCCATAATAAGTATACTTGAAAAATACATTTTATATTTCTTACTAACAATTATAACAGTAATGGCAGGTAATATACGACACAAAACCTTCGGGTAGTTTTGTAATGAATGCAACCTTTAAACCTTGGTTGCATGGCAGCTCTTTTCATTTCATGCTTCCGTTTTTAATTAAACCGAAGGGATACAGCAAAATTCAAGTTGATCGATTTGTTTATATTTACAATCAGGAACAATAAATAGAATCACCCAAAAGCTGAATCACAAGTTACAGTGATCTCATATCACAATGTTTTTTAAGACCCAAACTTCTTGAACAACAATATATCATTGGAAGATGTACATGGATCAGGACAATGTGAGTGTTACGATTAGATAAAAATCTTCAACCATAAACTAATTGAACCATAAGCTACATCCCAACTTGGTGTAATGTTATCTTAATAAATGAGAAATGAAGTCAAATTGTAGATTATCACCACCAACTGCATTAGACCAAAGGGAATTTATCATTTCGGCTCGAGACTCTTTGGCCTCTTGGTGTTATCCACCGGGCAAGGGCCGAGATAGCACAATAAGGTACATGTAACTTATGTGGCGAACGTGAAACTATAATAACATTATATCTACCGTCATGACCTAATTAGTATGCTCTGTCAGAATGCCTCAGGGATTTATTAGACACAGAAACTGTCTGTGCAATATCTTATTACATATAATAGGCTAACGGTTCGGTCGACGTATAAACATGTTAAATACAAAATATGTTACAGAATTAAAACATATACTGGGCTGTGTCCTTCGCGGTCATAAGGCAGGTATCAGCTTGAGCTAGTCTCAATGCTATTCGAACGATTATTTCCCGCCAAACATATGATTAGACACAAGCACAGTGACAGTGTCTAAAGTTGTAATATGATATATGGCCTGGTTAGTACAATATTTGGCTATTGCTGCGACTACAACTCAGTTCCTGAAGCTTGCACATCGATCCATGACAGTGTGCAATGAAACAGTGGTCAACACACATATATAGGCCTGTGTATATGTAGATTTCAACTAATAGTCAGCTGTCAAACATATTTTCTCAATTATTTAACATTCCTTTTATAGACAATAAAAAAAAACATCAACGTAACGCAGCAAGTGGCCTGGCATGATCGCAATTCTTTTTTACGACGCAGGGGCAGATCAATATACCATCAATATACAGAACTAAGGATTGCAGGTGATATCAATGCTGTCTGTCCCCTAACAGTGGGGATCAGATATCTTCTGACGCCACCTGTTGCGGTCACGTGAAACGTGGTTGATTTGTCATGGATCACGTGAACTGTGCGACGTCACAGAGCTGACGGCAGATCTCCGTGTGACAGTGACGGAGGGAGAAGGGAAGCAAGCGCCAGACAGGACACTCCGCCCTAATCCTGGCACTGTCCTCTGGGTCATTTGTGTACAGCCTCATTCCCCACTCTGACCGCGGGTCGATGTCTCCCACCCCCTCACCAGTCAGTAGGGGGTGGGGGACACCCTCCCCATTCTCTAAGTGAGTTGCCACGTCCCTCATGTACCGACCCACCTCATCCCGTGCCCCCTTGTCACCCCCTCCCTCTCTACTCTCCACCAAGTCCCTCAGGACTAAGTATTTGACGAAGGTGGAGGAGACCTCAAGTTGGGGTGAGGGTGGCACCCCCACAGCCTCCCCCACGGCGGGGAGGAGAAGGGGGGCAGTGCGCCTGTCTAGCAGCATCCGGGTCGCAAGTGTCATGTCCCCACACAAGCCACACTCACCCTGACACCCTCCAGCCCCCCGCGCCGCCCTGTGGGCTATGTGGGTGGCGGACACCACCAGCGCCACCCTGCTCAAGTAAACCCCCTCCCCTTCCCCCTCCCTCTTCTCAGGCACCCTCACCCTCCCGGTCTCTAGCGACTCACTAACACACTCCGATAGCCCCTCCACATCCACCAACCCCCCGATACACCCCCGGGACCCGCCACCCCCACCCCCCAGGGCCGTCAGGGTGTCCCTGGCCTCCCTCACCTCACTCTCATCCAGGGGAACCCATTGGAGGTAGCGGCGGGCGAGTAGCTGGAGGCCCCGAATGAGGGTGACGGGGGGTGACCTGGGGCCGAGGGCGACCAACGCGTCTCTCTCTACGACACACGTCGTCGGTAACCACCTACCCAGCCTCCCCGGCACCAGGTGGACGGGGTGCGAGGACCGCTCCAGCCCCGCCACCCCCTCCAGACGGCATATCGCCTCCTGGGTGTCACCCTTCAGGGCGTCCCGGGGGACAGGGAAGGCCGGGGCTAACCTAGAGGTCAGTCGGGTTTCACCCCGCCACACCAGAGGCAGGGTGGCAGTTGTCTTACCGACTTTTACCCCGGTGTACCGAGGGGAAAGTGGGCCGCCGTGGGTCAGACCTTCGCGGAGCGTGACGGTGGGCAGCACGGCATCCAGTCCGTCCACCCAGCGCTGGCCGAAGGCCTCAGGGTCCACCTCACACTCCTCTACCCCCTCCACGACACGGGGCGCATTTCTCAGGACATCCCTCCTCCCTTCCTCCCTGCAGGCCGCCAGGGCAGCACCGCTCACCCACACACTCCACTTCATCTCCCCCCACTGTCCCTCCTCCTTCACCAGCCTTACACCCTCCCACGTCACACTAATTAAAATATTGAATCCTACTGGTTTCGGTCTGATATCTGTCCCGTCACTGTAGCTATCCACCGACGTAAGGCGCATTGCGGCAAACAGGGGGTCCCTTCTTTCCACCTCCTCAACTATGTCACAGAAAAAAGCCCAGAGTGAGTGTCTCATGGATATCATGTCCGGGTGATCCCGATCATAGGTACCCCCTTCTAGCATGGCCGCCTCTTCCGTCAGCGTGCCGGGGGGTCGTCCCTCCACCCGTGACCGGGCGCTGAGGACCTTGGCGGTCTGAGGGGGGTACTCCCCAGGCAGCTCCACTCGCCAGGTGATGGTCGGGGTGTTCCTTGTGGTTGTTGGGGCGGTCTGAGGGGTCCTTGTGGTTGCTGGGAGGATGCCTGCGGCTGATGTTGACCTTAAAGGGAAAAAGAAACTGTATTTAGACATTTGTCCATGAGAAAAATAACAGCAATATTTATTATTTTGTTTCCCAAAATGTGTTTCCCAAAATTTGTTTCCGAAACTTTGTTTCCGTCGAAACACGCTGGTGTGTACCGGGATGTTACCGAAACTTTGTGCTCGAAGTTCTAGCATGTTTGAATTTTGGGGAACAAAGTTTCCACATCATTAGTAATACAGCCAATAAGTACTCGACTCACTGTCACGTGGTATCGAGTAGGATCATGTGGCAACACCAAATTAATACGCAGACTAACACCATCCTGCCCCCGCTCTACCCGTCCCTATCCCATCCCTACCTATCCCTGTCCCCACCCAACATATCCCTTTCCCCGCTCTACCCATCCCAATCCCAATGAATCATCCCGTTGTGTGCTAGACTGGGAACCCGCCTGGAGCTGCTCGCAGCATACTAGGCCGGTAATGAGTAATTTTTAAACCCCCGGGATTGGCCATTAATAGTGCCAATGCTATGCCGCCTACGGCAAGTCAACGTGGACTTTCATGTAATATTAAACATACATTCAAGGAATTAAGCGTAAAATTGTTGCATGCATCTTAAAATAAGTTCGACATATGTCCCATTATGTACATGTCAACTTATTTATACATATGTCCAATTATTCAAACATACATGTAACTAATTATGCATACATGGTATGTATATACAATTATAATTATGTATTATAATTATAATTATGTACTATAATTATTCAATTATTTATACATATTACAACGTGAAATAAATTGGATACATAAATTGGATAATCGAAGATTGTACGTCATAATGAATCATGACCGGAAGTTCACTGATGAAGGAATGAATCATGACGCCGATATCATCTTCTCAGTCAGGCTGGGAATCTCCTTTTATGTGTGCGCGTGACTGCGACCGCGATGTGTATCTTGTATCCAGGTCTGTACGTTACTTGCAAAGTGTAGCGCTGTAGTGCAGCGCGTGGTCTGGTCGACCCCATCACATGCTGATTCGCGGGGTCTCTAATCTTTTTTTTAGAATAAAGTTGGATACTTGCTCTCTAATTGCCTATGGCCCACATAGTCAAACATGGGTACCGATTTTTCTCTGGCATAAGGTTGAAAATTTGAGTTTTTCCATAGCTTATCATGGGGATGGTTTGCATTGAAGATGATATCGGCGTCATGATTCATTCCTTCATCAGTGAACTTCCGGTCATGATTCATTATGACGTACAATCTTCGATTATCCAATTTATGTATCCAATTTATTTCACGTTGTAATATGTATAAATAATTGAATATTTATAGTACATAATTATAATTATAATACATAATTATAATTGTATATACATACCATGTATACATAATTAGTTACATGTATGTTTGAATAATTTGACATATGTATAAATAAGTTGACATGTACATAATGGGACATATGTCCAACTTATTTTAAGATGCATGCAACAATTTTACGCTTAATTCCTTGAATGTATGTTTAATATTATATGAAAGTCCACTTTGACCTGCCGTAGGCGGCATAGCATTTGCACTATTAATGGCCAATCCAGGGGGATTAAAAATTACTCATTACCGGTCTAGTATGCTGCGAGCAGCTCCAGGCCGGTTCCCAGTCTAGCACACAAGGGGATGATTCATTGGGATAGGGATGGGTAGAGCGGGGACAAGAATATGTTGGGTGGGGACAGGGATAGGTAGGGATGGGATAGGGACGGGTAGAGCGATGACAGAGATAGGTAGAGTGAGGATAGGGCTAGGTAGGGTGGAGGTATGGATGGGTAGGGCGGGGACAGTAATAGTAGGGCGGGGACAGTGATAGGTATGGCGGGGACAGGGATAGTAGGGCGGGGACAGTGATAGTAGGGCGGGGACAGTGATAGTAGGGCGGGGACAGTGATAGGTAGGGCGGGGACAGTGATAGGAAGGGCGCTGACAGTGATAGTAGGGCGGGTACAGTGATAGTAGGGCGGGGACAGGGATAGTAGTGCTGGGACAGTGATAGGTAGGGCGGGGACAGGGATAGGTAGGGCGGGGACAGGGATAGTAGGGCGGGGACAGGGATAGTAGGGCGGGGACAGTGATAGTAAGGCGGGGACAGTAATAGTGGGGCGCTGACAGTGATAGTAGGGCGGGGACAGTGATAGGTAGGGCGGGGACAGGGATAGTAGGGCGGGGACAGGGATAGTAGGGCGGGGACAGGGATAGTAGGGCGGGGACAGTGATAGTAGGGCGGGGACAGGGATAGGTAGGGCGGGGACAGGGATAGGTAGGGCGGGGACAGGGATAGTAGGGCGGGGACAGGGATAGTAGGGCGGGGACAGTGATAGTAAGGCGGGGACAGTAATAGTAGGGCGGGGACAGTGATAGTAGGGTGTGGACAGTGATAAGTAGGGCGGGGACAGTGATAGGTAGGGCGGGGACAGTGATGGGTAATGCGGGGACAGTGATAGGTAGGGCGGGGACAGTGATAGGTAGGGCGGGGACAGGGATAGGTAGGGCGCGGACAGTGATCGGTAGGACGGGGGCAGGGATTGGTAGGGCGGGGACAGGGAAAGGTTGGGCGGGGACAGTGCTAGTAGGGCGGGGACAGTGCTAGTAGGGCACGGACAGTGATAGTGGGGCGGGGACAGGGATAGATAGGGCGGGGACAGTGATAATAGGGCGGGGACAGTGATTGGTAGGGCGGAGACAGGGATAGGTAGGGCGCGGACAGTGATTGGTAGGGCGGGGACAGGGATAGGTAGGGCGGGGTCAGTGATAGATAGGGCGGGGACAGTAATAGGTAGGGCGGAGACAGGGATAGGTAGGGCGCGGACAGTGATTGGTAGGGCGGGGACAGTGATAGTAGGGTGGAGACAGGGATAGGTAGGGCGGGGATAGGGATAGTAGAACGCGGACAGGGATAGATAGGGCGGGGACAGGGATAGATTGGGTGGGGACAGTGCTAGTAGGGCGGGGACAGGGATAGGTAGGGGGGGGACAGTGATAGGTAGGGCGGAGACAGGGATAGGTAGGGCGCGGACAGTGATTGGTAGGACGGGGGCAGGGATTGGTAGGGCAGGGACAGGGAAAGGTAGGGCGAGGACAGTGCTAGTAGGGCGGGGACAGTGCTAGTAGGGCGCGGACAGTGATAGTGGGGCGGGGACAGGGATAGGTAGGGCGGGGACAGTGATAGTACGGCTGGGACAGTGATAGGTAGGGCGGGGACAGGGATAGGTAGAACGGGGACAGTGATAGTAGGGCGGGGACAGGGATAGTAGGGCGAGGACAGAGATAGTAGGGCTGGGACAGTGATGGTAGGGCGGGGACAGTGATAGTAAGGCGGGGACAGAGATAGGTAAGGCGGGGACAGTGATAGTAGGGCGGGGACCGTGATAGGTAGGGCGGGGACAGTGATAGTGGGGCGGGGACAGGGATAGGTAGGGCGCGGACAGTGATAGTAGGGCGGGGACAGTGATAGTAAGGCGGGGGCAGTGATAGTAGGGCGGGGACAGTGATTGGTAGAGCGGAGACAGGGATAGGTAGGTCGCGGACAGTGATTGGTAGGGCGGGGACAGGGATAGGTAGGGCGGGGTCAGTGATAGATAGGGCGGGGACAGTAATAGGTAAGGCGGAGACAGGGATAGGTAGGGCGGGGACAGTGATAGTACGGCTGGGACAGTGATAGGTAGGGCGGGGACAGGGATAGGTAGGACGGGGACAGTGATAGTAGGGCGGGGACAGGGATAGTAGGGCGAGGACAGAGATAGTAGGGCTGGGACAGTGATGGTAGGGCGGGGACAGTGATAGTAGGGCGGGGACAGAGATAGGTAAGGCGGGGACAGTGATAGTAGGGCGGGGACCGTGATAGGTAGGGCGGGGACAGTGATAGATAGGGTGGGGACAGTGATAGTAGGGCGGGGACAGGGATATGTAGGGCGGGGACAGTGATAGTAGGGCGGGGACAGTGATAGATAGGGTGGGGACAGTGATAGGAGGGCGGGGACAGGGATATGTAGGGCGGGGACAGTGATAAATAGGGCGGTGACAGGGATAGGTAGGGCGGGGACAGGGATAGGTAGGGCGGGGACAGGCATAGGTAGCGCGGGGATAGGAATAGGTAGGGCGGGGACAGTGATAGGTAGGGCGGGGACAGTGATAGGTTGGGCGGGGACAGGGATAGGTAGGGCGGGGACAGGGATAGGTAGGGCGGGGACAGTGATAGGTTGGGCGGGGACAGGGATAGGTAGGGCGGGGACAGGGATAGGTAGGGCGGGGACAGTGATAGGTAGGGCGGGGACAGGGATAGGTAGGGCGGGGACAGTGATAGATAAGGCGGGGACAGTGATAGATAAGGCGGGGACAGTGATATTTAAAGGCGGGGACAGTGATAGATAAGGCGGGGACAGTGATAGTAGGGCGGGGACAGTCATAGTAGGGCTGGGTCAGGGATAGATAGGGCGGGGACAGTGATAGATAAGGCGGGGACAGTGATAGTAGGGCGGGGACAGTGATAGATAAGGCGGGGACAGTGATAGATAAGGCGGGGACAGTGATAGATAAGGCGGGGACAGTGATAGATAAGGCGGGGACAGTGATAGTAGGGCGGGGACAGTCACAGTAGGGCGGGGTCAGGGATATGTAGGGCGGAGACAGGGATAGGTAGGGCGGGGATAGGGATAGGTAGGACGGGGACAGTGATAGTAGGGCGGGGACAGGGATAGTAGGGCGAGGACAGAGATAGTAGGTTTGGGACAGTGATGGTAGGGCGGGGACAGTGATAGTAGGGCGGGGACAGAGATAGGTAAGGCGGGGACAGTGATAGTAGGGCGGGGACCGTGATAGGTAGGGCGGGGACAGTGATAGATAGGGTGGGGACAGTGATAGTAGGGCGGGGACAGGGATATGTAGGGCGGGGACAGTGATAGTAGGGCGGGGACAGTGATAGATAGGGTGGGGACAGTGATAGTAGGGCGGGGACAGGGATATGTAGGGCGGGGACAGTGATAAATAGGGCGGTGACAGGGATAGGTAGGGCGGGGACAGGGATAGGTAGGGCGGGGACAGGCATAGGTAGCGCGGGGATAGGAATAGGTAGGGCGGGGACAGTGATAGGTAGGGCGGGGACAGTGATAGGTTGGGCGGGGACAGGGATAGGTAGGGCGGGGACAGGGATAGGTAGGGCGGGGACAGTGATAGGTTGGGCGGGGACAGGGATAGGTAGGGCGGGGACAGGGATAGGTAGGGCGGGGACAGTGATGGGTAGGGCGGGGACAGGGATAGGTAGGGCGGGGACAGTGATAGATAAGGCGGGGACAGTGATAGATAAGGCGGGGACAGTGATATTTAAAGGCGGGGACAGTGATAGATAAGGCGGGGACAGTGATAGTAGGGCGGGGACAGTCATAGTAGGGCTGGGTCAGGGATAGATAGGGCGGGGACAGTGATAGATAAGGCGGGGACAGTGATAGTAGGGCGGGGACAGTGATAGATAAGGCGGGGACAGTGATAGATAAGGCGGGGACAGTGATAGATAAGGCGGGGACAGTGATAGATAAGGCGGGGACAGTGATAGTAGGGCGGGGACAGTCACAGTAGGGCGGGGTCAGGGATATGTAGGGCGGGGACAGTGATAGTAGGGCGGGGACAGTGATAGATAGGGTGGGGACAGTGATAGTAGGGCGGGGACAGGGATATGTAGGGCGGGGACAGTGATAAATAGGGCGGTGACAGGGATAGGTAGGGCGGGGACAGGGATAGGTAGGGCGGGGACAGGGATAGGTAGCGCGGGGATAGGAATAGGTAGGGCGGGGACAGTGATAGGTAGGGCGGGGACAGTGATAGGTTGGGCGGGGACAGGGATAGGTAGGGCGGGGACAGGGATAGGTAGGGCGGGGACAGTGATAGGTTGAGCGGGGACAGGGATAGGTAGGGCGGGGACAGGGATAGGTAGGGCGGGGACAGTGATAGGTAGGGCGGGGACAGGGATAGGTAGGGCGGGGACAGTAATAGGTAGGGCGAAGACAGTGATAGTAGGGCGGGGACAGTGATAGATAAGGCGGGGACAGTGATAGATAAGGCGGGGACAGTGATAGATAAGGCGGGGACAGTGATAGATAAGGCGGGGACAGTGATATTTAAAGGCGGGGACAGTGATAGATAAGGCGGGGACAGTGATAGTAGGGCGGGGACAGTCATAGTAGGGCGGGGTCAGGGATAGATAGGGCGGGGACAGTGATAGATAAGGCGGGGACAGTGATAGTAGGGTGGGGACAGTGATAGATAAGGCGGGGACAGTGATAGATAAGGCGGGGACAGTGATAGATAAGGCGGGGACAGTGATAGTAGGGCGGGGACAGTCACAGTAGGGCGGGGTCAGGGATAGATAGGGCGGGGACAGTGATAGATAAGGCGGGGACAGTGATAGTAGGGCGGGGACAGTGATAGATAAAGCGGGGACAGTGATAGATAAGGCGGGGACAGTGATAGATAAGGCGCAGACAGTGATAGTAGGGCGGGGACAGGGATAGATAGGGCGGGGAGAGTGATAGATAAGGCGGGGACAGTGATAGTAGGGCGGGGACAGTGATAGATAAGGCGGGGACAGTGATAGTAGGGCGGGGACAGGGATAGATAGGGCGCGGACAGTGATAGATACGGCGGGGACAGTGATAGATAAGGCGGGGACAGTGATAGATAAGGCGGGGACAGTGATAGATAAGGCGGGGACAGTGATAGTAGGGCGGAGACAGGGATAGATAGGGCGGGGACAGTGATAGATAAGGCGGGGACAGTGATAGTAGGGAGGGGAGAGTGATAGATAAGGCGGGGACAGTGATAGTAGGGCGGGGACAGGGATAGGTAAGGCGGGGACAGTGATAGATAAGTCGCGGACAGTGATAGTAGGGCGGGGACAGGGATAGATAGGGCGAGGACAGTGATAGATAAGGCGGGGACAGTGATAGATAAGGCGGGGACAGTGATAGTAGGGCGGGGACAGTCATAGTAGGACGGGGTCAGGGATAGATAAGGCGGGGACAGTGATAGTAGCGCTGACAGTGATAGTAGGGCGGGGACAATGATAGTAGGGCGGGGACAGGGAACGTAGGGCGGGGACAGGGATATGTAGGACGGGGACAGTGATAGATAGGACGGGAACAGGGATAGGTACGGCTGGGACAGTGATAGGTAGGGCGGGGACAGGGATAGGTAGGACGGGGACAGTGATAGTAGGGCGTGGACAGGGATAGTAGGGCTGGGTCAGTGATAGTAGGGCGCTGACAGTGATAGTAGGGGGGGACAGTGATAGTAGGGCGGGGACAGGGATAGTAGGGCGGGGACAGGGATAGTAGGGCGGAGACAGTAATAGTAGGGCGGGGACAGTGATAGTAGGGCGGGGACAGTGATGGGTAATGCGGGGACAGTGATAGGTAGGGCGGGGACAGTGATAGGTAGGGCGGAGACAGGGATAGGTAGGGCGCGGACAGTGATTGGTAGGACGGGGGCAGGGGTTGGTAGGGCGGGGACAGGGAAAGGTAGGGCGGGGGCAGTGCTAGTAGGGCGGGGACAGTGCTAGTAGGGCGCGGACAGTGATAGTGGGGCGGGGACAGGGATAGGTAGGGCGCGGACAGTGATAGTGGGGCGGGTACAGTGATAGTAGGGCGGGGGCAGTGATAGTAGGGCGGGGACAGTGATAGTAGGGCGGGGACAGAGATAGTAGGGCTGGGACAGTGATGGTAGGGCGCGGACAATGATAGTGGGGCGGGGACAGTGATAGTAGGGCGGGGACAGTGATAGATAGGGCGGGGACAGTGATAGATAGGGCGGGGACAGTGATAGGTAGGGCGGAGACAGGGATAGGTAGGGGGCGGACAGTGATTGGTAGGGCGGGGACAGGGATAGTTAGAGCGGGGACAGTGATAGATAGGGCGGAGACAGGGATAGGTAGGGCGCGGACAGTGATTGGTAGGGCGGGGACAGGGATAGGTGGGGCGGGGACAGTGATAGTAGGGCGGAGACAGGGATAGGTAGGGCGGGGATAGGGATAGTAGAACGCGGACAGGGATAGATAGGGCGGGGACAGGAATAGATAGGGTGGGGACAGTGCTAGTAGGGCGGGGAGAGGGATAGGTAGGGCGGGGACAGTGATAGGTAGGGCGGAGACAGGGATAGGTAGGGCGCGGACAGTGATTGGTAGGACGGGGGCAGGGATTGGTAGGGCGGGGACAGGGAAAGGTAGGGCGAGGACAGTGCTAGTAGGGCGGGGACAGTGCTAGTAGGGCGCGGACAGTGATATTGAGGCGGGGACAGGGATAGGTAGGGCGGGGACAGTGATAGTACGGCTGGGACAGTGATAGGTAGGGCGGGGACAGGGATAGGTAGGACGGGGACAGTGATAGTAGGGCGCTGACAGTGATAGTAGGGCGGAGACAGTGATAGTAGGGCGGGGACAGGGATAGTAGGGCGGGGACAGTGATAGTAGGGCGGGGACAGGGATAGTAGGGCGGCAACAGTGATAGTAGGGCGGAGACAGTAATAGTAGGGCGGGGACAGTGATAGTAGGGCGGGGACAGGGATAGGTAGGGCTAGTACAGTGATAGGTTGGGCGGGTACAGGGATAGTAGGACGGGGACAGTGATAGTAGGGCGCTGACAGTGATAGTAGGGCGGGAACAGTGATAGGTAGGGCGGGGACAGTGATAATAGGGCGGGGACAGTGATAGTAGGGCGGGGACAGTGATAGATAGGGCGGGGACAGGGATAGTAAAGCTGGGAGAGTGATAGTAGGGCGCTGACAGCGATACTAGGGCGGGGACAGTGATAGTAGGGCGGGGACAGGGAACGTAGGGCGGGGACAGGGATATGTAGGACGGGGACAGTGATAGATAGGGCGGGGACAGGGATAGGTAGGGCTGGGACAGTGATAGGTAGGGCGGGGACAGTGATAGTAGGGCGGGGACAGGGATAGTAGGGCGGAGACAGTGATAGTAGGGCGGGGACAGGGATAGTAGTCCTGGGACAGGGATAGCAGGGCTGGGACAGTGATAGTAGGGCGGGGACAGTGATAGTAGGGCGAGGACAGTGATAGGTAGGGCGGGGACAGTGATAGTAGGGCGGGGACAGGGATAGTAAGCCTGGGACAGTGATAGTAGGGCGCTGACATTGATAGTAGGGCGGGGACAGTGATAGTAGGGCGGGGACAGTGATAGTAGGGCGCGGACAGTGATAGTAGGGCGGGGACAGGGATAGTAGGGCGGGGACAGGGATAGTAGGGCGGGGACAGGGATAGGTAGGGCGGGGACAGTGATAGTAGGGCGGGGACAGTGATAGTAGGGCGGGGACAGGGATAGGTAGGGCGGGTACAGTGTTAGTAGGGCGGAGACAGGGATAATAGGGCGGGGACAGTGATAGGTAGGGCGGGGACAGTGATAGCAGGGCGGGGACAGTGATAGTAGGGCGGGGACAGTGATAGTAGGGCGGGGACAGGGATAATAGGGCGCTGACAGTGATAGGTAGGGCGGGGACAGTGATAGCAGGGCTGGGACAGTGATAGTAGGGCGGGGACAGTGATAGTAGGACGGGGACAGTGATAGGTAGGGCGGGGACAGTGATAGTAGGGCGGGGACAGGGATAGTAGGCCTGGGACAGTGATAGTAGGGCGCTGACATTGATAGTAGGGCGGGGACAGTGATAGTAGGGCGGGGACAGTGATAGTAGGGCGGGGACAGGGATAATAGGGCGGGGACAGTGATAGGTAGGGCGGGGACAGTGATAGCAGGGCAGGGACAGTGATAGTAGGGCGGGGACAGTGATAGTAGGGCGGGGACAGGGATAATAGGGCGCTGACAGTGATAGGTAGGGCGGGGACAGTGATAGCAGGGCGGGGACAGTGATAGTAGGGCAGGGACAGGGATAGTAGGCCTGGGACAGTGATAGTAAGGCGCTGACAGTGATAGTAGGGCGGGGACAGTGATAGTAGGGCGCTGACAGTGATAGTAGGGCGGGGACAGTGATATAGTAGGGCGGGGACAGGGATAGTAGGGCGGGGACAGGGATAGTAGGGCGCTGACAGTGATAGTAGGGCGGGGACAGTGATAGTAGGGCGGGGACAGGGATAGTAGGGCTGGGACAGTGATAGTAGTCCTGGGGCAGGGATAGCAGGGCTGGGACAGTGATAGTAGGGCTGGGACAGGGATAGTAGGGCGGGGACAGGGATAGTAGGGCGCTGACAGTGATAGTAGGGCGGGGACAGTGATAGTAGGGCTGGGACAGGGATAGTAAGGCGGGGACAGTGATAGTAGGGCGGGGATAGTGATAGATAGGGTAGGGACAGGGATAGTAAGGCGGGGACAGTGATAGTAGGGCGCTGACGGTGATAGTAGGGCGGGGACAATGATAGCTGGGCGGGGACAGAGATAGTAGGGCTGGGACAGTGATGGTAGGGCGCGGACAATGATAGTGGGGCGGGGACAGTGATAGTAGGGCGGGGACAGTGATAGATAGGGCGGGGACAGTGATAGATAGGGCGGGGACAGTGATAGGTAGGGCGGAGACAGGGATAGGTAGGGGGCGGACAGTGATTGGTAGGGCGGGGACAGGGATAGGTAGAGCGGGGACAGTGATAGATAGGGCGGAGACAGGGATAGGTAGGGCGCGGACAGTGATTGGTAGGGCGGGGACAGGGATAGGTGGGGCGGGGACAGTGATAGTAGGGCGGAGACAGGGATAGGTAGGGCGGGGATAGGGATAGAACGCGGACAGGGATAGATAGGGCGGGGACAGGGATAGATAGGGTGGGGACAGTGCTACTAGGGCGGGGAGAGGGATAGGTAGGGCGGGGAGAGTGATAGGTAGGGCGGAGACAGGGATAGGTAGGGCGCGGACAGTGATTGGTAGGACGGGGGCAGGGATTGGTAGGGCGGGGACAGGGAAAGGTAGGGCGAGGACAGTGCTAGTAGGGCGGGGACAGTGCTAGTAGGGCGCGGACAGTGATATTGAGGCGGGGACAGGGATAGGTAGGGCGGGGACAGTGATAGTACGGCTGGGACAGTGATAGGTAGGGCGGGGACAGGGATAGGTAGGACGGGGACAGTGATAATAGGGCGGGGACAGGGATAGTAGGGCTGGGACAGTGATAGTAGGGCGCTGACAGTGATAGTAGGGCGGAGACAGTGATAGTAGGGCGGGGACAGGGATAGTAGGGCGGGGACAGTGATAGTAGGGCGGGGACAGGGATAGTAGGGCGGCAACAGTGATAGTAGGGCGGAGACAGTAATAGTAGGGCGGGGACAGTGATAGTAGGGCGGGGACAGGGATAGGTAGGGCTAGGACAGTGATAGGTTGGGCGGGTACAGGGATAGTAGGACGGGGACAGTGATAGTAGGGCGCTGACAGTGATAGTTGGGCGGGGACAGTGATAGTAGGGCGGGGACAGTGATAGTAGGGCGCTGACAGTGATAGTTGGGCGGGGACAGTGATAGATAGGGCGGGGACAGGGATAGTAAAGCTGGGAGAGTGATAGTAGGGCGCTGACAGCGATACTAGGGCGGGGACAGTGATAGTAGGGCGGGGACAGTGATAGTTGGGCGGGGACAGTGATAGTTGGGCGGGGACAGTGATAGTAGGGCGGGGACAGTGATAGTAGGGCGGGGACAGGGATAGGTAGGACGGGGACAGTGATAGTAGGGCGCTGACAGTGATAGTAGGGCGGAGACAGTGATAGTAGGGCGGGGACAGGGATAGTAGGGCGGAGACAGTAATAGTAGGGCGGGGACAGTGATAGTAGGGCGGGGACAGGGATAGGTAGGGCTAGTACAGTGATAGGTTGGGCGGGTACAGGGATAGTAGGACGGGGACAGTGATAGTAGGGCGCTGACAGTGATAGTAGGGCGGGAACAGTGATAGGTAGGGCGGGGACAGTGATAATAGGGCGGGGACAGTGATAGTAGGGCGGGGACAGTGATAGATAGGGCGGGGACAGGGATAGTAAAGCTGGGAGAGTGATAGTAGGGCGCTGACAGCGATACTAGGGCGGGGACAGTGATAGTAGGGCGGGGACAGGGAACGTAGGGCGGGGACAGGGATATGTAGGACGGGGACAGTGATAGATAGGGCGGGGACAGGGATAGGTAGGGCTGGGACAGTGATAGGTAGGGCGGGGACAGTGATAGTAGGGCGGGGACAGGGATAGTAGGGCGGAGACAGTGATAGTAGGGCGGGGACAGGGATAGTAGTCCTGGGACAGGGATAGCAGGGCTGGGACAGTGATAGTAGGGCGGGGACAGTGATAGTAGGGCGAGGACAGTGATAGGTAGGGCGGGGACAGTGATAGTAGGGCGGGGACAGGGATAGTAAGCCTGGGACAGTGATAGTAGGGCGCTGACATTGATAGTAGGGCGGGGACAGTGATAGTAGGGCGGGGACAGTGATAGTAGGGCGCGGACAGTGATAGTAGGGCGGGGACAGGGATAGTAGGGCGGGGACAGGGATAGTAGGGCGGGGACAGGGATAGGTAGGGCGGGGACAGTGATAGTAGGGCGGGGACAGTGATAGTAGGGCGGGGACAGGGATAGGTAGGGCGGGTACAGTGTTAGTAGGGCGGAGACAGGGATAATAGGGCGGGGACAGTGATAGGTAGGGCGGGGACAGTGATAGCAGGGCGGGGACAGTGATAGTAGGGCGGGGACAGTGATAGTAGGGCGGGGACAGGGATAATAGGGCGCTGACAGTGATAGGTAGGGCGGGGACAGTGATAGCAGGGCTGGGACAGTGATAGTAGGGCGGGGACAGTGATAGTAGGACGGGGACAGTGATAGGTAGGGCGGGGACAGTGATAGTAGGGCGGGGACAGGGATAGTAGGCCTGGGACAGTGATAGTAGGGCGCTGACATTGATAGTAGGGCGGGGACAGTGATAGTAGGGCGGGGACAGTGATAGTAGGGCGGGGACAGGGATAATAGGGCGGGGACAGTGATAGGTAGGGCGGGGACAGTGATAGCAGGGCAGGGACAGTGATAGTAGGGCGGGGACAGTGATAGTAGGGCGGGGACAGGGATAATAGGGCGCTGACAGTGATAGGTAGGGCGGGGACAGTGATAGCAGGGCGGGGACAGTGATAGTAGGGCAGGGACAGGGATAGTAGGCCTGGGACAGTGATAGTAAGGCGCTGACAGTGATAGTAGGGCGGGGACAGTGATAGTAGGGCGCTGACAGTGATAGTAGGGCGGGGACAGTGATATAGTAGGGCGGGGACAGGGATAGTAGGGCGGGGACAGGGATAGTAGGGCGCTGACAGTGATAGTAGGGCGGGGACAGTGATAGTAGGGCGGGGACAGGGATAGTAGGGCTGGGACAGTGATAGTAGTCCTGGGGCAGGGATAGCAGGGCTGGGACAGTGATAGTAGGGCTGGGACAGGGATAGTAGGGCGGGGACAGGGATAGTAGGGCGCTGACAGTGATAGTAGGGCGGGGACAGTGATAGTAGGGCTGGGACAGGGATAGTAAGGCGGGGACAGTGATAGTAGGGCGGGGATAGTGATAGATAGGGTAGGGACAGGGATAGTAAGGCGGGGACAGTGATAGTAGGGCGCTGACGGTGATAGTAGGGCGGGGACAATGATAGCTGGGCGGGGACAGAGATAGTAGGGCTGGGACAGTGATGGTAGGGCGCGGACAATGATAGTGGGGCGGGGACAGTGATAGTAGGGCGGGGACAGTGATAGATAGGGCGGGGACAGTGATAGATAGGGCGGGGACAGTGATAGGTAGGGCGGAGACAGGGATAGGTAGGGGGCGGACAGTGATTGGTAGGGCGGGGACAGGGATAGGTAGAGCGGGGACAGTGATAGATAGGGCGGAGACAGGGATAGGTAGGGCGCGGACAGTGATTGGTAGGGCGGGGACAGGGATAGGTGGGGCGGGGACAGTGATAGTAGGGCGGAGACAGGGATAGGTAGGGCGGGGATAGGGATAGAACGCGGACAGGGATAGATAGGGCGGGGACAGGGATAGATAGGGTGGGGACAGTGCTACTAGGGCGGGGAGAGGGATAGGTAGGGCGGGGAGAGTGATAGGTAGGGCGGAGACAGGGATAGGTAGGGCGCGGACAGTGATTGGTAGGACGGGGGCAGGGATTGGTAGGGCGGGGACAGGGAAAGGTAGGGCGAGGACAGTGCTAGTAGGGCGGGGACAGTGCTAGTAGGGCGCGGACAGTGATATTGAGGCGGGGACAGGGATAGGTAGGGCGGGGACAGTGATAGTACGGCTGGGACAGTGATAGGTAGGGCGGGGACAGGGATAGGTAGGACGGGGACAGTGATAATAGGGCGGGGACAGGGATAGTAGGGCTGGGACAGTGATAGTAGGGCGCTGACAGTGATAGTAGGGCGGAGACAGTGATAGTAGGGCGGGGACAGGGATAGTAGGGCGGGGACAGTGATAGTAGGGCGGGGACAGGGATAGTAGGGCGGCAACAGTGATAGTAGGGCGGAGACAGTAATAGTAGGGCGGGGACAGTGATAGTAGGGCGGGGACAGGGATAGGTAGGGCTAGGACAGTGATAGGTTGGGCGGGTACAGGGATAGTAGGACGGGGACAGTGATAGTAGGGCGCTGACAGTGATAGTTGGGCGGGGACAGTGATAGTAGGGCGGGGACAGTGATAGTAGGGCGCTGACAGTGATAGTTGGGCGGGGACAGTGATAGATAGGGCGGGGACAGGGATAGTAAAGCTGGGAGAGTGATAGTAGGGCGCTGACAGCGATACTAGGGCGGGGACAGTGATAGTAGGGCGGGGACAGTGATAGTTGGGCGGGGACAGTGATAGTTGGGCGGGGACAGTGATAGTAGGGCGGGGACAGTGATAGTAGGGCGCTGACAGTGATAGTTGGGCGGGGACAGTGATAGATAGGGCGGGGACAGGGATAGTAAAGCTGGGAGAGTGATAGTAGGGCGCTGACAGCGATACTAGGGCGGGGACAGTGATAGTAGGGCGGGGACAGGGAACGTAGGGCGGGGACAGGGATATGTAGGACGGGGACAGTGATAGATAGGGCGGGGACAGGGATAGGTAGGGCTGGGACAGTGATAGGTAGGGCGGGGACAGTGATAGTAGGGCGAGGACAGGGATAGTAGGGCGGAGACAGTGATAGTAGGGCGGGGACAGGGATAGTAGTCCTGGGACAGGGATAGCAGGGCTGGGACCGTGATAGTAGGGCGGGGACAGTGATAGTAGGGCGGGGACAGTGATAGTAGGGCGGGGACAGTGATAGTAGGGCGGGGACAGGGATAGTAGGGCGGGGACAGGGATAGTAGGGCGGGGACAGGGATAGGTAGGGCGGGGACAGTGATAGTAGGGCGGGGACAGTGATAGTAGGGCGGGGACAGGGATAGGTAGGGCGGGGACAGTGATAGTAGGGCGGAGACAGGGATAATAGGGCGGGGACAGTGATAGGTAGGGCGGGGACAGTGATAGCAGGGCGGGGATAGTGATAGTAGGGCGGGGACAGTGATAGTAGGGCGGGGACAGGGATAATAGGGCGCTGACAGTGATAGGTAGGGCGGGGACAGTGATAGCAGGGCTGGGACAGTGATAGTAGGGCGGGGACAGTGATAGTAGGGCGGGGACAGTGATAGGTAGGGCGGGGACAGTGATAGTAGGGCGGGGACAGGGATAGTAGGCCTGGGACAGTGATAGTAGGGCGCTGACATTGATAGCAGGGCGGGGACAGTGATAGTAGGGCGGGGACAGTGATAGTAGGGCGGGGACAGTGATAGTAGGGCGGGGACAGGGATAGTAGGGCGGGGACAGGGATAGTAGGGCGGGGACAGGGATAGGTAGAGCGGGGACAGTGATAGTAGGGCGGGGACAGTGATAGTAGGGCGGGGACAGGGATAGGTAGGGCGGGGACAGTGATAGTAGGCGGGGACAGGGATAATAGGGCGGGGACAGTGATAGGTAGGGCGGGGACAGTGATAGCAGGGCGGGGACAGTGATAGTAGGGCGGGGACAGTGATAGTAGGCCTGGGACAGTGATAGTAGGGCGCTGACAGTGATAGTAGGGCGGGGACAGTGATAGTAGGGCGGGGACAGTGATAGGTAGGGCGGGGACAGTGATAGGTAGGGCGGGGACAGTGATAGTAGGGCGGAGACAGTGATAGTAGGGCGGGGACAGTGATAGTAGGGCGGAGACAGTGATAGTAGGGCGGGGACAGTGATAGCAGGGCGGGGACAATGATAGTAGGGCGGGGACAGGGATAGTAGGCCTGGGACAGTGATAGTAGGGCGCTGACAGTGATAGTAGGGCGGGGACAGTGATAGTAGGGCGCTGACAGTGATAGTAGGGCGGGGACAGTGATATAGTAGGGCGGGGAGAGGGATAGTAGGGCGGGGACAGGGATAGTAGGGCGCTGACAGTGATAGTAGGGCGGGGACAGTGATAGTAGGGCGGAGACAGGGATAGTAGGGCTGGGACAGTGATAGTAGTCCTGGGGGAGGGATAGCAGGGCTGGGACAGTGATAGTAGGGCTGGGACAGGGATAGTAGGGCGGGGACAGGGATAGTAGGGCGCTGACAGTGATAGTAGGGCGGGGACAGTGATAGTAGGGCTGGGACAGGGATAGTAAGGCGGGGACAGTGATAGTAGGGCGGGGATAGTGATAGATAGGGTAGGGACAGGGATAGTAGGGCTGAGACAGTGATAGTAGGGCGCTGACGGTGATAGTAGGGCGGGGACAATGATAGTTGGGCGGGGACAGGGAACGTAGGGCGGGGACAGGGATAATAGGACGGGGACAGTGATAGGTAGGGCGGGGACAGTGATAGCATGGCGGGGACAGTGATAGTAGGGCGGGGACAGTGATAGTAGGGCGGGGACAGTGATAGATAGGGCGGGGACAGGGACAGTAAAGCTGGGAGAGTGATAGTAGGGCGCTGACAGCGATACTAGGGCGGGGACAGTGATAGTAGGGCGGGGACAGGGAACGTAGGGCGGGGACAGGGATATGTAGGACGGGGACAGTGATAGATAGGGCGGGGACAGGGATAGGTAGGGCTGGGACAGTGATAGGTAGGGCGGGGACAGTGATAGTAGGGCGAGGACAGGGATAGTAGGGCGGAGACAGTGATAGTAGGGCGGGGACAGGGATAGTAGTCCTGGGACAGGGATAGCAGGGCTGGGACAGTGATAGTAGGGCGGGGACAGTGATAGTAGGGCGGGGACAGTGATAGGTAGGGCGGGGACAGTGATAGTAGGGCGGGGACAGGGATAGTAGGCCTGAGACAGTGATAGTAGGGCGCTGACATTGATAGTAGGGCGGGGACAGTGATAGTAGGGCGGGGACAGTGATAGTAGGGCGGGGACAGTGATAGTAGGGCGGGGACAGGGATAGGTAGAGCGGGGACAGTGATAGATAGGGCGGAGACAGGGATAGGTAGGGCGCGGACAGTGATTGGTAGGGCGGGGACAGGGATAGGTGGGGCGGGGACAGTGATAGTAGGGCGGAGACAGGGATAGGTAGGGCGGGGATAGGGATAGTAGAACGCGGACAGGGATAGATAGGGCGGGGACAGGGATAGATAGGGTGGGGACAGTGCTAGTAGGGCGGGGAGAGGGATAGGTAGGGCGGGGAGAGTGATAGGTAGGGCGGAGACAGGGATAGGTAGGGCGCGGACAGTGATTGGTAGGACGGGGGCAGGGATTGGTAGGGCGGGGACAGGGAAAGGTAGGGCGAGGACAGTGCTAGTAGGGCGGGGACAGTGCTAGTAGGGCGCGGACAGTGATATTGAGGCGGGGACAGGGATAGGTAGGGCGGGGACAGTGATAGTACGGCTGGGACAGTGATAGGTAGGGCGGGGACAGGGATAGGTAGGACGGGGACAGTGATAATAGGGCGGGGACAGGGATAGTAGGGCTGGGACAGTGATAGTAGGGCGCTGACAGTGATAGTAGGGCGGAGACAGTGATAGTAGGGCGGGGACAGGGATAGTAGGGCGGGGACAGTGATAGTAGGGCGGGGACAGGGATAGTAGGGCGGCAACAGTGATAGTAGGGCGGAGACAGTAATAGTAGGGCGGGGACAGTGATAGTAGGGCGGGGACAGGGATAGGTAGGGCTAGGACAGTGATAGGTTGGGCGGGTACAGGGATAGTAGGACGGGGACAGTGATAGTAGGGCGCTGACAGTGATAGTTGGGCGGGGACAGTGATAGTAGGGCGGGGACAGTGATAGTAGGGCGGGGACAGTGATAGATAGGGCGGGGACAGGGATAGTAAAGCTGAGAGAGTGATAGTAGGGCGCTGACAGCGATACTAGGGCGGGGACAGTGATAGTAGGGCGGGGACAGGGAACGTAGGGCGGGGACAGGGATATGTAGGACGGGGACAGTGATAGATAGGGCGGGGACAGGGATAGGTAGGGCTGGGACAGTGATAGGTAGGGCGGGGACAGTGATAGTAGGGCGAGGACAGGGATAGTAGGGCGGAGACAGTGATAGTAGGGCGGGGACAGGGATAGTAGTCCTGGGACAGGGATAGCAGGGCTGGGACAGTGATAGTAGGGCGGGGACAGTGATAGTAGGGCGGGGACAGTGATAGTAGGGCGGGGACAGTGATAGTAGGGCGGGGACAGGGATAGTAGGGCGGGGACAGGGATAGTAGGGCGGGGACAGGGATAGGTAGGGCGGGGACAGTGATAGTAGGGCGGGGACAGTGATAGTAGGGCGGGGACAGGGATAGGTAGGGCGGGGACAGTGATAGTAGGGCGGAGACAGGGATAATAGGGCGGGGACAGTGATAGGTAGGGCGGGGACAGTGATAGCAGGGCGGGGATAGTGATAGTAGGGCGGGGACAGTGATAGTAGGGCGGGGACAGGGATAATAGGGCGCTGACAGTGATAGGTAGGGCGGGGACAGTGATAGCAGGGCTGGGACAGTGATAGTAGGGCGGGGACAGTGATAGTAGGGCGGGGACAGTGATAGGTAGGGCGGGGACAGTGATAGTAGGGCGGGGACAGGGATAGTAGGCCTGGGACAGTGATAGTAGGGCGCTGACATTGATAGCAGGGCGGGGACAGTGATAGTAGGGCGGGGACAGTGATAGTAGGGCGGGGACAGTGATAGTAGGGCGGGGACAGGGATAGTAGGGCGGGGACAGGGATAGTAGGGCGGGGACAGGGATAGGTAGAGCGGGGACAGTGATAGTAGGGCGGGGACAGTGATAGTAGGGCGGGGACAGGGATAGGTAGGGCGGGGACAGTGATAGTAGGCGGGGACAGGGATAATAGGGCGGGGACAGTGATAGGTAGGGCGGGGACAGTGATAGCAGGGCGGGGACAGTGATAGTAGGGCGGGGACAGTGATAGTAGGCCTGGGACAGTGATAGTAGGGCGCTGACAGTGATAGTAGGGCGGGGACAGTGATAGTAGGGCGGGGACAGTGATAGGTAGGGCGGGGACAGTGATAGGTAGGGCGGGGACAGTGATAGTAGGGCGGAGACAGTAATAGTAGGGCGGGGACAGTGATAGTAGGGCGGAGACAGTGATAGTAGGGCGGGGACAGTGATAGCAGGGCGGGGACAATGATAGTAGGGCGGGGACAGGGATAGTAGGCCTGGGACAGTGATAGTAGGGCGCTGACAGTGATAGTAGGGCGGGGACAGTGATAGTAGGGCGCTGACAGTGATAGTAGGGCGGGGACAGTGATATAGTAGGGCGGGGAGAGGGATAGTAGGGCGGGGACAGGGATAGTAGGGCGCTGACAGTGATAGTAGGGCGGGGACAGTGATAGTAGGGCGGAGACAGGGATAGTAGGGCTGGGACAGTGATAGTAGTCCTGGGGGAGGGATAGCAGGGCTGGGACAGTGATAGTAGGGCTGGGACAGGGATAGTAGGGCGGGGACAGGGATAGTAGGGCGCTGACAGTGATAGTAGGGCGGGGACAGTGATAGTAGGGCTGGGACAGGGATAGTAAGGCGGGGACAGTGATAGTAGGGCGGGGATAGTGATAGATAGGGTAGGGACAGGGATAGTAGGGCTGAGACAGTGATAGTAGGGCGCTGACGGTGATAGTAGGGCGGGGACAATGATAGTTGGGCGGGGACAGGGAACGTAGGGCGGGGACAGGGATAATAGGACGGGGACAGTGATAGGTAGGGCGGGGACAGTGATAGCATGGCGGGGACAGTGATAGTAGGGCGGGGACAGTGATAGTAGGGCGGGGACAGTGATAGATAGGGCGGGGACAGGGACAGTAAAGCTGAGAGAGTGATAGTAGGGCGCTGACAGCGATACTAGGGCGGGGACAGTGATAGTAGGGCGGGGACAGGGAACGTAGGGCGGGGACAGGGATATGTAGGACGGGGACAGTGATAGATAGGGCGGGGAAAGGGATAGGTAGGGCTGGGACAGTGATAGGTAGGGCGGGGACAGTGATAGTAGGGCGAGGACAGGGATAGTAGGGCGGAGACAGTGATAGTAGGGCGGGGACAGGGATAGTAGTCCTGGGACAGGGATAGCAGGGCTGGGACAGTGATAGTAGGGCGAGGACAGTGATAGTAGGGCGGGGACAGTGATAGGTAGGGCGGGGACAGTGATAGTAGGGCGGGGACAGGGATAGTAGGCCTGAGACAGTGATAGTAGGGCGCTGACATTGATAGTAGGGCGGGGACAGTGATAGTAGGGCGGGGACAGTGATAGTAGGGCGGGGACAGTGATAGTAGGGCGGGGACAGGGATAGTAGGGCGGGGACAGGGATAGTAGGGCGGGGACAGGGATAGGTAGGGCGGGGACAGTGATAGTAGGGCGGGGACAGTGATAGTAGGGCGGGGACAGGGATAGGTAGGGCGGGGACAGTGATAGTAGGGCGGAGACAGGGATAATAGGGCGGGGACAGTGATAGGTAGGGCGGGGACAGTGATAGCAGGGCGGGGATAGTGATAGTAGGGCGGGGACAGTGATAGTAGGGCGGGGACAGGGATAATAGGGCGCTGAGAGTGATAGGTAGAGCGGGGACAGTGATAGTAGGGCGGGGACAGTGATAGGTAGGGCGGGGACAGTGATAGTAGGGCGGGGACAGGGATAGTAGGCCTGGGACAGTGATAGTAGGGCGCTGACATTGATAGCAGGGCGGGGACAGTGATAGTAGGGCGGGGACAGTGATAGTAGGGCGGGGACAGTGATAGTAGGGCGGGGACAGGGATAGTAGGGCGGGGACAGGGATAGTAGGGCGGGGACAGTGATAGTAGGGCGGGGACAGGGATAGGTAGGGCGGGGACAGTGATAGTAGGCGGGGACAGGGATAATAGGGCGGGGACAGTGATAGGTAGGGCGGGGACAGTGATAGCAGGGCGGGGACAGTGATAGTAGGGCGGGGACAGTGATAGTAGGCCTGGGACAGTGATAGTAGGGCGCTGACAGTGATAGTAGGGCGGGGACAGTGATAGTAGGGCGGGGACAGTGATAGGTAGGGCGGGGACAGTGATAGGTAGGGCGGGGACAGTGATAGTAGGGCGGAGACAGTGATAGTAGGGCGGGGACAGTGATAGTAGGGCGGAGACAGTGATAGTAGGGCGGGGACAGTGATAGCAGGGCGGGGACAATGATAGTAGGGCGGGGACAGGGATAGTAGGCCTGGGACAGTGATAGTAGGGCGCTGACAGTGATAGTAGGGCGGGGACAGTGATAGTAGGGCGCTGACAGTGATAGTAGGGCGGGGACAGTGATATAGTAGGGCGGGGAGAGGGATAGTAGGGCGGGGACAGGGATAGTAGGGCGCTGACAGTGATAGTAGGGCGGGGACAGTGATAGTAGGGCGGAGACAGGGATAGTAGGGCTGGGACAGTGATAGTAGTCCTGGGGGAGGGATAGCAGGGCTGGGACAGTGATAGTAGGGCTGGGACAGGGATAGTAGGGCGGGGACAGGGATAGTAGGGCGCTGACAGTGATAGTAGAGCGGGGACAGTGATAGTAGGGCTGGGACAGGGATAGTAAGGCGGGGACAGTGATAGTAGGGCGGGGATAGTGATAGATAGGGTAGGGACAGGGATAGTAGGGCTGAGACAGTGATAGTAGGGCGCTGACGGTGATAGTAGGGCGGGGACAATGATAGTTGGGCGGGGACAGGGAACGTAGGGCGGGGACAGGGATAATAGGACGGGGACAGTGATAGGTAGGGCGGGGACAGTGATAGCATGGCGGGGACAGTGATAGTAGGGCGGGGACAGTGATAGTAGGGCGGGGACAGGGATAATAGGGCGCTGACAGTGATAGGTAGGGCGGGGACAGTGATAGCAGGGCGGGGACAGTGATAGTAGGGCGGGGACAGGGATAGTAGGCCTGGGACAGTGATAGTAGGGCGCTGACAGTGATAGTAGGGCGGGGACAGTGATAGTAGGGCGCTGACAGTGATAGTAGGGCGGGGACAGTGATATAGTAGGGCGGGGACAGGGATAGTAGGGCGGGGACAGGGATAGTAGGGCGCTGACAGTGATAGTAGGGCGGGGACAGTGATAGTAGGGCGGGGACAATGATAGTAGGGCTGGGACAGTGATAGTAGTCCTGGGGCAGGGATAGCAGGGCTGGGACAGTGATAGTAGGGCTGGGACAGGGATAGTAGAGCGGGGACAGGGATAGTAGGGCGCTGACAGTGATAGTAGGGCGGGGACAGTGATAGTAGGGCTGGGACAGGGATAGTAAGGCGGGGACAGTGATAGTAGGGCGGGGATAGTGATAGATAGGGTAGGGACAGGGATAGTAGGGCTGGGACAGTGATAGTAGGGCGCTGACGGTGATAGTAGGGCGGGGACAATGATAGTTGGGCGGGGACAGGGAACGTAGGGCGGGGACAGGGATATGTAGGACGGGGACAGTGATAGATAGGACGGGAACAGGGATAGGTTCGGCTGGGACAGTGATAGGTAGGGCGGGGACAGGGATAGGCAGGACGGGGACAGTGATAGTAGGGCGGGGACAGGGATAGTAGGGCTGGGACAGTGATAGTAGGGCGCTGACAGTGATAGTAGGGCGGGGACAGTGATAGTAGGGCGGGGACAGGGATAGTAGGGCGGGGACAGGGATAGTAGGGCGGAGACAGTAATAGTAGGGCGGGGACAGTGATAGTAGGGCGGGGACAGTAATGGGTAATGCGGGGACAGTGATAGGTAGGGCGGGGACAGTGATAGGTAGGGCGGAGACAGGGATAGGTAGGGCGCGGACAGGTATTGGTAGGACGGGGGCAGGGATTGGTAGGGCGGGGACAGGGAAAGGTAGGGCGGGGACAGTGCTAGTAGGGCGGGGACAGTGCTAGTAGGGCGCGGACAGTGATAGTGGGGCGGGGACAGGGATAGGTAGGGCGCGGACAGTGATAGTAGGGCGGGGACAGTGATAGTAGGGCGGGGGCATTGATAGTAGGGCGGGGACAGTGATAGTAGGGCGAGGACAGAGATAGTAGGGCTGGGAGAGTGATGGTAGGGCGCGGACAGTGATAGTGGGGCGGGGACAGTGATAGTAGGGCGGGGAGAGTGATTGGTAGGGCGGAGACAGGGATAGGTAGGGCGCGGACAGTGATTGGTAGGGCGGGGACAGGGATAGGTAGGGCGGGGTCAGTGAGAGATAGGGCGGGGACAGTAATAGGTAGGGCGGAGACAGGGATAGGTAGGGCGCGGACAGTGATTGGTAGGGCGGGGACAGGGATAGGTAGGTCGGGGACAGTGATAGTAGGGTGGAGACAGGGATAGGTAGGGCGGGGATAGGGATAGTAGAACGCGGACAGGGATAGATAGGGCGGGGACAGGGATAGATAGGGTGGGGACAGTGCTAGTAGGGCGCGGACAGTGATAGGTAGGGCGGAGACAGGGATAGGTAGGGCGCGGACAGGTAGTGGTAGGACGGGGGCAGGGATTGGTAGGGCGGGGACAGGGAAAGGTAGGGCGAGGACAGTGCTAGTAGGGCGGGGACAGTGCTAGTAGGGCGCGGACAGTGATAGTGGGGCGGGGACAGGGATAGCTAGGGCGGGGACAGTGATAGTACGGCTGGGACAGTGATAGGTAGGGCGGGGACAGGGATAGGTAGGACTGGGACAGTGATAGTAGGGCGGGGACAGGAATAGTAGGGCGAGGACAGAGATAGTAGGGCTGGGACAGTGATGGTAGGGCGGGGACAGTGATAGATGGGCGGGGACAGAGATAGGTAAGGCGGGGACAGTGACAGTAGGGCGGGGACCGTGATAGGTAGGGCGGGGACAGTGACAGATAGGGTGGGGACGGTGATAGTAGGGCGGGGACAGGGATATGTAGGGCGGGGACAGTGATAGTAGGGCGGGGACAGTGATAGATAGGGTGGGGACAGTGATAGTAGGGCGGGGACAGGGATATGTAGGTCGGGGACAGTGATAAATAGGGCGGTGACAGGGATAGGTAGGGCGGGGACAGGGATAGGTAGGGCGGGGACAGGGATAGGTAGGGCGGGGACAGGGATAGGTAGCGCGGAGATAGGAATAGCTAGGGCGGGGACAGTGATAGGTAGGGCGGGGACAGTGATAGGTTGGGCGGGGACAGGGATAGGTAGGGCGGGGACAGGGATAGATAGGGCGGGGACAGTGATAGGTTGGGCGGGGACAGGGATAGGTAGGGCGGGGACAGGGATAGGTAGGGCGGGGACAGTGATAGGTAGGGCGGGGACAGGGATAGGTAGGGCGGGGACAGTAATAGGTAGGGCGAAGACAGTGATAGTAGGGCGGGGACAGTGATAGATAAGGCGGGGACAGTGATAGATAAGGCGGGGACAGTGATATTTAAAGGCGGGGACAGTAATAGATAAGGCGGGGACAGTGATAGTAGGGCGGGGACAGTCATAGTAGGGCGGGGTCAGGGATAGATAGGGCGGGGACAGTGATAGATAAGGCGGGGACAGTGATAGTAGGGCGGGGACAGTGATAGATAAGGCGGGGACAGTGATAGATAAGGCGGGGACAGTGGTAGATAAGGCGGGGACCGTGGTAGATAAGGCGGGGACAGTGATAGTAGGGCGGGGACAGTCATAGTAGGGCGGGGTCAGGGATAGATAGGGCGGGGACAGTGATAGATAAGGCGGGGACAGTGATAGTAGGGCGGGGACAGTGATAGATAAGGCGGGGACAGTGATAAATAAGGCGGGGACAGTGATAGATAAGTCGCGGACAGTGATAGTAGGGCGGGGACAGGGATAGATAGGGCGAGGACAGTGATAGATAAGGCGGGGACAGTGATAGTAGGGCGGGGACAGTAATAGATAAGGCGGGGACAGTGATAGTAGGGCGGGGACAGGGATAGATAGGGCGGGGACAGTGATAGATACGGCGGGGACAGTGATAGTAGGGCGGGGACAGGGATAGATAAGGCGGGGACGGTGATAGTAGGGCGGTGACAGGGATAGATAAGGCGGGGACAGTGATAGTAGGGCGGGGACAGGGATAGATAGGGCGAGGACAGTGATAGATCAGGCGGGGACAGTGATAGTAGGGCGGGGACAGTGATAGATAAGGCGGGGACAGTGATAAATAAGGCGGGGACAGTGATAGATAAGGCGGGGCCAGTGATAGTAGGGCGGAGACAGGGATAGATAGGGCGGGGACAGTGATAGATAAGGCGGGGACAGTGATAGTAGGGCGGGGACAGTGATAGATAAGGCGGGGACAGTGATAGATAAGGCGGGGACAGTGATAGATAAGGCGGGGACAGTGATAGTAGGGCGGGGACAGTCATAGGAGGGCGGGGTCAGGGATAGATAAGGCGGGGACAGTGATAGTAGCGCTGACAGTGATAGTAGGGCGGGGACAATGATAGTAGGGCGGGGACAGGGAACGTAGGGCGGGGACAGGGATATGTAGGACGGGGACAGTGATAGATAGGACGGGAACAGGGATAGGTACGGCTGGGACAGTGATAGGTAGGGCGGGGACAGGGATAGGTAGGACGGGGACAGTGATAGTAGGGCGTGGACAGGGATAGTAGGGCTGGGTCAGTGATAGTAGGGCCCTGACAGTGATAGTAGGGCGGGGACAGTGATAGTAGGGCGGGGACAGGGATAGTAGGGCGGGGACAGGGATAGTAGGGCGGAGACAGTAATAGTAGGGCGGGGACAGTGATAGTAGGGCGGGGACAGTGATGGGTAATGCGGGGACAGTGATAGGTAGGGCGGGGACAGTGATAGGTAGGGCGGAGACAGGGATAGGTAGGGCGCGGACAGTGATTGGTAGGACGGGGGCAGGGATTGGTAGGGCGGGGACAGGGAAAGGTAGGGCGGGGGCAGTGCTAGTAGGGCGGGGACAGTGCTATTAGGGTGCGGACAGTGATAGTGGTGCGGGGACAGGGATAGGTAGGGCGCGGACAGTGATAGTGGGGCGGCTACAGTGATAGTAGGGCGGGGGCAGTGATAGTAGGGCGGGGACAGTGATAGTAGGGCGGGGACAGAGATAGTAGGGCTGGGACAGTGATGGTAGGGCGCGGACAATGATAGTGGGGCGGGGACAGTGATAGTAGGGCGGGGACAGTGATAGATAGGGCGGGGACAGTGATAGATAGGGCGGGGACAGTGATAGGTAGGGCGGAGACAGGGATAGGTAGGGCGCGGACAGTGCTTGGTAGGGCGGGGACAGGGATAGGTAGAGCGGGGACAGTGATAGATAGGGCGGAGACAGGGATAGATAGGGCGCGGACAGTGATTGGTAGGGCGGGGACAGGGATAGGTGGGGCGGGGACAGTGATAGTAGGGCGGAGACAGGGATAGGTAGGGCGGGGATAGGGATAGTAGAACGCGGACAGGGATAGATAGGGCGGGGACACGGATAGATAGGGTGGGGACAGTGCTAGTAGGGCGGGGACAGGGATAGGTAGGGCGGGGACAGTGATAGGTAGGGCGGAGACAGGGATAGGTAGGGCGCGGACAGTGATTGGTAGGACGGGGGCAGGGATTGGTAGGGCGGGGACAGGGAAAGGTAGGACGAGGACAGTGCTAGTAGGGCGGGGACAGTGCTAGTAGGGCGCGGACAGTGATATTGGGGCGGGGACAGGGATAGGTAGGGCGGGGACAGTGATAGTACGGCTGGGACAGTGATAGGTAGGGCGGGGACAGGGATAGGTAGGACGGGGACAGTGGTAGTAGGGCGGGGACAGGGATAGTAGGGCTGGGACAGTGATAGTAGGGCGCTGACAGTGATAGCAGGGCGGAGACAGTGATAGTAGGGCGGGGACAGGGATAGTAGGGCGGGGACAGTGATAGCAGGGCGGGGACAGTGATAGTAGGGCGGGGACAGTGATAGTAGGGCGGAGACAGTAATAGTAGGGCGGGGACAGTGATAGTAGGGCGGGGACAGTGATAGGTAGGGCGGGGACAGTAATAGGTAGGGCGGGGACAGTGATGGGTAATGCGGGGACAGTGATAGGTAGGGCGGGGACAGTGATAGGTAGGGCGGAGACAGGGATAGGTAGGGCGCGGACAGTGATTGGTAGGACGGGGGCAGGGATTGGTAGGGCGGGGACAGGGAAAGGTAGGGCGGGGACAGTGCTAGTAGGGCGGGGACAGTGCTAGTAGGGCGCGGACAGTGATAGTGGGGCGGGGACAGGGATAGGTAGGGCGGGGACAGTGATAGTAGGGCGGGGGCAGTGATAGTAGGGCGGGGACAGTGATAGTAGGGCGAGGACAGAGATAGTAGGGCTGGGACAGTGATGGTAGGGCGGGGACAGTGACAGTAGGGCGGGGACAGAGATAGGTAAGGCAGGGACAGTGATAGTAGGGCGCGGACCGTGATAGGTAGGGCGGGGACAGTGATAGATAGGGTGGGGACAGTGATAGTAGGGCGGGGACAGGGATATGTAGGGCGGGGACAGTGATAGTAGAGCGGGGATAGTGATAGATAGGGTGGGGACAGGGATAGGTAGGGCGGGGACAGTGATAGTAGGGCGGGGGCAGTGAAAGTAGGGCGGGGACAGTGATAGTAGGGCGAGGACAGAGATAGTAGGGCTGGGACAGTGATGGTAGGGCGGGGACAGTGATAGTAGGGCGGGGACAGAGATAGGTAAGGCGGGGACAGTGATAGTAGGGCGCGGACCGTGATAGGTAGGGCGGGGACAGTGATAGATAGGGTGGGGACAGTGATAGTAGGGCGGGGACAGGGATATGTAGGGCGGGGACAGTGATAGTAGAGCGGGGATAGTGATAGATAGGGTGGGGACAGTGATAGTAGGGCGGGGACAGGGATATGTAGGGCGGGGACAGTGATAAATAGGGCGGTGACAGGGATAGGTAGGGCGGGGACAGGGATAGGTAGGGCGGGGACGGGGATAGGTAGGTCGGGGATAGGAAAAGGTAGGGCGGGGACAGTGATAGGTAGGGCGGGGACAGTGATAGGTTGGGCGGGGACAGGGATAGGTAGGGCGGGGACAGTGATAGTAGGGCGGGGACAGTGATAGATAAGGCGGGGACAGTGATAGATAAGGCGGGGACAGTGATAGATAAGGCGGGGACAGTGATAAATAAGGCGGGGACAGTGATAGTAGGGCGGGGACAGTCATAGTAGGGCGGGGTCAGGTATAGATAGTGCGGGGACAGTGATAGTAGGGCGGGGACAGGGATAGATAAGGCGGGGACAGTGATAGTAGGGCGGGGACAGTGATAGATAAGGCGGGGACAGTGATAGTAGGGTGGGGACAGTGATAGATAAGGCGGGGACAGTGATAGTAGGGCGGGGACAGGGATAGATAAGGCGGGGACAGTGATAGATAAGGCGGGGACAGTGATAAATAAGGCGGCGACAGTGATAGATAAGGCGGGGACAGTGATAGTAGGGCGGGGACAGTCATAGTAGGGCGGGGTCAATGATAGATAGGGCGGGGACAGTGATAGATAAGGCGGGGACAGTGATAGTAGGGCGGGGACAGGGATATGTAGGGCGGGGACAGTGATAGATAAGGCGGGGACAGTGATAGTAGGGCGGGGACAGGGATAGATAGGGCGGGGACAGTGATAGATAAGGCGGGGACAGTGATAGTAGGGCGGGGACAGTGATAGATAAGGCGGGGACAGTGATAGTAGGGCGGGGACAGGGATAGATAGGGCGCGGACAGTGATAGATAAGGCGGGGACAGTGATAGTAGGGCGGGGACAGGGATAGATAAGGCGAGGACAGTGATAGTAGGGCGGGGACAGGGATAGTAGGGCGGGGACAGTGATAGTAGGGCGGGGGCAGGGATAGTAGGGCGGGGACAGTGATAGTAGGGCGGGAACAGTGATAGTAGGGCGGGGACAGTGATAGTAGGGCGGGGACAGTGATAGTAGGGCGGGGTCAGGGATAGATAGGGCGGGGACAGTGATAGATAAGGCGGGGACAGTGATAGTAGGGCGGGGACAGTGATAGATAAGGCGGCAACAGTGATAGATAAGGCGGGGACAGTGATAGATAAGGCGGGGACAGTGATAGTAGGGCGGGGACAGTCATAGTAGGGCGGGGTCAGGGATAGATAGGGCGGGGACAGTGATAGATAATGCGGGGACAGTGATAGTAGGGCGGGGACAGGGATATGTAGGGCGGGGACAGTGATAGATAAGGCGGGGACAGTGATAGTAGGGCGGGAACAGGGATAGATAGGGCGGGGACAGTGATAGATAAGGCGGGGACAGTGATAGTAGGGCGGGGACAGTGATAGATAAGGCGGGGACAGTGATAGTAGGGCGGGGACAGGGATAGATAGGGCGCGGACAGTGATAGATAAGGCGGGGACAGTGATAGTAGGGCGGGGACAGTGATAGATAAGGCGGGGACAGTGATAGTAGGGCGGGGACAGGGATAGATAAGGCGGGGACAATGATAGTAGGGCGGGGACAGGGATAGATAGGGCGCGGACAGTGATAGATAAGGCGGGGACAGTGATAGTAGGACGGGGACAGAGATAGATAAGGCGGGGACAGTGATAGTAGGGCGGAGATAGGGATAGATAAGGCGGGGACAGTGATAGTAGGGCGGGGACAGGCATAGATAAGGCGGGGACAGTGATAGTAGGGCGGGGACAGGGATAGATAGGGCGCGGACAGTGATAGATAAGGCGGGGACAGTGATAGTAGGGCGGGGACAGGGATAGATAAGGCGGGGACAGTGATAGTAGGGCGGGGACAGTGATAGATAAGGCGGGGACAGTGATAGTAGGGCGGGGCAGGGATAGTAGGGCGGGGACAGTGATAGTAGGGCGGGGACAGTGATAGTAGGGCGGGGACAGTGATAGTAGGGCGGGGACAGTGATAGATAAGGCGGGGACAGTGATAGATAAGGCGGGGACAGTGATAGATAAGGCGGGGACAGTGATAGATAAGGCGGGGACAAGTGATAGTAGGGCGGGGACAGTCATAGTAGAGCGGGGTCAGGGATAGATAGGGCGGGGACAGTGATAGATAAGGCGGGGACAGTGATAGTAGGCGGGGACAGGGATATGTGGGGCGGGGACAGTGATAGATAAGGCGGGGACAGTGATAGTAGGGCGGGGACCGGGATAGATAAGGCGGGGACAGTGATAGATAAGGCGGGGACAGTGATAGTAGGGCGGGGACAGTGATAGATAAGGCGGGGACAGTGATAGTAGGGCGGGGACAGGGATAGATAGGGCGCGGACAGTGATAGATAAGGCGGGGACAGTGATAGTAGGGCGGGGACAGTGATAGATAAGGCGGGGACAATGATAGTAGGGCGGGGACAGGGATAGATAAGGCGGGGACAGTGATAGTAGGGCGGGGACAGGGATAGATAGGGCGCGGACAGTGATAGATAAGGCGGGGACAGTGATAGTAGGACGGGGACAGAGATAGATAAGGCGGGGACAGTGATGGTAGGGCGGAGATAGGGATAGATAAGGCGGGGACAGTGATAGTAGGGCGGGGACAGGCATAGATAAGGCGGGGACAGTGATAGTAGGGCGGGGACAGGGATAGATAGGGCGGGGACAGTGATAGATAAGGCGGGGACAGTGATAGATAAGGCGGGGACAGTGATAGTAGGGCGGGGACGGAGATAGATAGGGCGGGGACAGTGATAGATAAGGCGGGGACAGTGATAGTAGGGCGGGGACAGTGATAGATAAGGCGGGGACAGTGATAGTAGGGCGGAGACAGGGATAGATAAGGCGGGGACAGTGATAGTAGGGCGGAGACAGGGATAGATAGGGCGGGGACAGTGATAGATAAGGCGGGGACAGTGATAGTAGGGCGGGGACAGGGATAGAAAGGGCGCGGACAGTGATAGATAAGGCGGGGACAGTGATAGTAGGGCGGGGACAGGGATAGATAAGGCGGGAACAGTGATAGTAGCGCGGGGACAGGGATAGATAAGGCGGGGACAGTGATAGTAGGGCGGGGACAGGGATAGATAGGGCGGGGACAGTGATAGATAAGGCGGGGACAGTGATAGATAAGGCGGGGACAGTGATAGATAAAGCGGGGACAGTGATAGTAGGGCGGAGACAGGGATAGATAGGGCGGGGACAGTGATAGATAAGGCGGGGACAGTGATAGTAGGGCGGGGACAGGGATAGATAAGGCGGGGACAGTGATAGTAGGGCGGGGACAGGGATAGGTAGGGCGGGGACAGTGATAGATAAGGCGGGGACAGGGATAGGTAAGGCGGGGACAGTGATAGTAGGGCGGAGACAGTGATAGTAGGGCGGGACAGGGTGATAGTAGGGCGGAGATAGGGATAGTAGGGCGGGGACAGTGATAGTAGGGCGGGGACAGTGATAGTAGGGCGGGGGCAGTGATAGATAGGGCGGGGACAGTGATAGTAGGGCGGGGACAGGGATAGATAAGGCGGGGACAGTGATAGTAGGGCGGGGACAGGGATAGGTAGGGCGGGGACAGTGATAGATAAGGCGGGGACAGGGATAGGTAAGGCGGGGACAGTGATAGTAGGGCGGAGACAGTGATAGTAGGGCGGGACAGGGTGATAGTAGGGCGGAGATAGGGATAGTAGGGCGGGGACAGTGATAGTAGGGCGGGGACAGTGATAGTAGGGCGGGGGCAGTGATAGATAGGGCGGGGACAGTGATAGTAGGGCGGGGACAGGGATAGGTAGGGCGGGGACAGGGATAGGTAGGCGGGAACATCGATAGGTAGGGCGGGGACAGGGATAGGTAGGGTAGGGATAGGGATGGAGGGGACAGGGAGAGGTAGGGAGGCGATATGGTTGGCTAGGGCACAGACAAGTATATAGGTAGGGAGGCAGTCACCGCAACAGTGGTCCGACCGTCTCACTTGAGACACATAGACGTCCGTGGAAGTGTTACAGAGACCTTTGTTCACGCGTGATTCGACCCGCCAGTCGGCTTGATATGGGTGCCAGATATCATTTGTCTGGTGGGTTGCCTGGAGTCTCTTGTGTAACTAGAACTTTTTATCGTGATTCTGGTGGTTACCTTTCTTCTCTGGCCTTCCCTTTGCTCTCCTCGACTTTGCCTTCCATTTCCTGTCCTCCAGCCGCTGCCATTTCGTGCTCCGTTTCTTCTATCTGAAGACAAAAGATAATTAATCGGATTAGCATCGACAAATCATCGAACCAGTCTCGTCATTGTCGATGCAGAATCCACAATAACTAACTCCCATAGAGTATGTAGAAATTGAAAGAATAACTGTTAAGTTCCATTAGATACGTTGCTTGTGTGGCAACTTCTCTAATAACCAATTTGTTTGTCAGCTGGACTATCACGGAATATAATGCGATGATTCCATTTCGTCAACACCATTGCAATGACAGTTCGCGGTCATGATGATTAGGAGGACATCGGCTTCATTTAGTATTTGCCGGAATATCATGCTCCGGCAAACGAGTTCATTGTGTCACTCCATTCCCAGTCTTCATGTTTTCATATGCTATGTTAAGTCCCAATCTTGTATCTAAGTTGAGAAAATCCCTTTGGGTGTCATGATTCTTTTTTTAATTAAAGGTCTGTCCAATTCACTTATACATATGTCCAATTCACTTATAATGGGTCATTCTACAGAAACAGCATAATTTCAAAAGTAAAATTTTGAAAATTAAAGTTTGTTCAAATCACGCGATATTTCTGATGTGTTTTTAACACATACAGAGCCGAGCTTACGCGTTGATATGAACTTCCCAATTAAATAGGAAAGGAATGACGTCACCCACATTTTGTCAACTCTGTTACCGGACAATTTTATAAGTCCCTGCGCTTGAAATCTTTTATTAGATACTAGTTCACTCATAATTCGCTTTACATGGTATGGGGTCAATATGCCTAATACTTCACTATGAAATTAACTGTTGAAAACCGATAAAGTTCGATATTAATATGAAACAAATAATTGTTATGCCCAAACATCACAGTTCTGCGCCAGATGTGTTACTGCTAATGTGCAGAAAGATTGTTGTATTATTACAAATAAAACCTTAAAGCGGGTGTCCAACATAATTTAATCCCGATCTGCACCGAAAGTTTACATCTTAAAGTTAAATTTGCGAGTGTTAACGCTTCGCTTCGGCCGATTGGTAAGGAGAACAAGATTAAGGCAACCCGCCCCCAGCAATGTCAAGCAGAGCGCCATTTTGCCGGGAGCAGTGACGCATATTGTGACTATTCATATGGCGCCGCCTTACGTTATAACTCGCGGAGAGAGATCAGGGCCGCGATTTACAGATGAACAGCGGCAGTTCCAAGCCGCGCAGTAGCGCAAGATCTTAGTCTTTCATGGAAAAGTACCGTCCAAACAAATTGATGTACGTCTTGCTAAGATTGAGTCCGCAACAATGTCATGATTGGAGTTAGAATCGCAGATATTTATATTAGCGATTATCACGCGCTCTTGTTTTGCTCACACAATAGGCGTAATTTCCGGTTTGAATAAATTAGAGTACAGAGCTACAGATAGAACGAAAAATTCTGTAATTTGGAGGATAAATAATTGGGTATGATATGAATCGGTAAAGCAGCGTTAGAGGCCAGGCTGGCGGTTCCCTTTAACCTTGCCTACCGATATGAGGGATATCATTAAGAGTAAAAATGCCATTAACAGTCTATCACTTCGAATAAGATCTATTTATTTTCGTGTTGTAACAGAGCTGACATCTGGTAACAGGGCTGACGTCTGGTAACAGAGCTGACATGCGTGTGGCCAACTGCTGAGAATGCCCAGCAGAGGTGCCTTTTATCCATCCACATTTGCCTGCTTTACGTCAGTGACGGTCATTCCTAGTGTATAAATGATGTGAACCGTCAACCATTTAGAATGGGAAATATGTATGGTAACAGACCTGACATCTGGTAACTGGACATGCATACGCTGAAAAGGCCTAACAGAGATGGCTAACATTCATATCTGCACGTGTTTTAAGTCGGTGACGGTCATTTTTAGTATCCTTTCAACCTTCGGCCGTGCAAATTAAGAAAGGCTAGGCACCCGAGAGATAATATGTTTGTTTTTTTGTGATGGATAAGTTAGCAGTTTAGATGATGCAGAAGACAATGAGTAAAAGAGGGACGCATGCGTAACTATATCTCTTCGCTGCAATTGTTTCATGGCAACTATTGTTATTGTTTATTTCATGGCAATTATTGTTATTTATTTCGCACCAAATCATCGTGCAAAAGATGTTCCCTACACTAGAAACGTAAGCATGGCTTAAACATGGTTTAAAATCAACCTTGTATGTATTTTAACACAGTTGCCTATCATTATACGCTGTCAGTCATAAATAAGGCAACTCAGCTGCCAGATCTCTTTATCCAACAGCTTCCTTCTATAAAGACCCATCCTCCTGATTTTCTCCATAAATTATCATTTGAAAGTCGTTTGATAAAACTTTTGTACTTTATAAAGCGAACGATCATCGTGTCACATTGACGCCTCTTTGGCCTATCTGCAACTGAGTTTGACAAAACAATAAGTCATAATAACGGCTTAAAAACGCTGGGTTCTTATTCTTTGTTTCCAAAGGATATTCCAACTAAGGGCGAACAATAACAAATTCGAGTTTTTGAAACCAGACCAATATCAACAGTGAAACCTAAGTGATGGCAGGGGGCACATAACTTGAAAAGGAGGGGGGGGGGAGGACGGATATATCCTAGGGTCTGAAGGGGGCGGGGTGGGGGGGCACGTGCCCCATGGGAGGGGACCTCAGATGGCCTTGATTTTGCATGGAAAAACGGCATCCTTCCCAATAGGGGTCATTGAGAAAATTTTAACTTTAAAACAGTCATGGAGGGGGAGGGGGGGGAGGGGGTAAATGCTCTCTTTCTTGGATCTTCCACTTAGAGATAGATCTCGTTGGAAGACCAGACATTTAAAGTAAATTATCTTGTTTCTAAATGTGGTGGGGTGGGGTAGTCGCCGCCTAACCCCCGCCCCCTAGATCCGCCCCTGCTCGGTGCTATAAGTTTATTAGGCGGTTTGAAGGGTCCATCATACCCCTGCTAGGAATAAGGTGGTTAACGTAATTGTAATTATGTTAGAAACAGCTATTACATGATCTCGCTGTCAGTCCTGTGACCCATGCTCTCAGCCCTGTTACCATGTCAGTGGTAACAGGGCTGACGGTAACAGGGCTGACATTTTCGTCAGTTAATGCCGGTCTGCATCGTGTCAGCCGTGATTATCGATCACATAAGATGTTCTCTTTAATGCTAGTTAAGCTATCAATAGGTCACAACTTTTGTTCAGGGAAAACACTGGAGAATCTTTAAATGTCTGCGTAACAGTGCTGACCACATATGCTTTACCCTGTGCATAAATGACCTTTGATGTCGTAAAGAAAACGTTTCTCTCTCAGCGAGGGCCCACGTGTCTATAGCGCAAATATTGTTCAGTGTCGCCATCTGTTGGGCAAATTTGTTACCAACAGGGATGGAGCACTTCCTTTCTCAGCCCACATAATGGTTCTAGGTAACAGGGCTGACAGAAAATCATGGGACAGGCATACAACGTGACATATTTTCAGAAATGCGGAAATAGCTGACATTAGACCACCCTTCATACATGCTCTAATATCTATGTAATAAATTCAAATAGAAATCGTAGTGAAATAACGATATTTCAGTCCAAGGAGACACCAAGGAATGACAAGACAGGGCTTCTGGGACAGGTCATTATTGGCGCTATATGACTCTTTCATTCCGAATAACATATACACCGGTGATGTCTGGCTAGAATAAAACACATGCTGTTGATGACCTTGATCTAATTGACCATCAAAGTGAAACTTTCAGGCCCAAATACGATTTTGTATTATGATTTCCTCGGCAGGACCTTAATTATTCACTTATCGTAGAATGACCCTTATACATATGTCCAATTCACTTATACATATGTCCAATTCACTTATGTAAGCATGTGTCCAATTCCATTAAAATGAAACTTTCAGGCCCATATACATATGTCTAATTCACTTATTCAGATGTCCAATTCAATTACGCATATGTCCAATTTAATTTTGCATGTATCCAATTTATTTCACGTTGTAATATGTATAAATATTTGGACATACATGCAAGTATAAATAATTGGACATACATGCATGTATGAATAATTGGACATATGTATAAATAAGTTGACATATACATAATAGGACATATGTCCAACTTATGTAAAGATGCATGCAACAATTTTACGCTTAATTGCTTAAAAAATGCATGTTTAATATTATATGAAAGTCTACTTTGACTTGCCATAGACGGCATAGCATATGCACGATTAATGGCACTCAGCCAATCCCGGAGGTTAAAAATTACCCGTTATCGGCCTAGTATGCTGAGAGCAGCTCCAGGCCGGTTCCCAGCCTAGCACACGAGGGGATGATTCACCAACCAGTGGATAAGTCTGTTGGTCTGGATATATTGCATAGATACATTCAAGTAAATGAATAGAGACTTACCAGCGGGTTTCAAATGAGGTGGTCTCCCTGCTTCTCTCTGTCAGGTATCGACGTTATGGCTTCTGGTTTACGAATGAGGAGTCTACGTGACCATGCGTATATATAGGCGGCGGCTAGAGCTGAGAGGGGTGGTTAACGCTTCGGGTCTACGTGACCATGCGCATGTATACGCGGCGGCTATCTAGAGCTTTCTTCGTTCGTGGAGTGATTTTGCGGACATAGGTCAACTGCTCCTGTTCATGTACACACACACACATGCTTACGGTGTGCCAGCAGCGTGATAGAAAATTCCCAAGGGGTGTTTTTTTGGCAATAATGGCGAGGGTCTTGACGAATCGCCCCCACGCCAGTGAAATAAAAACGTACTTCTATCTATACTAATAAAATGAAGCGGTCTGTCCCACTATGCCGCTGCATGCAAGAGCACATTGGCATCAGCAGCCGCCTTAAACCGATTTCCAACCGAACCACTACTTGCACGCACTGCATGGTCCGCCTTGGATGTATCAACATGGTCGCTCTTAGATGTGTCAACGCTATCGCATGTGTCAACACTACCGCCGGGTGTGTATCACCTTATCCCGCGCATAATATCGCTTTCGGGCGTTTATCCCGCATGGTGAGCACGTCTGCGGCGGGCGACCTGGCTTGGTGCCAAAAGTAATAATATTTTTCCCAACGCATTATCGCCCGAACCATCATCAAAACAAACAAATCCCGTACTGTCTCGCGTCCACAACTTCCCATCAGTAGCCAATTTTGCCCCTTTTTTAGTCAATCAACCCGTTTTTTTTACTCAATCAATGTATGAGCCTGGGCCTTAGTTTTACTGGACTGATATTCGTTTATTAGCGTGCTTTAGCCGCAATTTGAGTATTCTGTACTGGATGCACAATACTTGCACAGAAATTGTTTAAATACCCTTAACACTTATGTCCCGTTATTCAGTAGCTTCCGGTCTCAATTTATGTCAATATAATTATCAATATTATTTCTGCCCAATATCTACTGTCTGCCTGCTACGGAAGCCTATTAGGGCCATGCACTTTTTTTATTTTGATCAATTTTTTTACGGAGCTTTTAAACCATAAAGGAATTATTTCAATCGGAAATAAATAATTTAAACCGGGAATAAATTATTTCCCCCTGGAATTAATTATTTCAACCGGGAATAAATTGTTTTCACCGGGAATAACTTATTTAAACCGGGAACAAATTATTTAAACCGGGAACAAATGATTTCCACCTGGAATTAATTATTTCTACCGGGAATTAATGATTTAAACCCGGAATAAATTATTTCCACCGGGAATAAATGATTTCCACCTGGAATTAATTATTTCCACCTGGAATTAATTATTTCCACCGAGAATTAATTATTTCCACCGATTTTAACATTTTGTCGTATGGCATTCTTTGCCAATCGCTGGCTCATATATTGGTTCAAAGACTAAGCTGCTGTGGGGTGGTTTCAATGTCAGGAGGCTTGCCTAAAATTACTCGAATTAGATCACTATTTTCAAGATTGTATAGATAAGCGCTTGTTGGCACTTAAATAATTAAGGGGTACTGCTTAAATAATTAAAGATTAGCCCGATGTGCTGTCATAGCATTTATTCAGCTTCTGAGGTGAACTTGACGTGTGTCTGATAGAAGGATTGGCGCAAGGGTCCCCAGGCAAGCCCTCTTAGCGAGCTTGCCTGGGGGCACTTGCGCCAAGTAGAAGGGGAGTTCCCACACACAGCCTGACGAAGGCGTACGGCTGGCTCCATCTACCGGGTGGAGCGCTGGAAGTTATAATAGGGGTCTGAAAGGGGGGAGGGGATCCAGTGTTCAGTGTAGATTTTTCAATATTCTCAGTGTCAAATGTTAATGTTTCAATATTCTCAGTGTGAAATGTCGATTTTTCACTACCTTCCGTGTCGCTTTTTGGGTAATTTTTTTGGGTAAGTTCATTTTAGAAAAAAAAGCGACACATCTGCGTCGATGTTGCTTTTTCATATCACCCCTGTTGGAATTTGGGGGTCGATGTCGAATGTCGATGTGTCAAGTATCCATTTACCTCTTCCATGCCCCTTATAATGCGTGTAAGGAGAGGCTGAGCTGATCGAGAGGCTGGGCTGACGGCTGGGCCGGGCTTGGCTGGCGGCCGGGCCGTGCTTGGCTGGCGGGCCGGGCTGGTTGGGCTATAGCGGCCGAGGGTAGGCAAGGGGTGTCTGCGGCGATGGCGACCATAAGTATAGTTTGTGCCCTCAAAAGATTATCGCCCCTTCAACCTCTACAGCCTCTCCCCCTCTCTATCCCACACGCCACTCCGCACCACCTCTCGGCCCTCTATGACCGGCCAGCGCCCCCCATCCCTAATCGCAACCCGACCCGACCCCTCTCGACCGGCGGTCGGCCAGAGAGGCAACATACGCCGGCGTAAAGAGCCCATAACGAGACGCACGGCAAAATGCCTTGTTAAGAATACTTGTTTGTGCGGCCCCAAGCACGGACTAAATATAGCGCCCGTAATACGCTCAAGTGCCAGGTACCCGGGAGGTGGTAGGGGGGGGGGGGGGGTGGGGGTTGAGGGGTGGAGCAACTAGCGCGTATATCGGAGGCCGGTTGGTTGGCCCTGGGGCCAGCAGCGGCGAGGTTCGCTTCCCTCCCCCTCCCTCCCCCCTCCTGCTCCTCGCCCCTTCAGCGCGTGGGGGGGGGGGAGGAGGGGGGAGGGGGGGGGGAGGGCTGGAAGCGATGGGTGAAAGGGGGGGGGGGCGGCTCAAGGAAGAAGTGATCACAGAGACGGTCCTGGTCTGTCTCACGGACTTACGGCCAGCCTGAGGGCCCCTGAGGGGGGGGGGGGTAGCCATGTCGCGTGTCGATTTTAAGAAAAGTTCCATGTCGCGTGTCGCTAAGTTTTATGTCGCATGTCGATTCTAAGACAACCCCAATGTCGCGTGGTCGATTTTTAAAATCGCCGTGTCGCCGTGTCAAAAAAGCCCCTCTGGGGCCCTGACATTGGCATGGGGCGGCTGTGTGAGAGACTAGGACGGTCCTGGTCCATAAAAGTGAGCTCTGTGATTCTGTGGTCCGTGAGGGTGTGCAGTTTCTTTGACTCTCTGGACTGTGAGGGTGAACTCTATGCGACTCTGGTCCGTGAGGGCGTACACTCTACCTCTGGTATGTGTAAGTGAACAATATCTGTGAGTTCCCGGTCTATGAGGGTGAACACTCACTGTGACTCTCTGGTCCGTGACTGTGAACACTCACTGTGACTCTCTGGTCCGCGAAGGTGTATACTAACTGTGACTCTCTGGTCCGTGACTGTGAACACTCACTGTGACTCTCTGGTCCGTGACTGTGAACACTCACTGTGACTCTCTGGTCCGTGACTGTGAACACTCACTGTGACTATCTGGTCCGTGACTGTGAACACTCACTATGACTCTCTGGTCCGTGAAGGCGTACACTCACTATGACTCTCTGGTCCGTGAAGGTGTATACTAAATGTGACTCTTTGGTGGACCGTGACTGTGAACACTCACTGTGACTCTCTGGTCCATGAGGGTGAACACTCACTATGACTCTGGTCCGTGACTGTGAACACTCACTATGACTCTCTGGTCCATGAGGGTGAACACTCACTATGACTCTGGTCCGTGACTGTGAACACTCACTATGATTCTCTGGTCCGTGACTGTGAATACTCACTGTGACTCTCTGGTCCATGAGGGTGAACACTCACTATGACTCTCTGGTCCGTGACTGTGAACACTCACTATGACTCTCTGGTCCGTGACTGTGAACACTCGCTATGACTCTGGTCCGTGACTGTGAACACTCACTATGATTCTCTGGTCCGTGACTGTGAATACTCACTGTGACTCTCTGGTCCATGAGGGTGAACACTCACTATGACTCTCTGGTCCGTGACTGTGAACACTAACTATGACTCTCTGGTCCGTGACTGTGAACACTCGCTATGACTCTCTGGTCCATGAAGGCGTACACTCACTATGACTCTCTGGTCCGTGAAGGTGAATACTAACTGTGGCTCTTTGGTCCGTGACTGTGAACACTCACTGTGACTCTCTGGTCCATGAGGGTGAACACTCACTATGACTCTCTGGTCCGTGACTGTGAACACTCACTATGACTCTCTGGTCCGTGACTGTGAACACTCACTATGACTCTCTGGTCCGTGACTGTGAACACTCACTATGACTCTCAGGTCCGTGAAGGTGAATACTCATTATGACTCACTGGTCCGTGACTGTGAACACTCACTATGACTCTCTGGTCCATGAAGGCGTACACTCACTATGACTCTCTGGTCCGTGACTGTGAAAACTCACTGTGACTCTCTGGTCCGTGACTGTGCACACTCACTATGACTCTCTGGTCCGTGACTGTGTACACACACTATGACTATCTGGTCCGTGAAGGCGTACACTCACTATGACTCTCTGGTCCGTGAAGGTGTATACTAAATGTGACTCATTGGTGGTCCGTGACTGTGAACACTCACTGTGACTGTGAACACTCACTGTGACTCTCTGGTCCGTGATTGTGAACACTCACTATGACTCTCTGGTCCATGAAGGCGTACACTCACTGTGACTCTCTGGTCCGTGAAGGTGTATACTAACTGTGACTCTCTGGTCCGTGACTGTAAACACTCACTATGACACTCTGGTCCGTGACTGTGAACACTCACTGTGACTATCTGGTCCGTGATTGTGAAAACTCACTGTGACTCTCTGGTCCGTGACTGTGAACACTCACTATGACTCTCTGGTCCGTGACTGTGAACACTCACTATGACTCTCTGGTCCATGAGGGTGAACACTCACTATGACTCTCTGGTCCGTGACTGTGAACACTCACTATGACTCTCTGGTCCGTGACTGTGAAAACTCACAGTGACTCTCTGGTCCATGAGGGTGAACACTCACTATGACTCTCTGGTCCGTGACTGTGAACACTCACTATGACTCTCTGGTCCGTGACTGTGAACACTCGCTATGACTCTCTGGTCCATGAAGGCGTACACTCACTATGACTCTCTGGTCCGTGACTGTGAACACTCGCTATGACTCTCTGGTCCATGAAGGCGTACACTCACTATGACTCTCTGGTCCGTGAAGGTGAATACTAACCGTGGCTCTTTGGTCCGTGACTGTGAACACTCACTGTGACTCTCTGGTCCATGAGGGTGAACACTCACTATGACTCTCTGGTCCGTGACTGTGAACACTCACTATGACTCTCAGGTCCGTGAAGGTGAATACTCACTATGACTCACTGGTCCGTGACTGTGAACACTCACTATGACTCTCTGGTCCATGAAGGCGTACACTCACTATGACTCTCTGGTCCGTGACTGTGAAAACTCACTGTGACTCTCTGGTCCGTGACTGTGAACACTCACTATGACTCTCTGGTCCGTGACTGTGTACACACACTATGACTATCTGGTCCGTGAAGGCGTACACTCACTATGACTCTCTGGTCCGTGAAGGTGTATACTAAATGTGACTCATTGGTGGTCCGTGACTGTGAACACTCACTGTGACTGTGAACACTCACTGTGACTCTCTGGTCCGTGACTGTGAACACTCACTATGACTCTCTGGTCCATGAAGGCGTACACTCACTGTGACTCTCTGGTCCGTGAAGGTGTATACTAACTGGGACTCTCTGGTCCGTGACTGTAAACACTCACTATGACACTCTGGTCCGTGACTGTGAACACTCACTGTGACTATCTGGTCCGTGATTGTGAAAACTCACTGTGACTCTCTGGTCCGTGACTGTGAACACTCACTATGACTCTCTGGTCCGTGACTGTGAACACTCACTATGACTCTCTGGTCCATGAGGGTGAACACTCACTATGACTCTCTGGTCCGTGACTGTGAACACTCACCATGACTCTCTGGTCCGTGACTGTGAAAACTCACTGTGACTCTCTGGTCCATGAGGGTGAACACTCACTATGACTCTCTGGTCCGTGACTGTGAACACTCACTATGACTCTCTGGTCCGTGACTGTGAACACTCGCTATGACTCTCTGGTCCATGAAGGCGTACACTCACTATGACTCTCTGGTCCGTGAAGGTGAATACTAACTGTGGCTCTTTGGTCCGTGACTGTGAACACTCACTGTGACTCTCTGGTCCATGAGGGTGAACACTCACTATGACTCTCTGGTCCGTGACTGTGAACACTCACTATGACTCTCTGGTTCGTGACTTTGAACACTCACTATGACTCTCTGGTCCGTGACTGTGAACACTCACTATGACTCTCAGGTCCGTGAAGGTGAATACTCACTATGACTCACTGGTCCGTGACTGTGAACACTCACTATGACTCTCTGGTCCATGAAGGCGTACACTCACTATGACTCTCTGGTCCGTGACTGTGAAAACTCACTGTGACTCTCTGGTCCGTGACTGTGAACACTCACTATGACTCTCTGGTCCGTGACTGTGTACACACACTATGACTATCTGGTCCGTGAAGGCGTACACTCACTATGACTCTCTGGTCCGTGAAGGTGTATGCTAAATGTGACTCATTGGTGGTCCGTGACTGTGAACACTCACTGTGACTGTGAACACTCACTGTGACTCTCTGGTCCGTGACTGTGAACACTCACTATGACTCTCTGGTCCGTGAAGGTGTATACTAACTGTGACTCTCTGGTCCGTGACTGTAAACACTCACTATGACACTCTGGTCCGTGACTGTGAACACTCACTGTGACTATCTGGTCCGTGATTGTGAAAACTCACTGTGACTCTCTGGTCCGTGACTGTGAACACTCACTATGACTCTCTGGTCCGTGACTGTGAACACTCGCTATGACTCTCTGGTCCATGAGGGTGAACACTCACTATGATTCTCTGGTCCGTGACTGTGAACACTTACTATGACTCTCTGGTCCGTGACTGTGAAAACTCACTGTGACTCTCTGGTCCATGAGGGTGAACACTCACTATGACTCTCTGGTCCGTGACTGTGAACACTCACTATGACTCTCTGATCCGTGACTGTGAACACTTGCTATGACTCTCTGGTCCATGAAGGCGTACACTCACTATGACTCGCTGGTCCGTGAACGTGAATACTAACTGTGGCTCTTTGGTCCGTGACTGTGAACACTCACTGTGACTCTCTGGTCCATGAGGGTGAACACTCACTATGACTCTCTGGTCCGTGACTGTGAACACTCACTATGACTCTCTGGTCCGTGACTGTGAACACTCACTATGACTCTCTGGTCCGTGACTGTGAACACTCACTATGACTCTCAGGTCCGTGAAGGTGAATACTCACTATGACTCACTGGTCCGTGACTGTGAACACTCGCTATGACTCTCTGGTCCATGAAGGCGTACACTCACTATGACTCTCTGGTCCGTGACTGTGAAAACTCTCTGTGACTCTCTTGTCCGTGACTGTGAACACTCACTATGACTCTCTGGTCCGTGACTGTGAACACTCACTGTGACTCTCTGGTCCATGAGGGTGAACACTCACTATGACTCTCTGGTCCGTGACTGTGAACACTCACTATGACTCTCTGGTCCGTGACTGTGAACACTCGCTATGACTCTCTGGTCCATGAAGGCGTACACTCACTATGACTCTCTGGTCCGTGAAGGTGAATACTAACTGTGGCTCTTTGGTCCGTGACTGTGAACACTCAGTGTGACTCTCTGGTTCATGAGGGTGAACACTCACTATGACTCTATGGTCCGTGACTGTGAACACTCACTATGACTCTCTGGTCCGTGACTGTGAACACTCACTATGACTCTCAGGTCCGTGAAGGTGAATACTCACAATGACTCACTGGTCCGTGACTGTGAACACTCGCTATGACTCTCTGGTCCATGAAGGCGTACACTCACTATGACTCTCTGGTCCGTGACTGTGAAAACTCTCTGTGACTCTCTTGTCCGTGACTGTGAACACTCACTATGACTCTCTGGTCCGTGACTGTGAACACTCACTGTGACTCTCTGGTCCATGAGGGTGAACACTCACTATGACTCTCTGGTCCGTGACTGTGAACACTCACTATGACTCTCTGGTCCGTGACTGTGAACACTCACTATGACTCTCAGGTCCGTGATGGTGAATACTCACTATGACTCACTGGTCCGTGACTGTGAACACTCACTATGACTCTCTGGTCCATGAAGGCGTACACTCACTATGACTCTCTGGTCCGTGACTGTGAAAACTCACTGTGACTCTCTGGTCCGTGACTGTGAACACTCACTATGACTCTCTGGTCCGTGACTGTGTACACACACTATGACTATCTGGTCCGTGAAGGCGTACACTCACTATGACTCTCTGGTCCGTGAAGGTGTATACTAAATGTGACTCATTGGTGGTCCGTGACTGTGAACACTCACTGTGACTGTGAACACTCACTATGACTATCTGGTCCATGAAGGCGTACACTCACTGTGACTCTCTGGTCCGTGAAGGTGTATATTAACTGTGACTCTCTGGTCCGTGACTGTAAACACTCACTATGACACTCTGGTCCGTGACTGTGAACACTCACTGTGACTATCTGGTCCGTGATTGTGAAAACTCACTGTGACTCTCTGGTCCGTGACTGTGAACACTCACTATGACTCTCTGGTCCGTGACTGTGAACACTCACTATGACTCTCTGGTCCATGAGGGTGAACACTCACTATGACTCGCTGGTCCGTGACTGTGAACACTCACTATGACTCTCTGGTCCGTGACTGTGAAAACTCACTGTGACTCTCTGGTCCATGAGGGTGAACACTCACTATGACTCTCTGGTCCGTGACTGTGAACACTCACTATGACTCTCTGGTCCGTGACTGTGAACACTCGCTATGACTCTCTGGTCCATGAAGGCGTACACTCACTATGACTCTCTGGTCCGTGAAGGTGAATACTAACTGGGGCTCTTTGGTCCGTGACTGTGAACACTCACTGTGACTCTCTGGTCCATGAGGGTGAACACTCACTATGACTCTCTGGTCCGTGACTGGGAACACTCACTATGACTCTCAGGTCCGTGAAGTTGAATAGTCACTATGACTCACTGGTCCGTGACTGTGAACACTCGCTATGACTCTCTGGTCGATGAAGGCGTACACTCACTATGACTCTCTGGTCCGTGACTGTGAACACTCACTGTGACTCTCTGGTCCATGAGGGTGTACACTCACTGTGACTCTCTGGTCCATGAGGGTGAACACTCACTGTGACTCTCTGGTCCGTGACTGTGAACACTCACTATGACTCTCTGGTCCGTGACTGTGAACACTCACTATGACTCTGGTCCGTGAAGGTGTATACTAACTGTGACTTACTGGTCCGTGACTGTGAACACTCGCTATGACTCTCTGGTCCATGAAGGCGTACACTCACTATGGCTCTCTGGTCCGTGACTGTGAACACTCACTGTGACTCTCTGGTCCATGAGGGTGAACACTCACTGTGACTCTCTGGTCCGTGACTATGAACACTCACTATGACACTCTGATCCGTGAAGGCGTACACTCACTGTAACTCTCTCGCTATTGAACATTCATACACCCACCGGTTTTTGATAACCCGGCTAACAGTTGTCCATTGCACATTATATTACCTCATGATATTGTAGCTTTAAGGTCCGTGTTCGTACCTGATATTCATTTTCCATTGCAAATGGGAAATAGAAAAGTCAAAATGTTTACTCATATTTTTTTACCTGTTTCAAATAGGTAATGGAAAAAGGACATGTCTTGCTATTTCCTTTTACCCATATCAAATGAGTAATGGGCTAAAATTACATCTTTCCTTCATCCATTTCCCCTTGCAAAATGGAAAAAACATTTCCTATTTCTCATTTGAATGTGATGACTAGCGCACGGAAAAACGGGGAACCAGGCAGGACAGGGGCAGGGTGGGGTGTGGAGGTGGGGAGAGGGGAGAGGGGGTGGGGGTGAGATTCGACGGCGCGTGCTGGCGTGGCCTTGCAAACTACTTGACTGCCCCTGAGGGCCGCGTTGGCGCCCCAAAACAGGAGATTCGCAATGGGGTGGAGAGGGGGGGGGGGGCACTATTACACAGATCTAGTAGGGGGTGTCGCAGGTGCCCTTGATGCCTAAGAGAGCGGATATTCGAGATGAAAAATCTACCCCCTGTAGGGAAAGGATTGAGGGGAGAGGGGGGCCACTACATATAGTTTGGTATACTTTGCCGCCCTAACGACCGGTTGTTTCGCCTATTTCTCTCTTTCCTCGGTGCAGTTACCCAAATTTTCTCTCAATGTGGCCATCTGAGACTTCCATTTGCAATGAAAAAAAATGTTTCCGTAGATCTCAATCAGCTCAATCCCCATTATACGTTGCATAACTGTGAATGTCCAATTTGGATGCCATTTTGTTCACCAAAATATGGTCTCTCCCTGACCACAAATTGCGTACTTTCGCTCACTCTCCATATGCCACGGCACAACCTCAACCACTGTAGTAAGGTAGTGCTAACCCCATTTCGTGGGGAAGGCTCGATTATTACGTCACACTGCTGCATATGGTTAACCAGCTACGAAATCAGCCACGTGCAATCATGGCTACCTTTGAAGTCAACCCGACGGCCGCCAAAACAACGGGAGAGTGTCTACACAATGATCCGGTCATAGCGTGAAGATCTTTGGAATTACTTTTTTTTTCAGAAAAGAAAACTCGTTCCGCGACAAAAAGAAGTTTTGAACGAGTTTCTTGTTAATATATGATTTGTTCTCTAGGCCACCTTAGTGCACACATGTGATAAACCGCGCCAAACAACCCCAGAGAGAGATGGCGGTTGCACATGCAACGTACTTTTGCACAGTCGATAACGCTACGACAACGGGGTCTTGGGAAAAAATAACTTGGGAATCGAAACTGAGCTTGAAACGAGTTAAAAAAAAATGTGTGTTCCAAGAGAGTTTGTAACGACTTATTATTTTTGTATAAAGTATAGAGTTTTTTTGTCCGCGATGAAACCGGGCTCCGTAGCATAGAGCGGCGACATCCCCGGGGACGATACCATGCTGGTGATTAGAACTAGCAGCTCGGGCAAGGACACGTTGTATTTTATACGTCGAAATTCAGTTTTCAGGTTTACGGTGCCCGGTTTAGGACATCGCGATATGGTTTTTTATGTTTAACGTTCCAATTCCGTTCCAGGAACGAGTTCATATTCTTCTGAAAAAAAGTCGTTCCAAACCCGTTGCATACCATGTTTTGGCTGAACTGGGGCGAGCATGGAAAGGGATTGAGGGTAGCCCACGGGAAGTGGGGGGGGGAGCCACTATACAGTTATGTATACACTTATGTGCTGCCCTAATGACCCTATGGGTATCTTTTTAATCAAAAATGTTCGCTCTATAGGGTACCTTTTTCATCATGGCCGGCTCTATAGGGATATCTTTTTTTTCTTTTTTTTTCTCATTATTGAATTATTCAAAAATACTATATACTTTGTTATCCCACTACTGGTACCCTTATTTAATAGAATATTAGAAGGTGGTGTTTTTCCAGAGAGCTGGTCGCAAGCTATAATTATTCCACTGTACAAGAAGGGACCACGGAATGACCCTAATAGCTACCGTGCTATATCTCTGTGTTCACTGTTGAACAAGATATTCATGAAAATAATAAGTGGTGAAGAGCAAGCAGGTTTCAGAAAAGAAAGATAATATATATTTTTACAAAGCCTAACTCAAAAGTATCTATCCACAAAAGGTAGCCGGTTCTACTGTGTATTTGTTGATTTTAGTAAAGCATTTGATTCTGGTAATCATAAATTCTTATGGTATAATCTTATTAACTCAGGAATGCACGGTAATATACTACGGGTGTTACAATCCATGTATTCTAAACTAAACTCGGCTGTGGCTACAAGGTATCTCTGCTTATTTCTATATGGTAGTTGGTACCAGACAGGGCTGCCTCATCAGCCCATTGTTATTTGTTATTTATGTTAACTCAGTACTTGATATGTGTGCATCTGCTGGGGAAAACGGTATTTATATAGATGAACAATTTGACAATGTATGTGCCATATTGTATGCAGACGATTTAAATGAAATCAGTGACACTATAGGCCGACTGCAAAACTTATTGATGGTTTATCGAATTTCTGTAGTAAATGGGGACTGTCAGTCAATCTCGCGATGACACAAGTCATGGTTTTTATAAATGGAGGTGTAATTAAAGCTAATGAGAAATAGTACCTGAATGGGAAAGTAGCTGAAATTGTGTCTTATTGCAAGTACCTAGGGCTAGATTTTTCCAGTCGATTGAACTGGACTATGGCAGAGAACCCTGGCTCTACAAGCAAATAGGACGGTTGCCTTTATATTGCAAGTTGCAAGGCAGGTAAATGTTTTTGATATTGAGACCTATTGGAGGCTTTTTGATAAAATGGTTCTTCCTGTATTAACATATGGTAGTCAAATATGGGGAAATAATACTCATGATTGTATTAAGCAAGTTCAAACCAGATTTTGCAAGCGCATCCTGCAGTTACCCAGTCAAACTGCCAATGAAGCTGCCATGGGGGAATGTGGAAGCAGGTCCATCAATTAATATGCATTCAACGAGTTAATAAATATTGGTGTAAATTGTTAAGAATGGATGACTCCAGATTACCAAAAGCTTGTTATGAGATATTGTATAACCTTGATAAGGCTCATTGTTTTGTTCCATTAGGGTACCGGCCATTTCACTAGGTAAGGTTATAGCGTGCAATGGAAACGGAAGAGAGAACTTGTCCAGAGAAGGAGTCACAATCCCGTTTTTTTTCGATTATTCGCTGAGTCGTATTTAAATTAACAGATTTTTCTTTAAAAAGCGATAATCGTCCGAAGAAACTGATTTTCAGGGACAATAGTAAGCATATATATAGCCATCAATAAATACATGTTTTTGTTAATTTATGCAATGGTATGCATAACTCTACGATCAATAAGTATGATGCTCCACCACGGCGCCAGCAGGATTCACAATGACTCGTGGCGAACTCTCCTCGCCAAAATTGTGCGCCGATCCAATGTTCAATTTCTGTTGAAAATGTTACTTTCTTTGGGCTTAGCTTTGGCTTTAAACGGAACGGTAAGTAGGCCTACTGCACAGGGGCGGATCAATGGGGGGGGGGGGGGGCGGGGGGGCACCCGGGCCTCGCCCCCCCCCCCCACCTCTTAGGACCGAACTTGATATCATAAAACCAAAAGCTAGCCTCTCGAAACTCTCACAACCGGCCTATCCCGCATATCTGGATCCCACCCTGATGCAAGTCGCGATCAGCATAACTTCAAGTCAATTCACTTAGCGATGATACTGAATATTCATTTATAGCTCATCTAGCTCGGTGCATGCGCACGGGCGGCCATTACTCGGCAGAAAATAAAAGATAAAAAATTGCCACTTCACTCGCTCAGCGCTCACTGTACTTGTGTATACGTATGAGCGGCGGTACCAGCTTAACGCCTGTGTCACGACGCGGGCAATCTTCCGCAAAGGGGCGTTCTTGCGCGCTGCGCACCGATCGCAGCGCCTCCTGGTTCTACGCCAATGTAACTATGGCAACGATTTTCTATTGAAAGGGCCGACGGGCTATTTGGGTCAGATTACAGGATTTGAGCAGCCTTCAGATTTAATGTTATTGTACTAGTCAACAGGACCACCAACTGGTAATAATAACAATTTTGGATGAATATCCAAAATATACTTTTGTTTATGTGGCTATCGTGTTATACTGTAAGTAACTTGATAAATAACCGCTGGCTATTCCGGTAATTGTCTGATGAACACTCACTTATTATCCGCGTGTAAAGACCTATTTCCATGACATGTGTTATATATCTATTATGATAAACAGGGGAAAATACCGGAAAATCCCATTGGCCGCCATGTTAACGTGTAATAGGAGGGCGGGGGGGCACTTACCTCACTTTTTAGAAAAAGTAGCCTAAGAACACATGTTTCATTATTGCGTTGTCATAGGCAAAAAGAAAGATTTTCACAATTTTTTACCGTAAGTTTTGAAAAGTACCATGCTACCTTAAGTTTTGAAAAGTAGCATACTACCGTAAGTGACATGCTACAAATACCTTTGTTTTCTCCTACAGGTTTCGTTGTACAAGTTTTATGAATAAATTCATCGTATTGACCAGCACAATGCTCACCAGTATTCTTTGCCTTTTTGTACCTGTCTTAGTATACTAGTGCAAACCATGCATTATATATTTTGTAATAAAGCATAAATTTTGGGAATGTGAAAACATTTATGGCACATATCGTTGGATGTATCTTCAGATGAAGAGCCCAAACATTGATATGCGAAATGGCAGCTTAAAACAATTTTGCTATTTGTTACGCTGTATGGGCAACCATGAAACTAAAGCTAGTTTGCCCAAACTGACCATTTGACATGACGATAACTGAAGCTGACATGCTCAACACCAGGACAAGCATCAGAGAGTAGGCTTGACGGTTTTGGCGTCGAAAGTCTGTTTATATGGTCGAAATTGTAGATTTTTGTAGCATAATTTGAGTACAATTTGAGTACAATTAAAGTGATTAATTTTATTAATACAATAAAGGAAAAGACATTTTTCACGGATGCAACAAATAAAAATGCTGAACCATAAATGATGGCGGACATCACACCAACCTGTGTCTGGCACCACGCTGACCAGTGTTGAACACCACATAGACCCGTGACGGCCACCCCACAGACCCGATACGGACACTACACAGACCCGTGGCGGACATCACACTGACCTGTGGCGGCTACCACCGATGTCAATACATTGTCAGTCTTATAGCAACCTTGTTCTGCAACTGTAATATACTTATGATGGAAAACAAGTAGTAAAACGAAGACAGAAATGGTGAATTAAAATATTTTATCTGTACATATATATTATTGCATACAATCATGCACGTCGATATAAAGGTGTACATGTTGTTATAAAGTGTATACATAATAAATTACCTGAGATCTTTAATTTCTTATCACGTACCGTTATGGATGTATAAACGCTAAAGGCTATGATTGACTGATGTCAGACACAACAATAATTCATGGATCTGCTATTTAGTATCACTTCACAAAAACATTTCATCTCTCGGTTTGTCCTAAAGGACCGCTAAAAACAACATCACGATTTACCCACAGATCACAGTCTGGTACACTGTCATTCAGACTCAGCAGACAGAAGACCCACAATACTGCATTACATACGCAATTATCGCCCCGCTATTCGGTTTCATGATCAGTTAGTGAGCTGCGGCATTGTTCGCTACTGTAGCAGCATGTCCGTCAAATCTCCATTATTCAGTAAAACCTTCTACTGAATGATCCGAATAAAGTACTGCGCGTTAAGTATCGTAACTAAGAGGTCGCAACCCAGGAAGACAGAGAGGTAACGTGGAGTGGAGGAGGGGACGGGGGGGCTTAGAATTATAAACTTTTAATATGTCATAGGTGCTACCTAACCTGAGCGAGTGCGTTAAACTGAAAAATACATACAATATATTATTGTGATATATTATCATATAGCATATCTCTGCAAAGGCCAAAGCGGCAAACTGTCAGCTATAATGAATACCACAATAGGGCATTTGGGGATCATTTGGTGATTATGGTTGGTGATCCTCCCCCTCTCAGAGGTATCCTATATATGTAGGATAAATCAGTAGGGTCTCATGGGCTAGGGGCCGTGGTTAGTCTGAATGTTGGAGTCGGTTTCATAAGAAGCTCGTTAATTAATTTAGTATTATCTCAAGCGTGCAGTAAGCGTTTGTTTGCAAAAATATGTCTTTAGCTTATTTATAAGCCAACATTTGTGATCAATGGAGTTTCATCATGTGCAATATTACGAGAAGAATAGATTGCCACATAAAGGAAAGTATGATTGAATTGATTGGGTCTCTGGGTCCTGCAGCGTGCAATTTTTTTTGAGTGTTCACTTAAATTTGAGTGAAGATATCGGCCAAAACATCTGTGATATGCGGTATTAATGAATTTACCTTGATTACATCTATGCTGCTGGATATTTGTTCATAAGATGTATTATTTTATCACACACTCTAGGTCTAATATTATGAGGAATATATCCTTTACCGTTAATTATGCTTACATGGGAAGCCCGTTCTGGTCGTAAGGGCAGTGACAAAATTGAGAATAAAGTCTACAGATATGTTTCCGGAAAACAAAATTATAACTACGACTGAATGAGAGAGAATAATACTTCAAGGATTAAAAACCGCTTTTGTCGCCCGTAAGTATATATTCGGTGGCAGCATACCTTAACTCCCCCCTCGCAAGAACACTATTCCGGTCACTATGATGCCTTACATGTGCATGTAAATACAAGCTAGGTATAGGGAAAGGTTTTATAGTTCTATGGTGAATGCAGCTGTGGAAAGCCTATGTGGTGTTGTGAACTGTTTAATGCCTTCGTCATCGCCCATATTGGGTAACGAGTTTTGGAGTGTCGACTGACTAACGGTCTAAAATTACGTTAGGAACATTAAACTAATGACTGGGTTTTGATGGTGTGTGTGCCTGTGTGTGTATGGTAGGGGAGGGGGGGGGCATAGTTACCGACCTAGCCCTAATTGAGACCTAGTGATCGACTGGCTGCAACAATGGGCAGGCCAGGTGGGAAATATCGGACTAAGTTTCTGGGTCTTGTCTACCAGGCTGGGGTTGCGCGTGGTGGAGAGGGTCTGCATCGCCCGAGGGGTGGCCCCGGCTCGGGGAAAGCGAAGTAGGAAGGGGCAGCGGAGATGCCCCGGTTTGCTAGGGATGTCCACGATGTGAAATAAGTCACCCTACGCGACCTCGCGGCCCATGCCACCCTGCTGCCACCGTCCTTACCCACGGCCAGAGCTACCCCGCGGCTCCCCTCCAGTATGTACGACCCCCCGGCCCCACCGTACGCGACTTCGCGGCCGGGACCATCCCGCTGCACATCCATACTACGCAAGTCCCCAGCCGGGGCCACCCCGCAACCCTGCAGGCCTTCTACACTACGTTCGATCCCGGCCGGGGACCCCCCGCTGCCCCTCCCTACTACGCAAGCCCCGCTGACCACCGCGGCTCGAGTTGGGGCGAAAAAGCCGTGAGCGAAAAGCCTGCACTGGGTACGCCTTGGTTGTTAGCACCTTCCAGAGGGTGCAAAGTCCAGTTATGCTACCACCCAGAACTTGTAGGCCACTAAAAACAAAGCTAGATGACAACACTCTTTTAAAATCAATTTTAAATTATAAGTTTAATTACGGATTCGCAGAGAAAAAAAGATAAAACTTACAACGATAGTCATGATTTAAGAAAAGGAAAACCCGCGTTTAAATATATTAGAAAATGAATGCTGGCGCAGAGCGGATAGGTTTGTCGTCTCTCTGCATTCGGATCGTGCGCCACCTAGCGAATGCTATACATGTCACCACTTTCGAAAATAAAACGTATCCAAGTAGTCCTTGGAAACAAGAACGTTTTTTGTAACGTTGGCAACAACATTCAGACTATGACGTCACAATACATTTTAGTCTCGCTTCGCTAGACCTTTATCAATAAATTTCAAACAATTTTTATGTCTAAACGAAGAATACTAATTCTTTCTTCAGATAAATATGCTAATTTTCAAGTAAAACACTTCATATGACAACTAACAACAAACGTTTTATCGAAATTAAGGCGTAAAAAGCGGCCGTAGATGTCGCAAACTGGTGATGCCAAAAAGGGGCCCATAGTTGGGGACCGGAAGTCAACACTGACAACAGAAACCGAGAGAGAACAGAGACATGAAAGTGATATGATGTTTGAAATATACGTGTGTTAGTCGTGTGTTAGTCTATAGAGCTCGTGCTAACGCACTCGCTATTATATCGCATCTTATATATATATGGTGTCCGCGAATCCTATTCCGGTGACGATATCGCGATGCTCGAGAGGGGTGCACACATTCTGCTAGCAACGCTCACAATAATACCGTTCTCGCATACAATAAACTGTTAACACTCAAACTAAGGGTATGGTATTGTTGCAGTCCTTGCTTAAGCTGCAGCTCTCGCGGTCGTGAGAGTTTTTCATTTGATTTCTTGAAAGTTGTAATGTATATCTCATTTGTGGAACTAGTTTTTTTTTGTATAAACTTTATTTATTTTGCGAGGTTTTCAACAGCGAATACACATGTGAATGATCACATCGAATACGATACAAACAGTTGTGAACTAAACGAATAAAAAAAAAATCAAATTCATAACTACATCATAAGGCACAAGTGAAAAAGGTCAACAAAGGGTTCTACAAACAAATGTTGCATAACGATTGGTTACATTATGACGACAGTATAATATAATATAAACAACCAATACTTAAACCTCTTATTCGTGAAATATAAGTTATTTACCTAAACCGTTTCGAGTCAGCAATAAACCGAAAAAGGGCTAAAAACACTGAGGAATTTTCTTCCGTGGAGAGTAAATTAGACCCGTGTAAGAAGACATCACAAAGGATATTGAGCTCACATTTTGTAATCGGGTGGATGTTAAAATTATGCGTTTCTAGGAATGTTACATCTTTTAATAAGCGATCGCGTGGTTCTGAGAAGGCCGGACAGTGAAGTAAGAAATGAATGTTGTCCTCGGGTTGAGATAAGCAATAATCACAAATGTTATTTTGGATGAACCCATAATTATACCTATGTGCGTTCAGTCCGCTCAGACCCATACGCATTCTACCCTGGTGTACGGCTTCAATGTTGGAATATCTATCATGGAGGTCGTTGCGAGAATAAAAAAAGTTACTCTTTTACTTTAGCTTGAAGGAAGCAATGGACGGAGACCCCTTAATGATATCTGGCAATCCATTCCAGTGACGTATTGTTCGCCACAGAAAGCTATTAATTGAGTATGTTTTCTTTAAACACGGGAGTAAAAGATCATTTCTACTTCTGAGTGGATATCGCGATACATCAGAGACTGGCGGAGGAACTAACGATCTAAGATATTGTGGGGCTGGCCCGTTAACCATTTTATACAATACACATGAACTAAAATATTCTCTTCTTGAGCAAAGTGTCTGGGCACCGGCTTCCAGCAATAATCTGGTATGAGAGGTAGATGAATAGGCACGTGTCACACTGAGTAAAGATTGGCGCTGAATTTGTTCTAGTTTATGAGATTGACTCTTGGTAAGATTTCCGTGGAACACAGGTGTGGCATACTCGAGTAAGGGTCTAATATGTGTATTATACATAGTTAATTTCGTACGTCGATCAATGGGTTTTGGCATACGTTTCAACATATTTACATATTTTCTAGTTTAAACAAAAGACCTTCATGAAAAACTCTGTCAAAAGCTTTGGAAACATCTAAAAAGAGCATAACGCACTCCTGATTTTGTTCTAAGGAAGTGTAAATTTTGTGAACTAAATAGATCAGTTGATTACATGTTGAGTCGTTTCTCTTGAAGCCCGAGTTCCTCCAAGTCAACAAGTTGTTTTGGGTCAGAAAGTTGTATAATTCATCACTTATAATACGTTCCATTACCTTCCCAACACAAGGCAACAGGGATATGGGTCTATAGTTTTCCTTTGACTTCTTACAATTTTTTTTAAATACATTTTAAATTTTTTTCATATCATGCATCATATCGCTTTGCTTCAGTATAATGTTTTTCATGAATTCCATGTCACTCCGTAATTGCGACTGCGCTTCAGTTGACCATGCAGTTTGAGATTTAGAGTTCTCGCTCACCTCGTCTTCGATAATGGCTAACCTGTTTTGTAATCCAAGCGTTCCTTGGATATCATCCTCAGTGATATCTTGCCTTTTTGTAAGGATATCCAATTTGACGTGAAGTCCTTCGATTAAGTCCGTTATGGCCTTTAGCTGGTCGGTATCCGCCATGACATTGGTTGCCATGTTATTGTTTACGTTAGTTACCCCGCGAGCAGCTGGGAGGTGGCTTTTATCGCTCGCAGGTGGCGGTTTATTTACGATCACCTCCTCCAGATTATGTCTTTTGTTTTCTTTATCTGCGCTTTGCGTTCGGTGACGTTTCTTTTTCATGGCTTGGGTACTTTTAATCCATGTGCAGTGTTTGATGATATACAATTGGACAATAACTGCGAGACCTTGCGCCCGTGACACCTCACACAGTCGCCATCTTTTTTTCGCTAGCCCATCTTTTTTTCGCTACGAACTAGTTCATCAGACTTCCGCGTCGTGTCAGGACTGACGACTTTGAGGTCGTCTGGTTAATTTGTCCTGCCCTTGTCTTTTTTTCGCGCCTTTTCCTAGGCGTCCGAGAGGTCGTAGCGGAATCCCTCCTTCTTCATGTCTTGTTCCCTCTTCCGCACGGAGCGCATGGCTTTGTGAATCAGCTCGCTCCGAGGGAACGGACGGTTGTCCTCGTCCGAAAGCTCGCTGCCCTCGCTGTCGTACTCGTCACTGCAGGAGAAGAGGTCAATGCATGGAAAGGTCAATGTCATTGTTTCCATTATTAGCTCCCCCCCACTCGAACCCTGAGTAAACCTATGTCCTGCGATATCGATATCGTAAACCGAAGTTCTGGTCATGTTCATGGTTCCGCTACTACTCTAAATAAATTACTACTACAATGTCCCAATTTTTTTTGTTTTATTCGCGTATGTAAACCTTTATAAATGATATGGAGGTACGCCTGTACTTACCCCACGGTGGGTGCAGGTATGGCGGATGTTTACTTGGGCGGCTCGGGACCGCTGCCTAGCAACGTCAGCTGCTCCCGAGCATATTCCTCGTAATCCTGCAAAGAGGAATCCACACACATTGTTATTGCATTTAACTGCTTTTTAGAACGCTAGTACATACCACAAATTGCAAGTGTTAACAATGGCGACGTGGACTTAATTTTTCTTGGAGTGATTATACAGCTGTTAAAAGCAGGAACGCCTAGCAATATTGGTGGACATGCTCAAATCACATCGAAGAGAAGGACAATGTGAAGGTCACAACATGGGGCAATTATCAAATAAACAACATGTCGTTACGAACGCTCAATCGATAAATGCAAACTTAGAATTTACTTTGTTTCAAAGTGCAAAACAGAGAGATTAGTCGGTGCAAACACCCATGCACTATATAAAAACCCAGCGACTTGACAGTGGATGTGCAAAGATGATATTGAAAAATAGACTCCCACCCAACTTGCGCGAATGAAGAGTTACGCTCACTAAAGTAAGAACCATAAACACACTTTGTTTATAAGCGCCACAATGCTTTAGGCCAGTGCCTGATGACATTTTCAGAAGCATCACACCGCAAACTCGAAATTGCACGTGAATAGTTACAATTAAGGGTTAAGAAACTTCAACGTCACAACTACCACAACTACCACCTCCCGACACGCATTCACACCGCAAACTATTACAACACGCGTTGGCAAACGTTAACAGAGCACACACTGTTTATCATTTAACATCTACTTTATCATCTTAAGGCCTGCACCAACTGATGATAATCCATATTGATTTTAGCGAATTTGGTAGATGTTTTGCTGCCATACAATTATATTTAAAGGCAAATCAACTACCCGTATTTACAAAAATATCATATTTTAACACGTTATAAAAACTGTCAAACAATTAACGATTTATTACAGGCTTCTAAAAAAACTACCTGTAGCTACAACTACATCATAGACAAATGGTCTTTAATGTGGAATCAAATAAGGGTGCGAAATGGGAGGCAGAAATGCATCCAGACGAGTATTACGTACTGACATTTTTGAACGGCGAGGTAGGCTTGTATCTGCAGAAGTTCGTTCGTTTTTTCCTCGATGACGCCAAGATACTGGATTAGATTTTGATCCGTGACTCCCTGTAGGGATCCCGCCATGTCATCCAGAGCATCCCACTTGCAGCCGATCTTGCTGAACAAGGATTCGATTCCTGGCAGAAAGTATGCAACTCGATTATTAGATAAGTATGGTCTGTTAGTCAAACACACGACGCTCTCAAATCAATCGTGTTTGTCTGGTTCTGTTGTTCACGACTTTCACGAGTTCCATTGTTGTTTGATATTTTTGTTGGGATTTTATTTATTTTCTTGGATTTATACCCCGGTGATTGTTCTCTTTTTGACGCAGGGAAGAGTGTTGACATACATCTCTTACCCAAATCATCATACCGGTGCATCTTGCTTCTAAGAAACCGGCAATGAAGAGGATAATATAATGACTTATTCCGCTGGTTCGACAAGAGTCATACCTTTCACCGGCACATTATGACGGACGCGACAAGAATCATATCTTTCACCGGCACATTATGATGAAAGCTAAAAGAATATCATCTTTCATTGGCACATCATGATGAAAGCTAAAAGAATATCATCTTTCATTGGCACATCATGATGAAAGCGACAAGAATCACATTTTCCATCGGTACATTATCATGGTTGCGACAGCGATCACACCTTCCACAGGCACCGTATCCTGGAAACAACACGCTTTCACGAAGGCACTTCATGAAGGATGTCACAAGAATCACATGATGGGAATGCAATTCACCACCGGACAAACGCACATACTAGATAACAGCCTTCGCGCACACTTGAAACGTGTACTGTTTGTTTCATTCTTCATGTAACGCCGCAAGCCGCATTGATGCACGTGTATTCCTAAACAGTATATGATATTATACTTAGATATCAATTAAAGAGGTTCTCTGACTATACATGTAAAAAATGAGTGAAGTATTGACCCGTTCGAAAGGTTTGACATGACGCTTTGCAGACACTATTATTATAACGTGTCGCTACTACCCGTTAAAACGGTGTCAACCGGAAGTGTAAGCTGCGATTACCATAACCCTGCTCCATCCGGCTACAATGCCCGTTAACACGGTGCCTACCGGAAGTGCTACAATCTTGCCATGCGTACCTAATCGTTGTATTACTGACGACTAATCTTGCCAAGCGTATGTTATTCCTTACATTATCGCCACTCTGGTCTACCAGGATTTGTACCGTTGTAACCATTGCTTTTATAACGCGTAGGTTACACAATATACTGCACACTATTGATGACTTGCCGTGTATACTGTGTTCGCTAGCCAATAATGGTGCTTCCAAGTCGCTACTTTTAACTCTGTAAATTAAATTTATTCGTTGTTTTTTAGTGTTGATTAATTAAGCGCATGTGATCAATATGGCTTGGCTGACTTCTTCATACCGTTGTTGAGCTATGTATACATTGCGGTAAAGCCCTGCCCGGGTAATCATGTAAGGGCTGGTGGTGGTGTTTTCGCTTCTGTTATTGGTAACGTTATCTGCATTGTCATCCCTTTCCTGACTCTCCAGCAAATGGAGGAATAATGCACATTAATTAATTCATTCATTCATTCATTATCCATCAGAAGGGAACAGTGCTGACGCTGATTGACTTACAATCCCTCTCAGCCGGCGTACAGACAATAACTGTTGTGTCGCATAAGAATGTTCGACCTATTGGTTTATTGGGGATATCACGTGGCTTAATATACACATCGCCCTGTTAGCAACCAGGACACACATCACGCCTTTATTACTGTCTGTCATGGAAACCCGGAGAGCGCTTCATTGAGAGCCACGAGTTACTTCTCTTACACGAATTGAGCCAATGTTCGTAATTTTGCGAGGAACGAGCTTTATGACAGAAACATTACTTTTTTGTCACGAACCTTGCAACGTCAATTTGTAGGAGCAAAATGTAGATTTGAGTGAAACGGGCCCCTCATTCCGCGACAAGCAGTATGGAGCATGTTGCTGATGAACAAGGTTAAGCTGGTGTCGTTCTCCTCGCCAAAGTCTGCTGCGCTACATGGCAATAGGCCGATCGACGCAACCGGCAACCCGCTCCATGAACGTACATTTCCAGAGTCCACCCCCACCCCGGTCGCAAGTTTTAAAATATTCGCTCTATAGAGGTAACTTTTTCATCACAAGATGCGTATAATAAAGCCCCCCCCCCCTCCCCCTCGGGGCCTAGACAATATGTCCCAATATGCACTGTAGTCACAATGAGATGTTAGAACCTTTGCAGCGTCGAGCCGTGGGAAAAATTACAAAGCCGTGTGGATACGATATATATATGTTATCATTCCTTTGAAGTCTCGTTGCAGGAGCTCGTGCTCAAAACTCGGCTGCCCCTTAATTACGTCACCACGGTAGTTTCCGTTAAGGTAAGCCGTTCGCCGATAAGCGATTCCACGTTCTGATATGTCTCTATTTGTAAATGTACTTTCTTATGGCATTTACCGCGATAAATATAGCCAATTATCGAATCAAAGTGTTCGAATACATGAATTAACGTTCTCATACCATTGCCCTGTCACAATCAAAAGGCTTTGTAACATGATTGTAGGCCTAGGTTTAATTCCACGACATAGGTTGCCTTTTTTGTGGATTATCCTAATCATACAATGTACGAAATTGCACGTTTACGAGGAGAAGTATGTCAATAATAACAGTTCACTACCCTTATCACGAGCTCTGGCACGCTTTGCATCCATTTGACATGCCAAAGTGGAGGTGGCACCCAGATTCCCAAAATTTGAAAGCGTTTTTCTGGAATTAAACTGCAAAGCGGCAGCCCCCAGTATAGCACTCAAAGATCATATAGACATCGTGTCAATATATAATAGGGGGGAGGGCGAGGAGGGAAGGGGAGTCGTGATCCCAAATCACAAACAAAATAATCTTTATTTTCAGGTCGCGATGAATAACTCCCCGCATAGAATGGAAGGGGCGGATATCATCAATTGACGATTTTACAATTCATGATTATTTAATATTAAGATTTTCAGTTCACGATTGATTAAAGTCCTTGATCACGACCATCGGCTAATATCCCATTCCCAGTTCACGGTGAAATGAAAAGCCCATTCACGAGGAATGAAAATACCCTCCCCCCCCCACCCCCCCATTATACCATAATATATTGTATGTTAATAGGTTTTGTTTTATAAATAAAGACATATGTGTCTTTTAACTTGGATCGATTTATTTAGCCGGCTCGATGAAAATAGACAATACTCAATTTCTGGATTCACCAATAAATATTGACTCTGTTATGCTGCCTATAAATATATAATATAATTGTCCATGTGGATTCGATGGCAACCACACGAGGGCTGGACCGGGCCAAGAAGCCCCTCGAGGCCATGAATAATGGTTGAAACATGCCCCAGATTTAGTGATGGGGTTGAGATATCAGAGTTCAACACATTGTCATAGTTTACAGATGGCATGTTTGACTAAATCTGACTTTTGCATACGCTTTATGCTTGGAATATTGGCCTAGTTCATTGCTCGAATACCCACTTAGTCGAACCTGGCTAGCTGTTGCATGTGCACCCCTGCATCCACCCCTCCCAATTTTCCACATTCTAAGTAAATGTTATTAGATAATAAAAAGGCGCCCCGTCTGTCTCCGAGTCGCCCTCCCCCATCCGTCTTTCTGTGGAGAATTCCTGGAACCGCTACTGGATCCCACCCTGGGATTCCACGTGTGCCCTCATCTACGTATCTTCCCACATACAGGAAATGTAATGGAGTGTTCTTTCTGTGATTATACTCATCTCTGAAACTGACAAGAAAGTAACACCCGCTGCTTTGTTTGTCCGACTTGTTTGTCCGATATAACGCACGCGGAAGACCTCTTTTCGCCACATGATTGGATAAAAGCAACAGTTACGTCAGGGAATGATTGACAGCCTGGATCGGTCTAATGATAAGTAACGTCGATATTGGCAACCCCTGCTCTCGCCAACGACGAGTCGTTAACGCATGGGCGGATCCCGGGGGGCTCAGGGGGTCGCCCCCCCCCTTCTGAGGAAAATGCGAACAAAATGATGGACCCCTGGTCGAATTCTTGCTCAGAGACCCCCCCGGTCTTCAGTGGGCTCCCCCCATTTGGATGAAGAAAGCTATCTGAGGTGTGGACCCCCCCCCCCCCTGTTTCAAGTTTCCCCTTTTGAAATTGCTGGATTCGCCCCTGTAACAGTTATAAAAAATACCCTACCTGAGTCCATGTACGAGAACAACAGGTCAAGCACAACACACTTACACTCTGATACCGGTTCAGGTTTCAAAAAAGCACCAGCCACGTGGGCGAAGTTTATCAGTCGCTCTTAAAGATGGACTTCTCGCGTAAAGAGTCTTCATTCAACGCTATAAAAGTGTCCTTTTTTAAACACAAGGGGCACTCGGGCCCGTTAGCACCGTAGTCTGGTGAAAAGAAATGAGGTGGCAAATCAGAACGCGGTTGAAATGGGATATGGGGTGTGGGGTAGGGGGTTGGCGTAAGTGCCCCTAGGCAAGCCAGGTTCTCTATGTGCTTACGTATTTAACATACCTTGTTCCATCTTCTGACATCAAGAAAGTTTGTCACACCAAGTTCTTTCCGTTATATTTTCACGAAGAAATGTTGGAGCATACGTCTTTTCAGGATCAACCGTCATTCAGATGTGCAGCGCCACCTGGCGGCACAGCCACCATTTGCACCATGGGGAGAAACTGACGGTCCTCAATCCGAAGCTGATTTATGTTGACCTGCGCTATTACACGTGCATGTTTACGTCTGCCAGTTAACATCATCGCCATCGTGTGATATGCATTTCTAGATCGATAGAGATTCAAACCTTCAGGTACGATGTGAGCTGCTGGAGTGAGTTAGGGGACGAGGGCTGGAGATTGGTATCATGTTGGCTAGAGTGAGTTAGGGGGACGAGGGGTAAATGTGGGCATGAGCATAGGCATGCCCAGCGGGGGGCACAGGGGGCATGTGCCCCCCTTTTAGACATTCAAGTATATCTGTGCCCCCCTTTTCAAATGCTGTGCCCCCCCCCCCCGGTCGTCAAAAATATATTGGACCCTTTGGTCGCAACTTTGTTCAGCAGCCGCCCCCCCCCCCCCCACCCCCCACCCTCACCCCCCCCCCATCCCCCCCCGGTCGCAAGATTTCAGTGTGCCCACCCTAGTCCCCGCCCCCGGTCGTCATTTTTTGTATTGTGTCTCCCTTAAAAAGGTTCCTGCACACGCCCCTGATGAGGGCGGCTGCATGGAGTCGGGTAGTAAGGAGAACATCGGCTGCATGGAGTCGGGTAGTAAGGGGAACATCGGCTGCATGGAGTCGGGTAGTAAGGGGAACATCGGCTGCATGGAGTCGGGTAGTAAGGGGAACATCGGCTGCATGGGGTTCTTCTTCCGCTGTTTCAGCATGGCGCGCATATGACAAACGATATATGACATACAGTCCATTTCGTGGGTTCCAACATTCATACTTTGCATTCAAGTTTATTTTTTCCAATATGTCATTGCAATTTTAAACCATGAGTCTGTTCTATTCTAATTTCTATTTTCCTATTCAATATTCCAAAAACGGTGTCTCAATCAACTCACGCCCTTGGAGACAAGTGAGTAATGATCAAGACCAAACGACGGGTCATCGATGTGACGATTGCGGCATGCTCTGTCGGCCACAGATAGGCTCATTCAGACGTAAGGGTAAATGCATACAAACAACTAGGAATCACAGCTGGGAATCCACCGGCGCATGCAGACCGGCGGATGCCAACCCGGGCTTGGTTGATTGGTTGGTTATTCAGGACGCTTTAACCACTTTTGGTCATATCGGGTCAATGGGAGAAGGAAGGGAGAGTGGAGCAATGTCTCCGGGGGTAACCCCTCCCTACTCTTTACGAAAAAAGACATGGGATCCTTATCCTGCGACCACACAGACATTGCCACAGTAGGGCTCGAACCACCGACCCACGCGCCGTTAGGCTCTCAGGTGACCAGAGCACTCCATGCGAGCGCTCTAGCCCACTGAGCTATCGCGCCGGCCCCAACCCGGGCTTAGAGTTCTCGCTGTCATTTGGCGTCGTTTGTAAGTGTGATGCAGAGACTGTTGTGGTTGTTATGTTTGTGCCGTTTGTACATGTTATGTATAGATGTTAACTTTGTGACTGTCGTGTTATGGTCGCTTATAAATGTGATGTAGAGAGGGTTGTGACCGTCTTATGTTCGTCAGTAAGTGTTATTCATAGCGGGTTATGACCGTTTTATACCTTTTGTTTCTGCTGTTTTAATGCCTAGTCCTAAGTTCAAGTGGGCATAAGTTTTTCGACACATCATAAGTGCGCTCTTGGGTCCTATATATCGCGGATAACGGTGGCCGATGCTCACTTAGAGACAGGCGGCTGGCACAGCGCGAAAAATTACGTAATCTCAGTATGCTAACTGGTATTAAAACACAACATAATTGACACGGACTGACGCGCCACACTTTGGGAATAAGACAGGGGAGAGGACCGACAAACAGTGGAACCCAACAGAACATACTCTGCTCTATGCTGCAATGTTAGATCTGACATCAACGCTTTGATACAGAGGTAGATATTTTGATAGGCATTATAACTGCAACTATATATATGCATTAATTTGACCATATTGAAGGTAATATTCGTATTGGTGCTAGACGTCTAAAATCTTCACAAATGTATGGTTTATAATATAAACGTCTTAGTTAAATATAGTTGCACTCCTCACTATAAGGGGTCTGAAAGCGCGGGTTCAGTGTCTGATTTTTTCTTAGTGAAATTCTCAGTGTCGAATGCTGATTTTCACGACCTTCCGTGTTGCTTTTTGGCTAATTTCAGTGTCGTTTTTTTCTTAAAAATCTGTGTCGATATCGCTTTTTCAGATCCTTAGTGTCACAATTTGGAGTAATTGTCGAATGTCGAGCTTTCAAATGTGTCGCGCTACATTTCCCCATTGTTTTTCAATGCTCACCGAAATCTGAGTAGAAGTAGCCATCAAGCGAGAGTCAATCGCTTTCACCAACTTCGCTTAAAGGGCATTTGATGACTGGTTGATGTAAAAAAGAACGTGTAACTATAAGTGTGTTACTCTGTTATATCAGGACGAGGGGGTGGGCTAGGGTTGGGAGAAGGGGCAATGGGTCCATCACAAAAAGCAACGCAGCGGGGTTGATCCAAACCTAAATCACATTGCAGTTTTTATTATTTGAATACATGCTTCTTCCAATTCATGCTGATATGAGCACGGTAACCATTACTTTTGAAAGTTCATTCCTATCCCTGTCCACTATTTGTCCACTATTTGGGATGAGTCATTTAATGGAAAGTGGACGCTGTCGCCCACATTAAAATCTTATTTGGATCGTTTATCTATATCCTGAATTAGTCCTTTTTGGTACAAAGTTTATTTTATTGTCTTAGTGCTCTCAACATTAGACAACGAAAACGTTAAGTATATCTATTATCGTTGAAATGTGCATACCGAAGATATCGTTTGATTAGGAAGATTCGTGTTAGGTTCTCCACCCTCGCATGGTGATAACGATCAGCGGATGGATTAAATACAAGTCATATGTAACAGCGATTTGCTGTTAAGGTCATTTATTAATGACGGATGGAAAGCAATACCTATTGGCAGGTTGCATAGCATAAATACAAAGCTTCAAGCAAAGCTTGACCACCTTGAAATGTCTGCCTTTTAGCAGTGCCATATAATTGAATCTATATCTTGTAAATACCAAATAACTTTAATTGATCCTGCTTTAAATATAAGCAATGACATGACTGTTGTGAGGGCGTCCAAAGGCCCGCACGACCGAAGGAAGCGACCCACAAAAGCCAATGGCAATCCCATACTATCAAACCCAACACACTGCTGCAAGCCCCTGCTTTAACCGCCGTGCCGTGAGTCCAAATAGTAAAGATTGAGGCATATGACCAGGCTATGCTTGAACTTCGTACAAACAAAAACAAAACAATACATATATACAGAGAGGGAGCCTCTGCTCTACACCCTATGTGAGTCCACCAATAACACACGATCGTCGTTACAAGCCAGGAATATTTAAAATATTCTAGATATAAGCGAATCCTCAAGAAAATAACTGTTAATAAGGGGAGCCCCTACTCTACACCCTATACAGTTAAGTATCAACACCACACGACCGCCGTGACAAGCTAGTAACATACACATATTCAAAATATAAACCAATCATCAAGAATAATAATTACATAGGGTAAGCCCCTGCTCTACACCCAATGCAGTCAGGAATTAACACCCGTAAGTAGTTATAAGATAGATGTAACAAACATTCCGTTTATATTGGGGTCCGCCCTTATTAACGAGGATATTTACAACGCAGCTTCAACACATTCAGCACGAACACTCCTGACGCGTACGCGCAAACATATAGGGTGAGCCTTTAGCCTAAATCCTAACATTCATGGTGTAAACAATGGATAGTCCATAGACATGAAGAGAAAACTAAAATTACGCTATTAAGTAGGTGGACCTAGGAGCTAAAAGTGACCCCTGGTAATACTTCTACGAATAGTTGTTATCAGCTTCAGGTAGGAACGTTAACATGAGGAAGAATTATGTGTAAATGAGTTATGGGCGAATGTATTTCTTGCACGCATCCGATCCGACCTGCCGGATAGTCTGATATTGGCATCAGACACCCCCAAAGCAGCCGCATGAGTTGCAGCGCCTATTCTGAAGGAATTGGATCTAATAAGAGTTTGGTCAATACCCGCCAGTTTGAGAGATTTGTTTAAGCTGGTGACAAAGTATGTCCTGGAGACCGGAGACCCATTAGACAGAAGAAACAAAGGAGCCTAGGAGCTGACCCTCTAGCGTTCACATATTTTACAATGGCAAGCATTGGGCAGTCAGGAGAAAAGATGGCTTTGATCAAAAGTGTTTCCTTTCTACCTTTAGAGTGTTTGAATCATTTCAGATGACAGTTTAGCGTGACAGTGCCATTGCCAAAGTCGAGACAAATGTCTGCCAGCTGCAAAACATGTTTAGTTGAAATTGAAGTACCTGTTAGTATCCATCCATCCTTAAAAAGTTGCGAAACAATAGCAAATACCGGAGAGACCGCTCATATCGTGAGAAGAGCGGAGATTGAAGTGTTATCAATTAGCGAGTGTAGCATAAAAAGAGTAATAGGTTCTCGCTTGTCAGGTTGAGTTTTTAGATTTCCTTTCTTGAAAAGCAAATCTAGCAGTACGATCTGGTTTGCACGAGAGCTTAAACGCAAATGAGATAACTGGTACCTGGCTTATGATAGTTGCTTGAGCGAAACCTTTTGGGAACAAAAACGCTATCTAAGACATAATTTGAACCGGTTCAATTGTAGGTTGTAGTTCAGGAAAAAAGTTACCACGCGTCAAAAAAAGGGTGGACCCCCTGGTCGAATTCTTGCTTAGGTCTCCCCGGTCTTCACTCGCTCAGCGCTCACAGTACTTGTGTATACGTATGAGCGGCGGTACCAGCTTAACGCCTGTGTCACGACGCGGGCAATCTTCCGCAAAGGGGCGTTCTTGTGCGCTGCGCACCGATCGCGGCGCCTCCTGGTGTAGAAATATTGTAGAATGTTGCGATATCAAATCTTAAGTTGTCAAATGTCGCACGGACAAATCTCAAATCTTGAAATGTCAAATCTGGCGGTGTCAAATCAAGCGACTTGACATGTTAAAACTCGTATGTCACCGCGTTAAATGTTCAATGAACTAGTTAAAAAGTGCGCGTGGAATACTGAAATGTTGAATGAACAAGTGTAAAATGACACATGGATTGCAGAAAGTGTAAAGTGAGGCATATCGAATTTTGGCCCCGATCCCCTTCCATATATATAGACTGAGCAGGCGAGGATACTGATGCTCTGTTTGTCGCCGAAATGTAAACATCGATGATTTGCCTCAAAACACAACTCTTCCAACAGTCTCATCGAACGAAGCATATAATTATGCATTATGGAGAGATAAATGAATAATCTTTAACTATGTTATGATTTTATAGTTGCGAATGCCGGGACCAAAGCAAACAAAAAATAGCTTCACACCCACTCGATTTTTTGTGCATAACCCGCGGAGCCGGCCGGTTCCTAACACACAAACGTTCACTGAATGCGCGTCACGTAGATGTAGCATGGCACCAGTTAGCTTTGACATCAAAACCACCATCAAGGTGAAGGTTTTGAATAGCACAACACTCTTCGCAGTATAAAACAAGCATGGCGGCGTACGCAAACTGAACTCGTAAATGGCTTATGTTTGACACATTAAGGTATATGTTGCCGGCGATCGACTTTTAAAAAAGTGCCGGGAGTAAGAATACAGTGTGTAGTTTGTAAATAGGTAACTAGTTTAAAAAATAGTTGAGACATTTTGCGCCGGGAGCTTTCGAAAAAGACTCTACATAGAAAAGCACTATTCAAAACCATCACCTTGGTGGTGTTTTTGATGTCAGAGCTAGCCACCAGCGTGATGCGTACTCGTTCTGAGAGCACGTGTTTTTTTCTTTGTCCCCAAAAGACCTAAACCGGAAATAGTACCCGCGAGAACTGTACAGCCCTATCGTTGATGACATCCCTCCTATGGCTGCCATAGGCTGACGAGGCTATGACGTTCAGTGCAGGAAAACTACACTACTCACCCAAACTATCTCATCTAAAACACTTTCTTGTCAGTTGGCAAACGAAAACAGGTCATATCCTACGTCACAGATCCATAACCAAACCCGCGCGCAAAATGAAAGATTGGCGCTGATTGGTCATTTTTGCATTGCGCATGCAAGCAGTGGATTACATCGGTAACGAGTTGGCTTCAAAGAGAGGATAGCGAAACGGTAAAATATATTAATAGAATGCAATGAACTATGACGTTAGTTGTGGCGAAACTAATTTTACTCAGAAGTGCCCCCAAAGAGTGAAACAGTTTGACATCATATTTCTACGACCAATATTAAATAAACGGCAGAACTCATGGGCGTGTCCACCAAGGAGGGGGGGGGGTGGGTACAGGGGACCCCCTTTCAGACCTTAAGTTATATTTGTGCCCCCTGTCACCCCGCCTTTTGAAATGATGTGCCCCCCCCCGCCCCGCCTTAAGATACTGTGGTGAGTCCTGCTAGGGCTGGCTGGGAGGGGGAGGACATGCAGCCAGGCGGCGCAGGATCCAGACAGCGCGTGAGCTTAGGGCAATGCCAGTACAGTGGGGGAGCGGGCTGGGAGACAGCTAAAGCTACTGGGCTAAGGAGCCACCGAGGTAGCGCCCCACCTCCTCGTCCCACGGGGCTTCCAGGCGAGGTAGGGTCCCGCTCTTCCCGCTGGGGTCTGCGTGATGCCCGCGTGATGACACACCCCACCCCCTCCCTCATACCCGCCTGGCTTGGCCAGGACGGACCTCTCTAGTTTGAGGTCCGGCTCCCAGTGGCTGGGGTAGAGGGGGCACACTCCACCCCCTCCCTCGTACCCGTTTGGCTTGGCCAGGACGGACCCACAACTGTGGGTCCCGCACGCTGTAGCCCGACTACCCCCACCCCTTCCCCCAACCCGCCGGAGTTGGCGAGGACCCTGACATCTATGGCCGGACCTACAGTTGTAGGTCCGCCAGGATATACTTGATTATGCATGACTTGATCCTATAAGATTTTGTAAAGATACTTTATTTCCAGACATTACAGCCAACGATTTACTGCCCATTTTGGGGCATGGTAACATGTCCCAGACAATGCACTTTAATGCAAATGAAATACAGGTATTACAAATCTGCTTAGCTAACAGTTCTATCAAACTATCTCGAACATCAAGCCTCTCACCCTCCTGTAATGCCAGTCACTCACTGTTGACATATCAAGTAGAAACTTGTAATTACTGGGTGATAGAGCAAGTAAAAAATGCTTTTGATACTGATTTAACAGAACTATATGATTTGGGGCTACATATCTTACAAATTGTAAAGAAGTACCATACCATCAACATTTAGAAAGTAAGCACTACTACTTCTTTCAAACTTTTAATATGATAATGGATATGAGAATAATACGCTAAATATTTTTCATTCTGTTCTTGAAGCTATAATTACATGTATGCAATCTTTGATGTGCATACTACCCTGTACTGCGCACAAGAAAGTAAATTTGCATACCTATTTAATCTCATGAAGAGAGAGAAGACATAATTATTTCAAGTATTAGATATAACTACAAGCTGATACAAGTTTATTGAAAATTAAAGCCAAAGAGGTGTTTCCTGTCATAACATGTCAAATCAAATCTTCAATATTTTATTGTTTGATTGCACTGTTTGAATAATGTATTCTTGTCATTAAACTTCATTATCTAAGGTTTTTTTATCATCTCTAAGCCTGTGTCAGAAACCGTTAGAGCTTAAGTAATAAAGTTAACCTTGAAAGTGTCTATAATTTCTGAAATTTACTTGTTTTGGCCAAAAGTATTCAAATGGAATGTCACAGAAAAAAATGCCATAGGTTTATAACCCGATACCTGAACATGCACCACCCCTTTCAATGTATAGGCAGGTCAGCCAATTCAGATACCTGAGCAGGCACCACCCCACTCTCCCCACCCCCCAGGTTTTTATTACACACCTATATGCTATAACAACACTATCATAAACTGGCCTAACAAGATGCCCTCCTCCTGCTGCCTACCCTGACAGAAAGGAATGACCGACGGGACATCGGGATGGGACATCGGGATGGGACATCGGGATGCGACATCGGGATGGGACATCAGGATGGGAAATCTTGATGGGACATCTTGATGGAACATCGGGCTGGGACATCGGGATTGGTCATCAGGATGGGACATCAGGATGGGACATCGAGATGGGATATCGGGATGGGACGTGGGATGGGACATCGGAATGGGACATCGGGATGGGATATCGGGATAGGACATCGTGATGGGACATCGGTATGGGACAACAGGGTGGGACATCAGGATGGGACATCGGGCTGGGACATCGGGATGGGACATCAGGATGGGACATCGGGATGGGACATCGGGATGGGACATCGGGATGGGACATCGGTATGGGACATCGGAATGGGATATTGAAATGGGACATCGGAATGGGACATCGGGTGGGACATCAGAATGGGACATCGGGGTGGGACATCGGGATGAGACATCAGGAAAATATCACATTATGTAATGGTTGTTCCAATATCACATTATGTAATGGGTGTACCAATATCACATTATATAATGGGTGTACCAATATCATATTCTGTAATGGGTGTACCAATATCACATTCTGTAATGGGTGTACAAATATCACATTCTGCAATGGGTGTACCAATATAACAATCGCGCGAGTTGGCGCCAATTTTCATTTTCATGACAAAGAAGGGCTGCTACAGGTTGATGAAGGACCACTAAAATGTCTAACGCCGTGCAAAACTCGCGCTATTACTATTATTATAATTTAACTTTGCTCGTGACAAGTGAGGGAACGTAACATTTGGCTCAAGTTACAAGTCACAAGTAGAGCGAAGTCCTTGTCACTTTATGAATGATGTCTATTCTTTCCGCTTTGAACCACCAAAGTTAGCTAAATACACGTTGATGGCTTTATGCAGGGGCAGATCCAAGTTTGTGTTTCAGATCTTGGGGATCTGAACACACCCTTTTATTTAGCCAAGATTATCTACTCTACATGGTAACTGTACGACATCTAATAAGTGACCCCCCCCCCCAAATTCCACAAACACACACTTTTTTTGTAATGGACCTCCATGTTATTTTGTTGTGTATCCCCCTAGTAGTAAGAACCTGTACGAAGAAGAGATAGGAATTCCAACTGTATAACTGGAGTTAGTTTTTAGTTGAAAATTAGTTAGTTTTCAGTTAAAAGCTAGTTAGTCTTCAGCTGAAAGCTACTTAGTCTTCAGCTGAAAGCTAGTTAGAATTTAACAAAGGCCAATAAATCATTGCCTTCACTATATGGATCTATATCTTTCACATATAGCTCCTACTTATTTTCACAAGAAATACTGGTTAATTATACCTCCACAAGCAAATGCATGCACATCCACTCAACGCACATTAGACGGTAGATAATGGTATACAACTGTGAATACGGATCTCCGGGTAGACACCACTATTCTCTCACAACATCAAGTATATCATTCGGCGACCCGTCAAACAGCTGACTGCGGCCTGACGTAGCAAAATACGATTCTCTTATACACAATCGAATCAAATATGAAATATCAGTTCGTGACCGGGAAAAGAGCTGAAAGCGGCCTGAGTACACTATAATGTTTTTAACGCAATTAAATATACCTCGGCTGCCTATAAAACGGCCTAACCCGGCTTAAGTACATGATAATTCTCATATCAAATGAAACTGTATGACCAGCAAAACAGCTGACTGTGGCCTGAGTAAAATAGAATTCTTTAACACATACAATAAATTATCATTCGTTCCACCGACAAAACGTCGCATCCTTGCAAATAACACATTAAATTCGCTTACACAATTACAATTACACAATATTGCATCGTGACCTGTAAAACAGTCGACTGCAACCTAGTAAGGAAGATAGAACAACCTTACACACTCATATATCACTACAAGAACGGTAAAACAGCTGACTAGCCTAGTGAGCAAAATATAATTCTCCAACAATTATATAATATGCCTCGCGGTAACCCGTAATACAGGCTACCCCGGCCTAGTATATGGAAATTCTGTTGTAATCAATAATTGTTGGGACCAAAGTGGTAAGTTGTCAGCGTACAAATTGGAACGAAGCAGCCGGGATAAGGAGCAACGGTATTCCAGGATCTAACAACATGTTGTGGCTCGAAATTTAAGAGAGATTCCATTCAAAAAACGAACAACAATAAATCCATTCATTGAAATTGCTCAGATATTCTATATGTTAGAACATGCACCACCCCTTTCAATGTATAGACAGGTCAGCCAAGTCAGATAACTGAGCAGGCCCCATCCCACTCTCCCCACCCCCCGGTGTTAATTACACACCTATATGCTATAACAACACTATCATAAACTGGCCTAACAAGATGCCCTCCTCCTGCTGTCTAGAACTGGGACCTTTGTCTGGACTTGATGTGAAGCTGCAAAGCCGATAACAACCCCCCCCCCCTCCTCCGACACGCATCCCGCCGCCCCACCCTGTTCACACCACCCCCAGACATCCGCGCGGCCCTTATGTCTGACATCCGGTATTCGTCATATCCAAGTTTCTTTTGTATAAACGTTATATAGTTAACGAGATTTCTTGACTGCATATACATACAACTACTCGGCTCATGGTGGATAGAAGTCCTGCAGCCTCTGCCAGTGTGTAGTCTATATGCTATAGCCAGTATTAGGCCTACGACAGGCCACTTCATCACTCACAGGCTCGCACTGGCTAGGCCAGCTCTGGCAAGAGCCACTGTACAGTTAGCTCCGAGTATACAGCATATAGCATGTATAGGGCGGGGAGAGAGGGAGGGGGTGGGGGCTATAATAAAACTGTCAACAAACAAGATTTATAAAGGCTTCGTTTGGCGCAAGCATCCGCGCGGCCCTCTATGGGGCGCCAAGTGTAACCCCCTTCATTCCGTGGACAAAAGTAATTGTGTGGACGCAAAATACCATTCTATCGCCGAAAGTCATTTTGTCGAGACAAAATTCTATTCTGTCTACCAAAGTTTGTTTCGTCGAAGAAATTAATTTTGTCGACCAAAAGCTACTTTTGTCCAAACGAAACCGTATTCTGTCACAAAATCAACTTCTGTGACAACAGAATACAATGTTGTGTACAGAATAATAGTTTGTGAAGACAAAAGTTACTTCTGTCGAGACAAAATTAACTTTTTTAGACAGAAGTTGATTTTGTGTAACAGAAGTTCATTTTGTCTGGTGACTCTTACAAGGCGGAAGAACCAAACGACAAACGGAATGTGTGTGGCTAGTGATTCTAAATACTGAAAACATTATACTTGTCGATAAACTTTCTGATCCTTCATGCCATCTTGAGTGATGATTTCCTACTCATCAGAACACGTTTGTAATTTGTATTGAACGTTAACCTAATTACTTTACATAACACCATAATGAGGTGATCGTGACACACAGTATATGACATGACGGTAAATAGCATAGAGAAATCATTCTCAAACAAGGATTATATATTCTTCAACTTGTATGTATAACTTGCATACCTTCATGAATGTAGCACAGGGCACACCTAATACAACCAGATTTGTGTTGGTCTCTTTTCTAATGTGTCCATTATGCTAATAATAACTTTGATGAACCTTTACGGGACACGTGAGTCGATTTTAGTGCAATTATTCCTATTAACGCTCACACAGGCACTTCTGGCCACGTTGTACAAGGACAGGTCATGCTACACATACATATATATAGTCACAACGTCCGTGTGTGAAACGGCAGGGACATACAAATTATGGTTTAACCGGGACTGATATAATGTTTAAGTACAGATTATTTTAATGACGTTTTTTAACTCGGGACTAATGTTTGTGGTGTTTCAAGAAAACAATATTGATATAAATATAGGACATGCAGTTATAAAAAAGCAATAGCTACTCAAAAGATATGAAGACAATTTAGGCAAAATGGGCTATTGATTTCAATATTGCTAGGTACTATTGGGCAGCAAACTTAAACCAAGATAATTAGTCTAAAAATGGAAAATTCAGGGGCTCAGAATCAGCTAGGCTATATTCACTTATGTATTGAGAATTATTAACAATAATAGTTCCAACCGCACATAGGGGATTCTTGAACATGAACTGTTTAATGTTCAGTAAACTTAGAGTGCATTCATCATAAATTGTTTATGTTAATATACATATACATCTACCACATGCATTTTATTTTTTTAAAGAAAGTGTATTTAAATATCAATTAGATTCAATTTCTTAGATTCAACATTTTTTTGGTATATAACTTTGTCACTTTAAATTCAAACATCCTGATGAACTTACAAAGCTACATATAAATATACTATCGCTAAATATGTGTGAAATCAGAAAATAACAAAGCAGGTAAGGTGAACAGGATACTTTATTGATACATATGGCCTTATATAGGCCCGTTGTACAATAACTACAAAGTTAAATATGAATAGATATTATAGCAATATTTTTCAAATAGATTGGCACATAACTGTCTGCTATGTTTGAGATATACCGGTAATTTGACAAGTTTGGCTGAATAACATTATATTATACTATGCTATATTTTCCAAGTAAATTGCCCCTAGCTAGTCAAAGCACAATTGTGCACAGGATTAGAAAAAGTAACATTGCCATCAACAAATTACTAAGTTATGCATAAAAAAAGACACTTTCTTAAAAAGTAAAATATGAAAATACTGGTCTACCTGGGGATACAACCACAGAATGGTATAACTTTTGTTGTTGTTCATAGGATTACTGGTATTTGCCATGGACAATTTAGCACATACAAACAATTAAAAATTGCTTTACATAACACCATAATGAGGTGATCGAGACACACAGGATATGACATGGCGGTAAATAGCATAGATAAATCATTTTTAAACAAGGATTACGGTATATGTTCTTCAACTTGTATATATAACTTGCATACCTTCATGAATGTAGCACAGGGCACACTTAATACTACCAGATTTTTGTTTGTCTCTTTTCTAATGTGTCCATGGTGCTAATAATTTTTTTTAGTAATAATACTAACAACTAACCACACTTTGTGAGTGCAATCCATCCAAGGAATCTGTGTAAAGACAATTGTGCACAGGTTCCATTATCCACGATTAAATTGTCAATGTGTGGTAGTACTTGATAATGAATGGTCTAATGATAAACCAGGTTTGGCAATATGTAACAGCTCCGATGCAGGACTGGCAGTTTGAAAATATCATATTACTTTGCTGGAAGTGAGACAATCAAAGCATAAGGTGGCTAGAAAATGCAAATGCAAATACCTGCACACAATATGTCATGTAACCTAGATATATTAAACCTGGGAAAATGTTCTTTCCACAATGCTTTAATAATTAATCATAATAGTATAGCATTGGATATTTACATATCTACATACCAAAGGATTATAATTGAAAGAAAGCAGCAGGCTCTATAGATGCTCTAGATGACTCTTGGTTTACACAGAATTATTTTTTCATTTCGGAAACCTGTTTTTAACCCAAAAGTTGTATTGCAGTTATGGAGCCTGGCTAATACTAGTAATAACAATAACAAACAAACATAGTCATACATTCATTATTTATACAAGTGAATAATTCTCTCAATCTTATAATTACTATCTTCAAAGTACACAATCTACACAATAACAAATTATTAAGGGGGTAATATGATTTTTGCACAGATTTTATTTCTTATTTTTTTATTCTGTGGCTTAGTCAACTATAGCAAGTAATAAAGAAATATATTCTTACCGGTATAGCCTGATATGTTTAGATATATTTAAGACCTGGTTAATCCATAGATATATTTAAGACATGATGCACCGGTGGAACTTATATATGGCTCAAGTGTAGGTATTTATCAAAATCAGCGGATGAGACCTATACACTGGTGCTACTTATACCCCAGAAGTCACAGCAGTCTATAGATCAACAGTGACCCTACTTCTCTAGCCGCTGTTATAGTCTGCAGACACTTTATTTTGAGGATGGCTACGCCACTGAAGCCTAAGAACAAATTTGTTTATGCTTTTATTTAAGTTTAATACTTGCCAACATGATCCTATCATAAGATTATTGGTACAGCAGTGGACTGCAGCATTTTGACTTTTTGACAGTTAACAAATAGCGAAATGCTGTCCAGAGGCTGAAATGATGAAAATTATATTTTTGTTTACTTGAATTTTGACAGAAGAAAACTAGAGAGAAGATATGATAATCGCTTAAATTCTACAACACTATATACACATTACACGTGTCATGGAGTCAAACAGACGTATATAAAAGAAGGACACGACAACATTTGACAGCGTGTGAGCGGTTTGAAAATCTGAAGCAGTGAAGCGGCCGTGCACTCTTCCCACACGACCATGAGTATGTTCCGTTTGCCGATCGGTTCTTCCGCCTTGTAGAAGTCACCAGACAGAATGAATTCTGAACAACGAAATTAATTTCTGTTCACGGTATTCTAAAGCACGAACTTTCATTGGTACCCCTGTCGCTGGCGAAAACAGATGGCGAGATGCATTCGGTCAACAAGTCAGATCTATTGTCACTACTCACAAAGGAACAAGGAGTTACCGCTATACCTGTCTTATTGATTCCTCAAGCCAGAGACAAGACGTGTCGTGTCATTGACGGCCATGCCCTCATCCAAGCGATCGGCTAGCCGCCGGATTGTCACTCCTTTGGAGACTATGCCATTATGTTCGTAAACATGGCTGCTGGAAAACTAAATGGCACAACACCAAGAGTGGACGTGGTCTTCGATCGCTATCTAGGAAAAGGCTCAATCAAAGCAGCAACGAGGAGAAAGAGGATAGGAAAAGGCAAGCGCCCGATTCGTAAACACATCAGCCGCGGTGACGTCGCATTGCCACAAGTATGGGCCCAGGTCATCGCGCTCGACGAAAACAAAGCCGAACTAGCCCAGTTCTTAAGTCAGCGACTAATGAAAAGTTCTGTACCAGACAATTATGAGATCATAACAGCGGGTGGATTCATTGATCGACAGACTGCACAGTCAACAAGGCAGAATCATCTGCCACAGCTTCAGGCTGACCACGAGGAGGCTGACGCTAGAATCATTCTGCATGCTCGTGATGCCATCGCGGCTGGGCACACCCGAATCCTTGTTCATTGCCGTGACACGGATGTTTTTCTGATGATGATCTACTTCCTCGGTAATCTTCCAGCTGACGTATGGATGGTGGGCGGCACGTCAAGGGAAAGGAAGTACTACCACATCAGCCAAATTCGTGCAAAAATGTCGAATGCCGTGATTGAGAGCTTGTTGGGGTTTCATGCCCTCACAGGCTGTGACACCACATCGTCGTTTGCTGGCCTTGCCAAACGAAGTTGCTGGAAGATGTTTAAGCAACATTCGAGACTGCTGCACGGATTAGGAGGTGACGGGCCTCTGGAGCCGATCGAAGAATTTGTTTGTCGTCTCTATGGCGCTTCCGAGCCAAGCCGTGGCCTCAATGAACTGCTACACGCTTTGTTCACGAGGGGTCAGAAGGCACTAGAGACACTGCCGTCAACCCGAGATGCCTTTGAACTGCACGTGGCAAGAGCGAATTTTCATACGAAGATCTGGCTAAGCGCTAAGGCTCCGGTCATGAATGTTGGTGCGCCATCCACGTCAGGCGGCTGGCAAGAGACAGATGACAGACTATCTGAACAGTGGTCTCGCCTGGAACCTGTTCCTTGCGCTTGTCTTGAACTAGTCTCTTGTTGATGCAAGCGCAAATGCAAGACCGCCAGTTGTACATGTTGCAAAATGGATCAGATATGTACACCTGCGTGTGCCTGTAATGCTGAATATTGTTGTAATCCTGTTGTAATTGAAGAACTAAGGCCATAGAACCCTGTCGGATTCTTTCTCTGGTGCCCTGCTGTCGGGGTAGGGTTAATACGTATCATACTACATAATGAATAGGGTATTTCGCAGCAAAATAAAATTTCATAGGTTAACACGTCAAGGTAATGCCTTCCATGTGAAAATATTTGACTAACAAGTCGTTTTGTAGTCGGAATTTATCTATAAGACATGCACATATTAAACATATAATCCATACCTTGTCTTTTAGTATTCTTTATCGACCTGTGTGCTGTAAACATTTACGTAGAACTGTTCATAGGCATCTAATACTGGTGATAATCGCAATTTGATCTGAATGACCTCTACGGAAGCATGCAAGGTCAAATCTAAGGTGGTGAAGATATTATTGCAATAGGTAACCACTTGCAACAAAAAATGCCATCAAATGTGTTTGGCCGGCCAAATATTATAAAGACAAATCAAAACAGTGCGACCATTTTCTGCTTTATGCATAATTTTGAGATAATTGGCATTTTTAAGATAGCCTACCCACTATAGACTACACAAAACATAAATTTCAACTTACTACTGCAACCTTAGTATCACATGTACACCCTGCATCCTTTATGGTCTCGTGAGTTTAAGCAATAAGGATTCCAAAAGAATAAAAATATTTTTTTCACCCAATTTGCACCAAATGACCTCTAAACGACCTTCCAAGGTCAAATCTAAGGTGGTAACCGCCCTGGTTCGAAAGCACACCTCTTGTAGATATTATTCCACATAGATACCCACTTGTAACAAAAAATGCCATCAAATGTTATTTTGAGGGGTTTGGCCGGCCGACTAATAGCCAGTATTACGACAGGCCACTTCCTCACTCACAGGCTGGCACTGGCTAGGCCAGCTCTGGCAAGAGCCACTGTACAGTTAGCTCCGAGTATACAGCATATAGCATGTATAGGGCGGGATGTGTGTGTGGGGGGGGCGTATAACAGCTAAAAAAAACCGTCAACGAACAAGATTTATAAAGGCTTCGTTTGGCGCAAACATCCGCGCGGCCCTCAAGTCGCGCGGCTCTTATGTTTTGACATCCGTCCAGATACGGTGAGAGGGACTTCGGTCAACATCCTCCACTGTACATTAATTTTTCGTATTACCAACCTCTCCCCCATGTCAAATAAGTATATCCTGTCTTTAATTTAAATACTGAAAGCCTGTGGGGTACCCGGAGAGAAGCGATTTGGTCACCGGAGCAGACGTTAGTGGCCGGCTTTATATCTCTGCGCGCCTGTTCGCTGTTCGGTATTTTGTGTGTGATCAAAGACCTTACTATGATAAGACACCATATTCAGTACAGCCCAATGGCAACTTCCGTTATGCGAGCGACAGTGGCGACGCCACGCGGATGGAGTTTGCGAGAGAAAAAGAACCGCCCAGTTTGGCTGTGCGCCGTGCGATTCGCGCGGATGCGATCGGTTTACGCAAGCTTTTTCGATACAGACAACACATTGCCGTCCAATCAAATACCCTAGGACTATTTGGAAGTATTCAGACATACAATAGGTAAACATTAATAGCTGGAACAACTTTTTACGCCGTCAGAGTCGGGGGGGGGGGGGGGGGGGTGGGGGGTACAAGTGCCGTACTGTTCTCGCCGGCTTCTATCTGATTAAGCAAGCAATATCGGTATGAAGACAAAACAGCTTGCCTTTCTGATTAATTAGCTTAGGACCATTTGGAAGTATTTAGACATGTATTCGGTCAAAAAAAATAACTGGGACTACTTTTGGTGCCGTTGGGGTTGGTCGGAGGGTTGGGGGGGGGGGAGGGGTGGGGGGGGTGCTAGTGCCATACGATTTTCGCGGGTCTGATCTGTTTAAGCAAGCTTTATCGGTAAAGGCAAAACAACTTGCCGTGAGATTAATTACCCCTGGACGAAATGAAAGTACTGAGTTACGTGAGTGGACAACAATATGGCGGCAGTGTGAGACGTCGGTTTGGTGTGGTCTCGCTAATTGAAACAAATAGACGTTTAAAACTTATCGCACAGGTCTATAATCGCGCAAATATATCACCAAACACATGGGGAAGAAGAGGTACCGAACCAGCAGTGGGGATACGACGAACAAAAAGCTATTTCCACTTTGTAAAACTCCAACCCAAAACGAACTGAGCGACAATACAGTGACTGCACGCATGGCATCCAGCCAAACAAAGGACTATGCGTCAGCGGACGCAGTGGATATCGCCGGTTCCTTGAAATCGATTCATGCCAAATTGGATATTATTTCCGCTCAGCAGGATGTATTGACATGTGATTTACACGGGAGTGAGGGCATTACAGAAAGACTTGATAGCTTTGAAAGTAACGAAGGACGAAATTCCGGATATATTGAAATTCTGAAGAAAGAAAATGCCGATCTGAAAAACGAAATGTCCTACCTACGAAATATCATCATCAAGCATGACGCAATGCTCCACGATGTACAATCAGAATGTACAAACCTCCGCGAACACTCCATGCGCAATAACGTGCTACTCCATCAGATATCGGAGGTCACAATAGGACCCAACGGGCCCCCTGAAAACTGCCTAAAACAGCTACATGATATATTGGCCAAATACGGATACACCCACCCACCCCCCATGGTTGAGAGGTGCCACAGGCTCGGAGCAAGGCCCCCAGGGAGTAATGCGAGACCCAGGCCAATCGTGTACAAGCTACTAAGTTATCAGGACGCCCTCAGACTCCTAGATTTTGGCCGAAACAACCTCCCCAAAGGCTATCACTGCGTCAAAGTAACACCCCAATATCCACATGAAATCGTTGAGCGCCGTCGGGGTTACGGTGAACGTGCGTACGAAATCAGACAACGATCGGGATCAGACAGTCAGGTGAAGACCCGTGTGACACACGATGCCCTATATGTTAATAACGAGAGACAATCAGATCCCCTACCTCCTATTCGAGCAGCTGACATCCTCACTTTGAGTCCCGCGGAGAAAGAAGATCTGATGAAAGCTTCCCCCAAGCTGACCTGCAGTGATACAGCCTACGACCAAGGATCAAGCGCCACGGCAACGGTCTCCCGTGTGAAGACCATGACGGACGTCCGGACTGCCTACCGGAAGCTGTTGCTGAACCCGGCCAGGGCAGGAGCGGCACACAACGTGGCCGCCTATCGCCTACAGGACGGCCACCAGACAGGATTCCAAGACGACGGCGATCACGGTACCGGGAGATACCTGAGGTATCTACTGCAGAGACATAACATGCTGGACGTTGTTGTCTTTGTGACACGCCAAACCTCTAACAGGCAGTCAGGGCCCCCAAAGTTCAAACTGATGGAAAGAGCACTGGAGTCAGCACTAGAGGTCCTCAGACTTACAGACAGCTAGGCCTACACCATGAAGCCACAGGTATTCACAGCCACATGTATCCTGCTGAGTGTGTATCCGTATCCGTATCGTAGTAAATATGCAGCGTCTTGTATCCAACTAAGTATGGTATCCGTATCTGTGTTAATTGCATCGTCCCGCTCAATGAATGGATGCTTTGAAATGTGCCCCCAGTGTCTCGTCCTTGTCATATCTTGCATACGCCAATCAAAATTGTGATATGTCTCTCTTTGAATGGCCTCAGCTGTCGGTAAACAAATGTGACCCCCCCCCCCCTACCACCGAACCCACTTGGTCCTGCCTTGCTTTTTTCTTTTCTTAGCATAGAAGCAGGCTTGTTATTCACATTGACTGCTGCTCGCGACCAGCGGCCAGCAATAGCGGCCAACTCTGGCTCAGTGTCATCATGGTTATACCTCTCTAACGTACGTCTCTCTTCTTCAGTCACTCCAAAATGTACAGTTAAAGCCAGGTAAAGTGCCTGATATCCGTCCCGTGGTCTTTCACTCCCCAATTATTACAGGCTAAACCGCCAGTGTGTTCACCGCGACTGTACGGCTATTGCTCATGTATGTTTCATGTGACTTCAAACTTATCCCCCCTGCGTTAAGCGCTCCAATTTATTATAAACGCTTAAATACCCCTCAGCGAACCTGCCCAAGCGTAGTGAGACCACACCTGACCGATCAACTCTCACATGTCTATTTTCATGTCCACCCCCAACTCTCATCTCTCCCGACTCCCCTCACCAACCCACCCCCCTTTTTTCTTGCTCATGTTGCCGCAAATACAAGACACCAACTGGTTCCCCGTATGTTCAACACGGGTGAACCTAACTGGATATATATTTATGCTTTTGTTTGTTGTTTTTCTGTGTTTCTTTCCACTTTTGGGCCCACGAGTTGTTTTTGCAAGCGCAGGGTACAATTATGTATCTTTAACTTATTATCGCTTACATTGTATCTTATTTTATGATAAGTCAACTATATCTTTCATATGTTAGAGATGGATCTTGACGGTATCATTTTACAACAATTTGGTGGTTTAAATACAAACTCATTTATTGAAACCCTGAAGATGACCGGGGATGACGCATATTATATTTTCACTTCATCCCATCACTTTCGCGTTGGTCCCATTGGGGCAATGAAAGTATTGTTTCTGCTTTTACTTAATGCCTGTGAATGTAAATGACTTTTTGCAACAGTTAGGGGGAGCAAAAAAGAACTCATTGGTTGAACTTTTAAACCCAGTTAATGGTAATATCCGAGATGTAGACCCTGCTAACCAATATGTTCAGCATTCTCCTTATTATGAGTTAGATCAACTGGATCCTGTTCTGCAAAACAGGACCGGTGATTTTTCCATCCTTAGTATGAATGTGGCCAGTATCAATGCTAAGATCGATGAACTTCAAATAATGATTGATATCTTATGTAAGAAAAGTATTGAATTTTCCGCTTTATGCATACAAGAGTCATGGTTAAGCGACATGTCAGATACATCCCTATTACATATTGATGGATATACGCTTATATCCAAAGGTAAAACTTGTAGTGAGCATGGTGGGCTAATGATATATTTAAAAGATACGCTAAGCTTCTCGGTTTTAGATATTCCTATTGACTCTGAAATTTGGGAAGGTCAGTTTATAAAGGTAATGGAAACTGATAGAACTATTATACTGGGAAATATATATAGGCCGCCATGCGACGTTAACGAGAATTACTCGACATTCACTGAGGAATTTTCTAAAATACTATCTCTCTTTGAGAGAAAGAGCGGTGAATTATTAGTAACTGGAGATTTCAATATTGACTTGCTTCAAATCCATGAAAAAGCTGCATTTAGTACTTATTTTGACAGTATCACATCCCTTGGGTTCTTTCCAAAGATTACATTTCCAACAAGACTTTCAAAGTATAAAGGAACCCTTTTAGATAATTTTCTGGTACGAATCTCCCCTGTCATGCAGTCTGCTGTTTCTGGTATTTTAGTGAAATCAATATCAGACCATTTCCCGTATTTTGTCAGCCTAGACATACAGCAAAAGGCAACGAGAAAATCACCCGCATATGTCACAATTAGAAACAATAATCCTGCTGCAATTAAATCGTTTTCTGATCACGTGGAAGGGTTAGATGTGTTTAGTAGACTAAACCATGAAATGGGAACTGACCCTAACCCAAACTACGATACCTTACAGGATATCTTAGTAAAATCCAAAGAAACTTTTTTGTCGGATAAAGTTGTGAAGTTTAATAAAAGAAAGCATAAAAAGTCAAACTGGATTTCGAAAGGTATCATCAAATCTATTGTATTTAAGGATCGATTGTATAAGAAACTTAAGATGACTCCACCTACCAGTTCACAATATAATACGTTAAATGTAAATTTCAAAACGTATAATAATATTCTAAAACAATGTATCCGTACTGCAAAAAAAACTACTATTATAATTACTTCGATAAGTGTAAGGGGGATATAAAAAAAACGTGGCAAGCGATTAACACAGTCCTGAATAACAATAGGGCGAAGAATAAATCATTGCCGGAGGAATTTAACATAAATGGGGAACTTATTAGTGACAAAGTAGTCGTAACAAATACTTTTAATGCATTCTTCTCTTCTGTTGGTTCGACAGCCTGTAATGGACTTCAAACTGAAGACCATCCCTCTTTTTCTCAATACCTCGGATCACCGGTTAAGTCCAAAATAAACTTTAAGCTTATAACTAAAGCAACAGTAGAAAAAATCATCGACGGTCTCAAACCTAAACTAAGTACTGGGGATGATGGGCTATCTGTGAAACTACTTAAGGTATTAAAATTAGATCTAAGTGAGTCATTAGCCTTAATCATGAATCAATCGCTATCTACTGGAATATTCCCCAGCAAACTGAAACTTGCAAAGATAACTCCTGTTTTTAAGAAAGGAGATGCTTCCAATATCGACAATTATAGACCTATCTCGGTTCTTCCTGCAATTTCAAAGGTATTTGAAAAGACTATTTATGATCAAATCTATGACTATTTTCAGAAAGAAAAACTCTTTTACAACGGTCAATATGGTTTCAGAAAGAAACATTCCACTCAGCTTGCCGCGCTTGAATTAGTTGATCGAACTTTGCAAAAACTGGATGAGGGCGAGGTTCCTCTCAGTATATATCTGGATTTGTCGAAGGCGTTTGACACTTTGAATCATAATATTCTTATCCATAAGCTAAAACACTATTGTATATCTGAACCAGCTATTTCTTTGTTAAAGTGTTATCTAACAAATCGTCATCAATATGTACACTTGGGAGATGTTAAATCAACGGTAACGAAAATATCTCGAGGGGTACCTCAAGGTTCTATTCTAGGTCCCCTGCTATTTATTATATATGTGAACGACATGTCACACGCTAGTCAACTATTTAGAGCCATTGTATATGCTGACGATACAACTCTGTGTAGCACGTTGACTGCGTCATCGTCTGATAATATGCTTGTTGATGATGTGTTAAATAATGAACTCTCTAAGATATACGGTTGGCTATGTGCAAATGAGTTATCACTTAACGTTTCAAAAACCAAATTTATGATATTTTGTATGCCGCGCAAAGTTGTTAGAATTCCACACTTGTCTATAAATAACATACCTCTAGAGTGCGTAGATGAGTTTGACTTTCTGGGACTGACAGTTCAGAAGGATCTCAAGTGGAATGGTCATATTAACAAGATATCTTCTAAAATATCCAAGGTTATTGGAGTTATGTGCAAGTTAAAACATACCGTACCATCCTATGTTCTGAAACTTATATACAACTCTTTAATCCTACCCCATTTACATTATAATGTTCTAGCATGGGGTTATCAAGCTGATCGTATAAGGCTATTGCAAAAAAAGGCGACTCGTATCATAGCCAAGAGCTCTTATTTTTCTCATTCGGAACCATTATTTAAACAATTTAGTATATTGAAGTTGGCTGATATAATGATTTACCACCAACTAAAATTTTATTACAAGTATCTCCACGGTGATCTGCCAGATTATTTTTTAACTGAATTGTCTATTTCTAAATTGTCGGATCTGCATAATTACAACACAAGACACAAGGATGATCTGCTAGTTACACGTGTGAAGCATAAGTTTGCCGAACAATGTTTGAGATATCGCGTTGCCAGATGCATAAACCAAATGCCAGATATTATATTGAATAAGATTGAGACACATGTACTGGACGGTTTTTCAAGATATGTCAAAAATTTCTTAGTCGAGAAGTATTCTCTGGAATGTCATTTAGTTAATTGTTATATTTGTAAAAATGATTAGGTTATTAGAGGTCCTCCCCTGTTTTATATATCTCTAGAAATGGGCTATGTGTCTTTAATTTATCTCTCGCAAGATCCCTACATTTTTATACAAATGAGTGCAATGTAACCCTCTTACGATTAAGCGATAATTTTTTTTTTTTTTTTTTTTTTTGTTGTTGTTGTTGTTGTTTTTTCTTTTTTTTTCTTTGCGGTGGCTCCTATGCTAGCGACCATCGTGGTCTTAATAGGAGTCTCCAGGGTAAGAATGAATTAAGTTACCACTTTGTTTTGTATTTTTACGTTTGTATGCACTCGTTCTTGCTCAAATAAATGATATTTGAATTGAATTGAATTGAATACGTATTAGGTAAAAATAATTAATAGTCTGTTGGGAGGGGTGGGGGGGGGGTGGTCCCAGCGAACTTTATCGGTAGAGAAAAAAAAATGTAATTACTAATACAGTGACGATGTGGAATTTATATTGCGTAACAAAGTTCATAACTGCGACTAGATCTGACGCTGCTGGATGATGATAGGGCTCGTTAGGGCCTGCTTCTTGGGACTATCAGCGGAAATGGCCTAGTTATTTTATTATTTTCCCATTAATTGTGTCATTCATTCATGTTTGTATTATGTAAATAATTAATAGACCCCTACTTACTTAAACAAAAAAAATTGTCACCATAACAGACCAAGTTTATTGTTTTATTTCCATTTATTTCGTATGGAGCTTATAGAGCTAGGCACCAGACATTCACGGGGGACTCAAACAATAGTTATTAATGATAGGGAGAAATAAATAAAAATAAAGACAATAAATAAACTCATTTCGGAGTGGGTTTCAGAGCAACAAAATCAACCTTTGCGAGTGTCTCTTTCTTAAAACATGCCACATATCAATGTATTGACTACACACACGGGTCATAATAGTCAAACCAATTATTTGCAACAATTACCCAAGAGTGAATGATTTCATTAATGAGTTCAAGCAATATTACACAAGGGGTTCACAGACTGTCCCGATCTCATATATAGATACTCTTCGCTTTGTCACATCTCAGGTGAAAATGCTTCAAAACTCACATAGAATAAAGAAGACTTGTGCTGAGATAAACTCATCTCCTACTTGAACCAATGCTATATATGCATATTTGAGTATCAAGGTATCAAAATCGGTCCACAAGAAAGCTTAAATCAGTCACAGCAATCATCTTGATTTTACAAAAGAGACTGTAATACTCTAAAGATACATATAAGTATATTGCATACTATATGCATGTAAAGGAAATTCTAGGAAATAGTTCTAATGTTTTCATATAGGATGAAGTTATTAAGTTTAAATACACAAACTACAGGTATTCGTGATTTCTTCTGCATATTTTTGAGCTGAGCTGTCTTCATTTGAGCTCTGCGGTGCGCCAATTCAATTCTGTAGGTGACATTTTAACTTCTTCTTGCCAGGGGAGTTACAGGGAATGCTAGGTTGATGATGTGGTGTAGTACTTTCCACAACTGAGTTGTGGACATCTTAGCAAGAAGAAATCCATTAATGTTAGCATTGGTAACATCACCAATAAGAATGTTAAGCCCTGATTATCGGTAACTACTTGAACAATTTGATATAAACCCTGATTTGACAACCATTGGGAAGCACACTAGACGATAGCTAAACCTATACACAAGCCCAAAATTAAGGGCCAGTGCAAAATAAATAGGCCTATGTGTCGTTCTTTGCAAAAAGGAGTTGGTTACTCCATGTAGACATGGATATTTATATAGATATTGCTCTAAATTCAGCCAAAATAACACCTGAAGTGGAAATTTTTTTACAACAAACTTTTCAATCTTTTTGCATGCATCGCGTTATAACTTTATAACAATGCATCCCACTTATATCAACAGGGTTCATACAGGCAAGGTTTCATCAAATTCAAGCCTTTTTAAAGCAAGCACCAGAAAAATGTAAGGACTTTTCAAGGACAATTTTTACGTTCTCTGGTCTATTTTAAGCATACAAATTGCAAAACATGGACTAAATTTTATGCATACAATCTTTGATATGCGGAAATAAGGAATGACAAGAAGGCAGTCAGTCTACGTTTATTTATTACCAACCAACAGCATTTATTGGAGTTATAATCACTTTACTTTTATTAATTGCTACTTCTTCAATTCAGCCAGCGTTTGTTCGATTTTTTCTTGGTTCTTTGCCAGTGCCCGGTCCAGTTTGAAATCAAGCACTTTTCATTGCAACTTCCCTATTTTCAAGCAAATTCAAGTACATTGGATTGACCTCAAGGCCCATTTCTGTTTTTATGACCTTTTCCAGGCATCAGTCAAATAGCACTTTTCAAGCCTGTGCGCACCCTGATCAATTGACAACCATTGGCAGCTAGGCTAAAATCTGATAAATTGATATTATAATTATCATTATTAAGCTTATAATATAGTTATTAATTTCTACCTGACTACCGCTGTTATTGGATATCAATATTTGCACTAATATTATTCATGCATGCAATGCAAAGACCTCTGTGAAGATAGAACCATCACCCTCCGGCTTTGTCTTTGTCTTTCTAACATATGATAAACATGTCAAGCTAGAAGCTAGTTATAAAGTAGCCTGAAAATCAGACTTTAATGTCGTGACAGTCTGAAGGATCGACACTAACGTCTGAAACCACAGGCCTTGGGCGCTGTTTACAAAACCTATTTGACCACCTATACAGAAGCTCTCACTTGGCAGCCGCCAGAAAATGGATTTTTTGCCTTCTTCATTCTTAATGGAAGCTTGGGGAGACGAGATTCAAAGTTGTTCATGCAAGGATACTTTGTCAAACCTCTTTTTACACACCTCACGTTTCTTTTCGCGGTGTCACCCGCCTTTTTCTCTTGGGGCTGTGACTAGTGGTGACACCTATCGAGTCGTTGGGAACTAGAAACTGCATGTGATTTTTAGTGCCCAACGACTCGATAGGTGTCACCACTAGTCTCAGCCCCAAGAAAAAATGGGGGCTGACACCGCTGACGGTCATAACGGGCCCGTAAACTAATCAGTTGCTAAAATACTTTAAAGGGGTGTCCAACCTGATTTAATCGCGATCTACACCGGAAGTTTACATTTAACAATTTAATTGGCGAGTGTTAACGCTTCGTTTCGGCCGACTGGTAAGGAGAAAAAAAATTAAGGCAACCCAGCCCCAAGCAATGTCAAGCAGAGCGTCATTTTCCCGGGAGCAGTGACGCATATTGTGACTGTTTATATGGCATCGCCTTATGTTATAACTCACGGAGAGAGACCAGGGGCGGATCTAGGAATTTGCCAAGGGTGGGGTTGCTCTCTGAAATCTTCCGACCGAGTGGGGGGGGGGGGGAGCCGACTTTAACAGTGTATGTTCAGGTTCCCAAAGGTGGTGTTTTGGGTGCTGCTCTCTGAAAACTTGCGACGGGGGAGGGGGGCTTGGGCTTGGGGAACCCAACTTAAACACTGTATGTTCAGTTTCCAAGGGGGGCAGTTGCTCTCTGAAGACTTGGGACTTTAACATGTATGTTAACATGTATTTTGTATGGTCTGGTTCCCAAGGGGAGGGGGGGGGGGTGCAACCCCCCTAACCCCCCCCCCTCCCCCCCTATATCCGCCGCTGGAGAGAGATCAGGGCCGCGATTTATAGATGAACAGCGGCAGTTCCAAGCCGAGCAGTAGCGCAAGATCTTAGTCTTTCATGGAAAAGTACCGCCCAAACAAATTGCGACGATTGACTCCGCAACAATGCCATGATTGGAGTTAGAGTCGCAGCTATTATTAGCGATTATCAAGCGCTCTTGTTTTGCTCACACAATAGGCGCAATTTCCGGTTTGAATAAATTAGAGTATCGCCTCCTGATTGGTCAATCGCAATCAATGTTATTGTGTGCTACAGATAGAACGAAAAATTCTGTAATTTGGAGGATAGACAATTGGGTATTATATGAATCGATAAAGCAGCGGTAGAGGCCAGGCTGGCGGTTCTCTTCAACGGCCAGATAGGTTCGATATGTCTTACACTTATTTGAGAGTGTCGAACAAAGTGAGCAGATTCAAAACAAAATGTATTGCTCAGGAACAACCATAACACGCATTCACAGGAACAGAAAATCGTTTATCTGCAAAGGTCAAAACATCGACACCATCCTGAAATTAGAATGCTGGTACACTGGTTAGACAATTTTTGTATTGTTGGCAAACGGCCGAGCAATTACCAATGCTGTGACTATTTCGCCTCTATGGTTTCACTCTGATGGCTATACCATGGTGGCTATATACTATATGCACGCCTCAGGTGGTCAACAGGTTCTAGGTTAGGCTACCTACAATTATTAATCATGTATTATATATAATAAATCTGGTAATCCTGTGTGTGAGGCCACTGTTGAGTGTTGAACGTGAGGAAGGTCCTGGTTACGACGTGGGTAGGTATCTCTGCCCACGCTGTACCTGCCGTTAGCGGTACTGCCGGTGGCCTCAGCGGCTTGCTTGCAGGACTAAAGTATCCAGGACGCACGAAAAGTATGAATTACCGCATAAACATGCCCTTCGTGTACATACTACATATTCCACTGGTCCCACGTATCTGTGTGAATCAACGTATAGTTCCATTTGCCTCGTTGACAAAGAATAAGGGAGAAAAAGTTGACTTGACACCAGAGTTGTCGATTACGGCGGATTCAAATATTGAAACGGTCTTGACTCTCGCAAACATGGTGCGCGATGTTTACGTTAGTCGCTAGATGGCTGACGCTGGATCATACTGGGAGGGGACATAGGTGGTTACAAATGCGGTCCCATGTGGTTGCAAACGTCCCTACATGGCGGCCTTTGGTCCCATATCTAACCCTGTTTATTATCATCCAAAGCCCTAATAAGTGTAGATAAAGATTGGTATGCTATTGATGGTAATGACTGATATACCAGGGATAACTGAAAGGTATTGAAATATTGAAAGGTAATGAATGTTATTCAAAGGTATGATTGATGCGTGCAGGCAATGAATGGTATATCATTGATGACTGATAGGTATTGCGATAATGAAAGGTAATGAACGATATATCGCTCATAAGATTGAAAGGTATCACTGATGCATGTAGGTAATGAATGGTATACCATTGGCCAATTGAAAGGTATGAATGATATTCGATGAGAATGAATGATATATCAATCATGCATTTTGTAAGGGGAACAGCTGGCTCCATGCGAAGTGGTAGGTGCGTACTTTAGTGACATTCCGCGCGGCTGCCCTGAACTCACGTCAAACTAGGCTTTGATTTAGGTTCGCCAGAAATAGCTACGACCTCAACGATGCAATGAAGATACTAAAATAATTTTAGGAGCGTAATATTTGTTAGTCAGTTAGCGTGTAGCATTAATAGCACATGTTTTATTGTTATACAACATTGGACACGCGATATCATCCTATAAGACAAAGGTAAGCGCTAAAGGAAAATGTTGATTCCGCGCCGCCTCGCAAAAAAATCCCTGCTTCGAATATCGAAAATTTGCGCATAACTCGCAGAAGGCTGGTTCCCGGCTACCGCGCAATATGCTGGTTCCCGGCTACCGCGCAATATGCTGGTTCCCGGCTACCGCGCAATATGCTGCTTCCCGGCTACCGCGCAAGAAGCTGATTTACCGGCTGCTGCCTAAGAGAATGGTTCCGCTTCTCGCCTTTTGGCTAAGATCAAAGTAATAAAAGACAAAAAAAGATCAAAGTGTAGTATCTATTCTCATCAGTTTACTCCTTTCATTTACCAGGTCGAGAACGATCCCGGCTCTCTCCGGACATCAGGAGTTCGTGGTCATCGCCACAAGTCAACCCCCAGCAGCGGCAACGGCAGCAGCAACGATCAAGGTACCGGCAGGTGGCGCTTCTTTTACCCCCGGCACACCCCCTCTCTCCCCCCTCCCCCTCCCTCGGACTGCTCAAACCCGACCGGCGTAAGTGCCGGGAGGGGCCGCATCGGGACAGCCCGCGCTTCCTGTTTCTCACCTCCGTCGGCGGTTTTTACCCGGCCAGCCTTAGAGCTGGACGGCGGACCTGCCGAAGGAACCGCCTCCCTCTCCCCCCACCCACCTCTCTGCGGCGTTACCTGCCTAACCCCCGCCATCTTACCCTACCCCCGCCCCTCCTAACCCGTTGTCCACCTAACCTCCCACTCGACCTGCCAGCGAGCGGCAGCTGATCTGTCAGCCACCGGCTACAGCGCTACAGGGTAGACGAGTCGCCCCTACCTCCCTTCTTGTCACCACCAACCTTCGTCTCCAGCTAACTAGGCCGACCCAGCTAATCTGTCTCCGTAGCGCACACTCAGGCCACCCCCCC